>BQMF02000565.1:0-190000 GCA_027922465.2 Turritopsis dohrnii | reverse complement strand
AGAAATTTTTAGGATATTGTAGAACTTTCTAAGTTTGATCCAAATTTGGCACGAATTACCCATTTCTGGTCAAATCTGACAAAATGACTGACAAATTCGTAATCAGCACCTTTCAAATGTGAAGAACGTTCTAAATTTGGTCCAAATTTGGCCTAAATTGCCCAATTTTAGTCAAACCTGACGAAATCATTGTCAAACTTGAAATCAGCACCTTTCAGTTGTATTAGCCCAAAATTTCATGAAAATTGAAGAACTTTCGAAATTTGGTCCAAATTTGGCCTAAAATGGCCAATTTTAGTCAAACCTGACAAAATCATTGTCAAATTTGAAATCAGCACCTTTCAATTGTAATCCGTGCAAAATTTCATGAAAATTGAAGAACTTTCGAAATTTGGTCCAAATTTGGCCTAAAATGGCCAATTTTAGTCAAACCTGACAAAATCATTGTCAAATTTGAAATCAGCACCTTTCAATTGTAATCCGTGCAAAATTTCATGAAAATTGAAGAACTTACGAAATTTGGTCCAAATTTGACCTAAATTGGCCAATTTTAGTCAAACCTGACAAAATCATTGTCAAATTTGAAATCAGCACCTTTCAATTGTAATCCGTGCAAAATTTCAAGAAAATTGAAGAACTTTCGAAATTTGGTCCAAATTTGGCCTAAATTGGCCAATTTTAGTCAAACCTGGAAATATCATTGTCAAATTCGAATTCAACACTTTTCAATTGTGCTCTGTGCAAATTTTAATGAAAATTGGTCAACTGGAAGTCCTAATTTGACCAAATTTTCGAATTCGGAACGATGTCATGTAAACGCTGCACGAAAACGTTCATAACTTGGAGGAGTAGTAGTAGTAGTAGGAGGAGAAACACGGGTATTTTAAATACTTTACTCCACCACGGGTGTCCTAAAGTCAAAAAGCAAAAATGGAGGGCATAGAGAGGTTTATCTCTTAATTTTTTCTAGAGGCTTAGATGAAAGAAATAATTTCATTTAAAATTTTCTGAATAAAGTTTGCATCATGGTGATAAGTTAATTGGTTAGATTAGTCTGACCACACACCTTACGTTTGAAACTTCCCATCGTGTTTATTATCATTCAATTTCTTCAAAAAGATGAGAATTACAAACCAATCATCGTATTTTCTCACATTAATGTAAATTGCAATAAATTATGTAAGATTGCCACGGCTGGAAATAACAAAACATACAGCTATAACACGCTCAATTTGTTTGTTCTTTATGCAAATTATTTAGTTTTTCAGTGCTTACCGAAAAAAATGCGCGTCACAGTTCTGATTAACCAAGTGCGGATGCTTCGTCTCCTCGTTTGAGCAACAGATGGTTCAGGACTCTTTCAGCCGCTCACTTTCCTTAAGAGACATTTAATCTTACTTTCACGCTAAGTGTTAACTTGTGTAGGTTGATTTACGCTGTCATAGGTATGATGATCCCCAAATTCTCCCTACACTGTATGCGTGTCCGTTATTTTAATTTTTAGGTTTGATATAATGCAAATGTATTTACAAATTTATTTATATCTTACCCTATTTCTAGGCGAAGATCCAAAATTTGCATATACTAGAAGTAATGATCTCTCGATCGGTTGGCGATATACATACGATCATCTATTAAGTCAAGCAGACTTTTTGCACCTGCGTATGAAAATCATAACAACCCTTTTTGATGCGTGAAAAAAGCACCGGGAACGAAATCTATAAGGTCTGTTAGATGTTTGTATGTAAAAGTTTCACCAAAGCTTAAAGTCTTTCACCTAAGATTAGAATTCACAGCGTGGCTAACAATGTCGATGGCGTTTGGTGTATTAATTAACCACTGGTGTACTAATTAACCACTGCTGCACTACACACTGAATGACGAATTTAGAAGAGTGTAAATGTAATGACAAAAAAACACAAAATAATTGAAGTTCAAGAAAACCATTACCAATAGTACTTAATATGAAAAGATCAATTTTCCTACATATTACTTAAGTCTTGATTCTGCCGTCTGCTCCATCTGTGCGAATTTACAATATCTTTTCACGCATGCACTTTCTTTGCAAATTTACCTCTAGGCGAGTTGACATTCAGAGCTTCAGTAAATCTAAAAATATCTATATTTCGTTCTGTTTATTTTTTCAGAAACTGCTGATAACTCCGTCGCTAGTCACAAGATTTGTGGCTACACTCACAATTATATCACAATTATAATATTTTCTCTTACTCACAATTAGCGTTGTACTCAAAACTCATTTCCGAAAGATTCGAAATAATTTTTAAGATTTTTGTGGTTTACGTAGAGGAATCCGGAAAGAGAAAACTAATTTTCCTGTGTTGAGTTATGATGTAATATAACACGTTTTTTGGATATTAATAAAGGGACCCTTAAAATGTTATAAAGAAAAAACAGGAAAGGATATGGTGGTTAACCAAGTTTATACTTTATTTTAGTTTTTAAAACGATGTCAGTAAAATTTACATACCTGCCTCAGATTCGTGTTATTTCCATGTTAGTTGAAATTCGCTTGTTGTAACGGCGTTCACTTTGTTGGAAAAGAAGTTCATTTCCTCACGTCTTTTCGCGTTGATATCATCGGGTGTTATTTCTTGGAATAAGGTAGGCAATTTAAAAATAAATATCCTTTCCTCGCTTCTTATTCTAAACAAATTGTAAATATGCAATTTTATAAGCGTCAGGTAAATTCGGCTCAACCTCAATTATGCTTAGCATTTCGAAACATGAAGCTTTAATAATATACTCGTTCTGGTCACATACACAGAATGCCTTGAAAACCACTATCATTTCATTAAGTAGAGACACTTCGGTGGCTGTTTGAATTAGTCCTTTTACATGACTGGCCCAGTTTGTCTACTATTGCCCATGAATAATTACTAACAAACATTCAAATGTTTGGTGAGGGAAATGGAACTGAATGGAATGAGCCTCGCCTAATATGTTTAAATCACGCTTAAAATGCTGGTTAATTCTCATTAAGTTTTTAGCTTATAAAGAAAATACAGGAGCCCTTTGTTATAAAAATCAAGTCCACCTTCACAAAATGAACACTGTCACAATACTTCATAGTTTACAAGCAATTTCCGAAACTTTCGTCAATCGAAATGCATTTAAGATATTTGATTTACGCAAAGAGTAGTTAGGTGGACATGCTATAATGAGATTCTTTCCTGCCTCTGCATAGTTAAAAATCAATACAATTAACAGAATGAAGGACGTGGAAAAGGAGAAGAAACATATGTTGTTTGAGACAGGAAATTAACGAAATAACTTCCAACATAACAATTACACATTGACAATATGGGATAATGGTTGCCATCTTCATGTTCACCTTTGCACCATGGACGAAATGCTTTACATATATACATTATATATGGTGACATTTATTTCGGAATATTGAGTTTTTAAAGCTGTTGTGTTATTGTTTTTAGATGATCACTTGCATAATTTGTGAATCTATATCTTCATACGTAATACATACTTTTTTCATATTTGATTTTAATTGGTCGTTTACTAGAGTTCGCAATCATGTGATGGTTCGTGTGAAGATACAGATGTTGTCGTACTTACGTTTAACTATACTTTTAATGCATTGAACGTAAACTGATACTCTTTTCATATGTGATTTTAATTGGTCGTTTACTAGAGTTCGCAATCATGTGATATCTTGCAAATAATCCCATTGCAATTTTGTTTATTAGATCATTAGATCCGACAAACTAATCAAGAAAATGACGAAATGATTTGGAGACAGGAAGACTGTGGGCGGTAAAAGCCACCCTCATTTCACACCACCGTTCCACTCGCCTGTTTACCTATTCACTGATCAAAGGGGTAAATCAAAAAATTATTTAAGGTTTTTAAGTTGTCATAAACAAGAATTAACCCCAGTGGACAGATTTGTTTAAAAATCGCTGTGGAAGAGATCATTTCTATAGAAATGGGCACACTGTTTCAATGAAAATGTTCTTCATCGCAGTGACTTTTTTGACGATTTTCTCTACTGGGACAAAACAGCAATCATGTAAACGAAACTCTTCGTGATCAGTTCATAATATTTTGCAGAACGACAACAGAGTCTGCAAGATATGAAAGAGATGGTAACGATGGTAACAGGAACGAGAGACGTTCGTAAGAAAGAGAGTTTAAGAAATCCTAAAGTATCAATTATTACACACAAACACACAAAATTGATTTGTCTTTTGCTAATTGTTTACTTATTCCAAGTACCCTGTAAATAAACTTGCGATAGACAGATCAATCATGGGTAGTGAAACATCATCATAAATTTAAATTTGACATGATATACTTTTCGTCATGCTTAGGTATTTAAATAAAGAAAAACACAAAAAACAAAAAACAAAAGCTCTAAACAACACAATCATGTTCGAAATGAATTTCTGTTCCACATAACACTAAATTTAAGCCATTCAACTATAATCGATCAATCCATTCTCAATCAATCAATCAATCAATTAATAACTTCAACATGTGAGACGAAAAGTTATTACTGCGCTGATACTATATCAATCTTTTTCATCTGAGCATTACTCAAACAAAGATAACACGTTCCCTACTTTATTATGTATTCTCCATTTACTAGGAATGCAATGATCTGCATTTTTTACCCGGCGCCAATTACAAACGTTTTGTTGACGTCAGCAACATAAACGATAAGTGTCCATGACTGTCCATTTGAGGACTTTGAAAATGCCTTTCCAGTAAAAACGCCATTACATCCATAACTCAAGTTCCTTTATGGTAACAGATCCGCCCCGCCCCCAGATCCGCTCCCATCCCCCTAGATGACACCACAAGTTCTTTTAAAAAAAGTTCTTGCAAAATTTCACCCAATCAAATTAGTTGGAAGTACATTACAAAGGAAAAACTTGACACAAATACTGCAATATCGTTTATCAAGTTTGATGTTCATTCGATAACAATTAAAATTTCAAAAACATATAATTAAACAAAAATATCTGTTGTTTCAACAATAGTCTTTGATGATATAAATTATAAATGTTATGTTCTATAAAAAGAGATAATTAAAGATTAGAAACGTTTTTGGAATGAAGGTATATTGTATGTATTAGTATTATGGGAAAATAAGCAAAAAAAAAAAAAAAAAAAAAGAAAGAGAAAAGTTTGTGTTAATCTTCATAACTGCTGACGAACTTCCTTAAGTTTTTATAGAATTTTCCTGTCAAACTTGAATTCTAAATTGAATCGTGATGTTTTTAATAAATTTGAAGGTTTCTTCAGGTTGTTTGCATTTCCACAAACAAACAAACAAACAAAAGGAACTCTCACAGCAAAGAAATTGGTTTTCTTTTTTACCTTTATCACGTGACGATGTCTTGCTGACCATTGTTGTCATAGTTACTCACAAAATTGCCATGAAAAAAATTACGAATTATGTACATGATTTTTCTTTTCATATGTTATAGTTAGATACTTTAACGATCTCAGAAAATCAGATAAAGTAATTCGTTTTTCTCATATTCCCTAATTAAATTGCTGGCGGCAAGCTCTTTTTGTAACTATCAACTTATCTTTAATGAATCAGGAAGCAAGGTCTTTTTATATCGCGTACGTCGTAATTACGATCATATTATCTTCCCATCACGATGGTATACAGAGTAACTATTTCATGCTTGTTCGTTTCATCTCTGGTGGTGTTCATTTCATTCGTGCAAACAAAACCATTAAAGGATTCTGGGATACATGAAGAGTGTTTCTTTCGCAGATGGACGGAGTGTGTTAGTGTACGAGATAGAGAAGAAGGAGAAAGTAAAAAACCAGACCGTTCTATAGATCGTAAGTAAACCATTTTAATTTTTTTTTTCTCATTTTGCAATTAGTGTTGTTATTTTCAAGCTACTTGCATTGGAAAATTAGTTTTAAAGAGGTGCCAATTTGCAAAAAAATTGTTGCTATTGCTATTAAAATCGTATTCATTAAGAGAAAAATTATAAAACAAATATGGATTGTGTCTGCAAAAACACGACGGGAATATTGTTTTCTGTTAATGAAGTATTGTAGCAACAGACCATATTGACGTACATATAAATTCGAATTTCGTCGTGTTTCTATACAAACAAAATAAAACGTCGCTTTGAATGACTTCCAATGTTTTTATGCATAAGAATCTAAAGATTCAAAATTATTTAGAAAAAAAAAGTTAAGAATGCTCAGTACGAGTTTTTCGTTTGGATTCCAGATTTTGGATTAGAAAGATGGTTCGTGTGGAGATACAGATGTTGTCTTACTTACGTTGCTTACGTAAACTGAAATACATTACTTCAAACAAATATCAAATAATCAACTCAAAAATAAAGAAACCTTGTCAATTTGAAATTAATGTATTAATAAATCTTAACTTTTCATTCGAAACAGGGATATTAAACTATAGATTCTCACCGAATTTCTAAATAAATTTTCCTGTATCTTCGGACATTTGAATGTATTATTAGTTTCCTAATAATTGATTGTTTCGACGACTTTCTTCGTGGAAGATATATATTGTTCGCGTAGGTGGAACCAAATACGTCTTAATTTCATGAACTTTCATTATTTTTTCATTTTAGACTTGACCCGTATCGCCATTAAACTGAAACAAAAGATCCTTGATCAATTGAAAAAAGATCAGGAAAGCCTAAAAAGGGAGAGGAAACCGTGAACGTTGATTGGATGATAATTGGGAAGAATTTAATTCACAAAACGTTCTAGCCACAAAGATATACACTTCAAGAAAAAAGTTGAAAGAGAGAAAGAAAGAAAATCACACAGACATAAATTTCTTTGTCAATATATGTATATATTTATATAAATTGTCTATTACAATTTGTTTATTATAGATGCGTGTAGCTATTGATTTAATATAATTTACATTTCCATGAAAACAATGCAACAACCTAATTTTATTTTCAGCGAGGTAACAGACAAATTTTTTACATATTATTGTCAATTTCAAATTCTTTCTTTTGTTTCCGTGAATGAATAGCAAATAAAAAAACATGAACAACAAAATTACTTTCGGTAAAAGTAAAGCAAAAAAAAATCGGCAGTGATACTTTAATTTTTTAAATTTTTGTTTTAATCTTATACCTGTCTTTTTTTTCCACTTGTGGCAGTATCAAAACCTGTTTGAGATCTGAGAGAACTCTCAAATACTTGGTTTTATGTAAGGGTTGGGCGACTTTTTAACAAAATCTGAGGATGATTTGAGGTTCTTGACATAAACATGTATATACCTCAGAAATATGACGACAATTAAAAAAATTCCTCCCAAAATAGAAATTTTCTGGTTGTTTATTGATGAATTTGGGCCATAGTTACATAAAAATTAAGTAAATTTTCCTAAAGTGTGTGAGAAGTATGTGTGAGAAGTATTAAAGATATTTTTGCAAAACCAAATGATTGAACTCAATTAATTGTAATAAACAGTTCAAAAGGTCAATAACAAAGTCAAAAGTTTTTCTACAAGGGAATCACCACGAGACAGCCAATCATTTGTTTACTTTGTTTGCCATTTTGATAATTGTCAGCTGATGGTTTCTTATTGTTCTAATGAGGAATTTCTAATGCTGACATCAGCATACTGCAACCCTCAGTTCATTGTTTTTCAAAAAATCAGCTAAAGACGGTTGAAATTTGTCCGAAAAAGACGTTTCGTTATAAAAGAGCCGCAAGGATAATTTTTTGACGAGGAATCTGGTTTGAACATTAAAACCAATATTTGGAAACATGTTGTCATTATTGATGGATGTCGTTAACCCTGTTTAAAGAAAGTAACAGACTACATTACAAAGCATACTGTAAGGTGACTATCATTCAATGCCCCATCAGCAGCTTCCTCTTCTTCGCCAGCTCTAAAATAAAGTTGATGACGATCAGGTAAATGAACAGCTAATCGCTTAATAGTATGTGACTTTTCATGCATAAAGAACTCAAAGGGGTAAATTATTGAAATTTGATGAGTTTCAGATCGAGCTCTCCAACTCTCGTCAATTAATGTAGTTTACTAAATGTCGTCTTCAAAACATTACAAATATATTACAAATAAGTAGTTTGGTCTTATCTAGCCTTAATCAGCTGTGAAAAAAATATGTTTCCCGTCCAGGCTATTTTTAGAGTAATTAACAGCAAAGAAATAAAAATAAGCTTAAAATGGATGTTGATGAAATCATACGAAAAATGTAAATGAACAAACACAAAAAGAGGATTATAAATGACAGCACGTAAATCAATCCCTTTGACCAAATCCACTGTTGACAGAATGCACGGTGTAGAAGAAAAAAGACGAAAAGAAAATCGGATTAACGGATCTCATTTGCTTGGTTCATTAAGAAAAACAAGAAAATAAATAAATAAATTCATGGAGCTTTATGTCAAATAAAACGATGATTAATGAAATGAACTCCAATATCGTACTTATAATATTGATCCTTCAAATTTGAGGCGCATGAAGCATTTTTAACCTTACTTCAATCAATCACTTCAATACATGGCTCGCATACAAACTAGTTTTGTCAAGTCATGAATTGGTCATGTTTTTGAGGGGGACACTAAACAAATTGATGATGTTTGCCAATCTGATGATAAAAAATTTCAGCATTCTCGAAATTTCCTTTATCTCGCAAAATTTCGCAATCACCATTGTAATTACGGATAGCTCTTTGACGGACTGTCGGAACTGAGCTGACACCGCGCTTCATTGATAAAATGTCGACGGATTTTTTTTAAGCTTTGTGCGAAATTTTCTCAGGCCTTTTGTATATTCACCTATGCTTTATCTTTTTTAATTTGTTTCACGTCACTGCCTTATGTAATGAACGGAACTATCTCTAATTATTGCGCATGAGCTTTGATCCACGACAAGATAAAATGAATTCTGAGTGTATGTCTCACTGTGGAACAGTTTTCGCTATTAGATGGAATGTTATCATACAAAATAATTTTTGTTGACTTTCCAAAGCTAACGAAAAAGTCGTTTACAGGAACAACCAATGATATTTGAATCAGTGACAAAATTGTTTCCAGGATGCTTAAAAACTTCAATCGTATCACTTGCTAAATCATGAAAAATAAGAAATTCAAATGCTTTTTATCAAAAGGCAAAAAAATGGTTCTAAAATAGTATTCAAATGGACTAGAAGAAAGTAGCCAATATACATCATGCAAAAATTAAGACATTACTTTTTTGTATGAAAGATATTCATCCTTCGAAAGATAGGAAGCTAGAAACAAATCGAATAAGAGACCACGCAGTGACTGTTTTAGCTGCACAAGAAAATCTAAAAGCAATCACAATTAAAAATATTAAAATCCAACATTCCGTCAATTTCGTGAGAGGCCATCCTCATAACAAAAAGTGTGGATAAAGTTCCATTTGATCAAATGAGTTTAAACGGTCCCAAAAGATTGCAGTCAATCAGTGTTTAGCTGGTTACTCTGTCGTTCTCGGAAATGTCCTATGTTTATTCTACGTGCGCGTATTTTTCAGTGGCCCGTAAGTACTATGGATAATATGGATTTGTATGGATTTATATTATTGCCAAAAGACCTAAAATCAAGATCTGCCAAAGGTCTACGGCGAATTTCATTTGGTCCACAAACTTTAGGTGTACATTTTTGTTGCCATTTCTTCAGTGATCTCAAATGCTCTAATTCTGGAATTTCAGGTCTATTTTGAAATAGGAACCAACGCATATGATTAAACACATGAAATGTCTTTACTTATTATGAAGAGCTAACAAGAAAAATCTCCCAATGTTGAAAAGTTATTTAAATAGGTGAGCGACTTTTGCAGCTACTTACAAAAGCATAAAATCCTGGGCCCTATAAATCTACCATCTTTTAGTGACGTCAGTTCTAATGGAAGATATTTGACGTCAGATTAAGAGTGCAATCAGATTTAAAAACATAGTGGGAAAAGAGAGAACCACTGCAAATATTTTCGTAGAAAAAAAATTATTGAAACTTTTCTGAGATGACATCTTTGTCAGTCACACAGAAAAATAATTGATATCATGAAAAAGATCTTGGTAAGTCTTCTTTAGTTTCAATTGGTTGTAATTCTTTCCAGAAGAATGTCGAGTTTTTCTAATACTAATCCTGTCACAGTAGTTTTACAATGCAGTAAAACTCAATACACTGAAACCTCAACATTCAAACATTAGTTTGATTAAAAGAGTTGCCTGTAGTAATGTTACTAAATATAAGAAGATGTGATGAATACTAGCAATCTACCTTAAGCACGAAGTACGTTGTGGATAAACCATACAAATTACTCAAATTCGCAGGCATTTCAAGAAGTTGATCATCTGAAAACAATTTTTAATATCTGTTATTATCGATACGGAAAGTTAGATAAGAAAAGCTTATAGATTAAGGGGGCGAATATCGGTGACAATATAATCAGAACGCGAAAATTCGAGAGACTTTCGGTGATACTTGTTGAATTGTCGTCAGCTGAAAACAGAAATTATGTGGCCAGGTTGTTATCTCTTCAGATTAAAATAGGACACCCGTTTGTCGTGAAAGAAGAAAAGTACGCACGGGTATGCTTTAAAAAGAATTGTATTTCGAGCCAGATGAGATTGATTGAGATTGTATTCTATTTCTGAGTAGAGGCTACAAAACTTGGCTCCACCTGTGATATTGCTTTTTCAGTAACTTTAGACAAGCAGATATGAATAAAGTGATTTTGATCTATGCCTCGTATATAGTAATACTTACTGCCTGAAGAATATGAAACGATAAATACCTTCCCTTTAACTATGAAATGATAAATTTGATTTTCTACATGTGTTTTGATTTATTAAGCTTTTCGTGTGATTCGTATCATCTCCAGTTGTTTGTTTTCCATCTTCAGATTAAATTCCAGACATTTTTGTCTTCCTTTGGTATCAAAGTTGCCATGTGCACTTTGCTATCAGCTGGTTGCTTTAATGGTCTTTGATAATTCGAACCTTCGATAACCTCGATTAAGTGACATCTTGAACAAATACTTTCCATACATCGGTAATTTAAATAATAATTTTCGTTTTTTCGGAGGTTCGCTATCCTTTCTTTGGATGTAAAACCAAAACCATAAACAAGAGCTAATCGTTTGTTTACTTGATTCTGATACACATTAGCAAAATGTTTAACCCCTCTAATCCTGAGAGAAAGCATGGGTTATGATTTATCGACAGTTAAAAGATATTGCTCCTAAAGATTACATCTAGTGAGGGAGGAACGAGCTTATCAGAATGTCTTAAATGTTCGATTATTTATCCAGTCATATGGGTTCTTTGAGAAGTCTTAACTGATAAGGACCAATTAAGATTTCTAGGTCCACAATATCTATTACAGTACTGTTGGTTTATAATAAAAAGAATTGGGATAATAAAAAAGGGCCGAAAAAAGGTTGTTTTCTATTCCGGATTTTTCCGAGAAGACTTGATATAACGCCCTTCACGCAAAGATCCACCTGACAATCAACTAGAGTTAGAATTTTATATCAACAGTTTTACGATGTCTGATGATAATCAAATTATGTTATTCTGATTGCAGGGCAAAGCCTTCGATCACCAAAAATCGTGCGAGAATGAGGCAAAACATATTTTTCAAAAGCTCCTATTAGAAAATGCCGCGTCATGCTCGCACGAATTGATAAACAAATTGGCGGAAAAAGAACGAGCGTTTCAAGCCAGTCAAGACATGGTAAATCTTCAAGACGAAATCATAAAAGCAACCGAGGAAAAATATGGCGTGGAAAAACGCCACTTCATTGAATTTAAACGTGCACATAACTCCTGCAAGAATCGAATCAACGACCTTTTGAAGGAATTAGCAATCTGTGAAGTTGAAATGCAGGAGAAGGCGGAAGCACTTGTGAATATGCAAGCCAGTTTACAATCTACGCAAATGAAACTTCAAGAATCGACAACTCGTGAAGCCGATGCTAAGATTGAAATGGATGCCTTCAAAGAAATTACTGATAATGATCTTCAAGATTTAAGAAATGCAAATCAATCAATCTGTTATGGAAAGAGGCAGGTTGAGGAAGAGTTGGAGATCGTCAAAGAGGAACGTCAAGCTTTACAGGTGAAAGTGGATTTTTTGGAAAAACTCCGACGTGACGGCGACGAAACATGCAAACAAAAATTGTTTAGTATTGAAAAAGAACGTCAGGATCTGCAAGATCAAGTGAATTTGTTTGAGAGAATGCATCTCGACAATGACGAAACAACTAGACGCACGTCACAACTTATTGATGCTGAAAGCCAGGTTTCGCGGAATCGAGTGGATTTGCTTGTTGAGAATGATGAAATATGTCGACAGAAATCAGAAACCTTGGAGGATGAACGACAAGTTCTACAGGTTACAGATAGTCTCCCAAATAAAGTTGAAACTGGGGAGCACATAAAATCAGAAAATGCACTTTTGAACGCAAAGCTTTTTATGCCATTAACAAAGTTTGATATGGAATCATCCCAAGTGGACAGGTTAAAAATGGAGTTGGAGAATTCGTACAGACAACTGAAAGAATCGAATGAGTTAGTTCATAACCTAACGAAAGCAAACGAAAACCTGAAAGAAAAACTTCGCGATTATGTAAGTCTACAAGATGAGTTGGTCACTGTTAAAAAAAAGCTGTTAGTGAATAATGATAAAACACTATCTGAAGTCATTCATCTACGTGAAGAGTGCCAACGGTTAAACAAAGAACTGGAAAATGAAAAAACAAAATCCATGATAAATAAAGGTTTCTCAGAAAGAATGGAATCGATTCGTCTTAAGATAGTGGAGGATAGTCAAACATTGCAGCAGTTGAAAGCCAAGGTATATAACGAAAGTGGAAATGTTCTGGCTACGGATAAAGTTACGGTGCCGATGTCACCACCTTTTCAGGAATTCTCCATGAAATTACGAGAATCAGAAGACGAAGTGACGAAAATGTTACGAGAGTTAGAGAAGGACGATCAACGAAGACGAGAATTGTGGAACGAGTTAAGACAAGTCAAAAATAAAAACAAGAAACATCAAACGACCAACCAATCGGCATCCATCATACATCAATCTGACCAATCACCATCCGCAGTTGCCATCATGCATCCACAGCCCGACCAATCACCACCTGTCTTGACAGAACAAGATAATGCATTGATCAAAAATTTGAATCGAGTAAACAGAGAAAATTCCAAGCTTAAATCAGATATACAACAGACGAATGTAGATTATGACGTTTGCCGAGAAGAAAACACAAAGTTAGCTGACCAGATGGCAAAAATGCAAGTGGAACTAAATGAATTACGTAAAGAACGACAACGTGGTGAAATTGCTGATAAAAAGGTTAAGAAACTCACCGAACAATTGAATGGGCTGAAGCAGAAATGCAAGCTATTGATTGGAGAAAAGCGATGCTCACAGAATATGATCAAAGGACTTACCAGTGATGTTGAGAGATATCGTAGGAAAGCTCTTGGATTCATGCAAACTGCTAAACATTGTTGTGTTGACGTAAAGACAAGTAAGGAAGAAATGGAAAGAAAGTTGAAAGCACTTGAAGAAGAACACGAACAGTGCCTCAAGGTGGCCAAGGATTATAAAATCTTACGAAGAAAATATGAGAAATGTCGTCAGGCGTTGCAGAAACAAAAAACAAAATCCAACGAAAGCCAGTCGCCAACAAGTGGAGACTCGAGTGTACTTGTCAGCGAGAAAAACGTGATTAATCTTCGGCTGCATCTTGATCAAGGAATAGTGATTGCTGAAGAACAGGAGGTTAAACTCGATGAGAAAAAAAGTTGCATTCAACAAGAGGAATCGATCTGTGTTGTTAACCCCAAAGTCGAAGAGAAGCATGTGGATGGAGAAACCTCTACTGAGAGTGACGTCATCGCAAGGCAGATACAGGAGGGACGAAGCGCCGACTCTGACGTAACTGTTAACCAATCAAAAAGCTACACAGACGCAACTACAATAACCGAAGCGGTGTCTTGTACAAACCAGGCCGATGTTGTTGAATACGAAAAAGTTCAGTTGAAAAACGACGAACTGGAGAAACTCAACATAGATCTTCATCAACACGTTGAGGAACTGCAATGCACTATTTCGGAACAAGAAGAGAAGATCAACAAGTTAATCGAAGAGATGGATGGTTTAGAATCTACTGCGACAACAGTCCGACAAACGTACCAAGAGCAATTGACGTCACTGCAGCAGGAAATTAAAATTTTAAAAGAAGAAGAAACAGTCTCGTCGAAGCGTCGTGAGATCGATTTGCTGAATTTGAAGATAAGAGAAATGGTTGGTTCTAAGGAAAAGAATGAGGGTACAATCAAAAACTTGAAAACTGAGAAGTACGACTTACAAATGGATGTGCAACGAATGCAGAGAGAAATCACAAACTTGACACAGAAGCTTGAATTCACAGAATCAAATAGGTAGGTTATTATTATATATCATTTTTTTTCTAGTTGTGCGTTCAGTAGAATGGATTTTGAGACTTGGGTGATATTTTTTAGCATAACAAAGGGTAAACTGACCTCTTTTGTTCTTAAGGGTGAATCGTCGAAATGCAGCGCCATCAAACAGAGGTGAAAACACGACCACTAGTTCGACGGTAGACGGATATCCATCATGGCTGCGAAGCACAACAAACAAACAGGAAGATGGAAAACTAAACAACATTCCCGACCAATCAGTTGCAACTAAAATGAAAACAAACAAGCCAGTGTGGTTGTCTTCAAATAAAGACGAACAGGTCGGTAACAGTTTACATTGGGGTGAAGCAAATACACAAGAGGTTGCCAAGAGACCCTCACGACCTACTGACGTACCCAGACTAGAACTTTCCGACAGCGACGAAGATGTTCGCAATCAACAAAGCAGGGACCAATCCAGACGTGCTCTTCGGCAGCAAACAAATTTGCAAACACTACCAACTCAACGTCATGTTTCAAAACCAATTGACTTCTACAGTGACGACGATGACTTTTTGAGTCTTGACACACCACTCAAAAAGAAAAGCAAACCAGCTGATCAAAAAACAGCCGAGCAACCAACCCGACGTTCGTCTACAAAACCAATGACGGACTTCTATAGCGACGATGATGACTTTTTGAGTCTAGACACACCACTCAAAAAGAAAAGCAAACCAGCTGATCAAAAAACAGCCGAGCAACCAACCCGACGTCGCAGAGCAACAACAATGCAGGATCTGACAGATAGCATTTTTAACGAATCATCCGACAATGTCGCCGTCATTAAACCTGCTCAAAGTGTTAGACCACGCGTAACAGCTTCACAGAAATCATT
This sequence comes from Turritopsis dohrnii, assembly GCA_027922465.2. Taxonomy (NCBI): domain Eukaryota; kingdom Metazoa; phylum Cnidaria; class Hydrozoa; order Anthoathecata; family Oceaniidae; genus Turritopsis; species Turritopsis dohrnii. The sequence goes on along the minus strand of BQMF02000565.1, from coordinate 174,670 downwards.
ATGGGATGACACGCCACAACAGCAAAAACCTCAAGTGGCAAGTTTTAATAACAAGAAATATTTGATCCCATCAGATGACGAAGCTAAACCAGCTACTCACTATGCAAGCTGGTCAGATGATGAGAGCGAACTTATCAATAAATGTCTGAAAAGACAAAAATAAAACAATTAAAAAAAAAACAATTTTATTATCATATTTAGTATTTATTTATTTATTTAGAATTTATTTATTATTTAGAATTTATCGTTTATTTATCTATTAATTATTTAGTTTATTTGAAAAAAAATAAAACTAAAATAAACTAAATTGAGCTTCTTTTGCTTACATAGGTAAATGATGTCCCTAAATCATGGGAAACTTACAGAGTCGACTTAGATAGTTACAGTGGACTCTCGATATAACGAACCAAAATCCATTCCCCTTGGATTTTGCATTAAGAAACTCTTATAAATCCTTTCTATATAACGAACCCCCGATATAGCGAACTCTCGATTTAACGAACCAAATTTTTCGTCCCTCGAACCCAAAAAACCTTGATATAACGAACTTAAAGTAATAAATCCTACAAAAAAATAACAAAAACAATTTTTACATCATGTACTTTGAACTTTATGATTCAGAATAAATCAAACCATTGCAAATCGAAGTCGGTCCGGACCATTTGCAAATCCAAAATCTAAGAAGGTGAAGTGTGTACGAAACAGTGAATCGAAATGGAAAGGGTAAATATCTCCATAGCAGATAAGTTTAAGGCCATGTAGAAAATTGCTGAGGGCAAAAGTACAAACAAGAACATTGAATATGGCGTAAAGAAAAATACTGCTTCGAGGTGGGTGGCAACTCAGGCGACCAGATACCTTTGTATACATGATGTCCTTTCATCTCCGTTTACCTTCACCTTCGCCGTTTTATGTCTTATTTCTATTGTCAGGAGAACAGACAATTCATCTTGTAGATAACATTCAAAGTGATGTTGATAAAAGAAACGTTTGCAAAAACAAAACAACGGATGCGCATGGAGATTTTGCACTTCTTCATGCAAACAAATTTTCGAACATCCCGTGTTGATTCGAATTCATTATCATTTTACTTTTGAACGGGATGCTAGCTGAAAATACGAACTTAAAGCATTTTTGTTGGAAAGGCGGATTGCGAGATTTAAACGATACAGGCAAAATTTTCCGATTTTTTCTCACCTTTCGATATAACGAACTTTTTTCATCTCCCCTTGCAGGTTCGTTATATCGAGAGTCCACTAATTATGACACCATTTCTGACCGTGTTCGAACTGCAAGGATTTTCACATTGATTTGAACTCATCATTGATCGGGATTGATGTGCAACCATGATTGACGAAGGAACTCGACAAATTTTCTCTTGATGTAAACATTTGCAAAATGAATTATGAAAAATATATCTTTCGTTTTTAATGTTTTTTGAACTCGATCATACAAGTCACCCTTTCGGAGGGTATCCAGCAAACTTCAGCATTTGAAAATGTTGCTTATATAAAAGAAGCGACCCTTGCATGGTTTAAACCATGTAACGTTTGGAAATCCGATGTGAAATGCTTATATTTCGCTTCGTTAAAGATTCCATCACTTAACTAGCTTCATAGCTTGACTCACTATATAAACAGCAGCACTGTGCGATATGAGTGAACTGGCAGATTATAGCTTTTAGGGGAGTGGTTATAAAACTCAATTACAGCGGGATGAATGATCGAGATTCTTGAAAATGAGGTATACTTATACCAATACATGTGAATAACAACCAACCAATCAGATACGAAATTATACAACAACCAACCAATCAACACACAACAATTTACAGTATAAACATCTTGTTTGTTTTCAACTCCCTTCAAATGTCGGATCATTGAATCACAAACGACAATACCTATTGTTGACATAAAAGTCGGTCATGATGACGAATAATGATAACAAATATCAACATATCCGGTACCTCGAATTCAGAACATAAGACAGATTTTATTTGGAAAACTGCCAAACATGATCACGCATAATGATCGAATCGTGATTAGTCGATATCGGATCGTGATTAGTCGATATTCTTTCGGTCAGATTTCTTCATTGATTTGAATTTCTTGTTAAGCAACCTCTTTTCATTTCCTCTGCGTAAACGTTCCTCAATTACAAGTAGTTCATCTTCGGATGGTCCTTCACGAACGTACGCAGCTTTCTCCACCATTTTCCTAACCTTTTCCATCACGTCATAAACATTATGGTGCTGCGATCTAGTTTTTTCCGACGTCAATACCAGATTCCCATGTTTGTTTATCGAATTCTTTTCCTGGAAAATAACATTCAGTTTTTAAAGCTTGTCGCGCAGAAAAGCATAGCAAACAATATTACGTCATAAATTGTGGTGAACATCGAAAGTTAACGGGGACGTGGGGATTCAGGGATTTTTGTTTATTAAAATTTTAGTTGATATAGGCGATCATAAGATTACACATTCTCAACTCTGCTACATGTTTTACTCACTTGACAAAAAGTTTATATTTCACAAAATCCAGTAACCATGGTAACAACTTTAAAGCGTTGTTACTTCTGATTGGAATTGAATTAAAGATAACGAACTGTTATAGAGCTGAGGACCATCTTCTACCCTTCATCTTCTATCCTTCATCTTCTATCTTTCATCTTCTATCCTTCATCTTCTGTCCTTCATCTTCTATCCTTCATCTTCTATCCTTCATCTTCTGTCCTTCATCTTCTGTCCTTCATCTTCTATCCTTCATCTTCTATCTTTCATCTTCTATCCTTCATCTTCTATCCTTCATCTTCTGTCCTTCATCTTCTGTCCTTCATCTTCTGTCCTTCTATTTTCACTTTTTTTGCATGTTCCTGTTTCTTACCAACATCATTTGTGCAAATACTTTTATCTCCACTATATAGAATACATTAAGTGCTTTTCATTTCTTTATTCATGTTCCGTTCCTTCGATATATTCATGAGAAAGGAGAAAGCACCTCCATAACAACAACGACCTTCAAAACTCCAGAAACTACAAACCACAGCCTATCGGATAATCAGGTTGTGAATATTATTCTGAATGGTCGTCAACAGAGACGAAATAACTAAACAATTTTCACGGATCATTAATTTGACTTTGCTAAATTCGAACTTAACATAGGCCCCAAATTTGGACGAAATTTCCAAAGTGCTTCAATTTCAACAACACAAATTAATTGACTTTATCGAACTTTTAAGTTATCGTAACTTTTTCATAATTTGGACCAAATTCTCAAAGTGCTTCAAGTTTTTCAAACATTCGCACGTACATCGATTAAACATGATGGGTATTATTTCTAACATCACCCACATCAATTCTTCTCTTCAAATTTTGCAAAAAACATTCTTTCATACGTGACTATTAAAATGAAAAGTAACTGAAACCAATGTGCAGTCTAGATCATATATTATTCAATGATATCCGCACACAATGTACCGAGAGGTCGTGGGTTCGAGTCCCACTCGATCCGATAACTTTGCGCTGCAATTGGAGAGGTACATTGTGTGCGGATATCATTGAATAATATATAATCTAGACTGCACATTGGTTTCAGTTACCTGACTGAAGATGGACTATGTCCGAAACCGGGGCTCTGTTGGGCGTGTTGACGCCTCTCCCCAATGTAATACACCTTCCTAGTTGCATCAAAGTTAACGAGTTGGTTGGAACTCGAATCGCCTCTGAGCATCTATCCAATGAGATTTCACTGATTCGTAGACATTCAGGTCCAATTGAGCACAAACGCTCCCCTCGTCTGCTACGAACTAGTGTGATCGCAAGGGGTCGGTAGCTTAGTGGTTAGAGCAATCGCCCGGCAAGCGAGAGGTCGTGGGTTCGAGTCCCACTCGATCCGATAACTTTGCGCTGCAATTGGAGAGGTACATTGTGTGCGGATATCATTGAATAAAATGAAAACTGTTTCTTGTCTACTTCAGGCCTTAAGCCGGTTTTCCACTAGGCGGTTTAGAGCGCGCTGAGCGAGGCGGCTATTGTTTTTTCAGTCTGAAATCCGCTAAAACCGGTGCGCTCAGCGCATTTTTAAAAGTCGACTTCAATCTGACTTTAACGCGCGTTCTAAAGGCGTCAACCAATCAAAATGCAACATGTGATGTAAACAAACTTTCTGAAAGGCATGGTTTCATTCTAAAATATCAGAAAAAAAGTTCACTATCAAACAAATGTTTATATTTTTTTTCATTTGTTAATATTTTTATTTTATTAGTTGCTTTTTATACTAATGACACCAACTTGAAATGAATTGATAACAAGAGCCAGATGGCGCAAAACGGTAGCAGCAAAAGTACTTGCCACAAGAATACTTTTAAATTTGAAATTTTACTTAAAGTTCTTAAACGTTCTGTAAACGTTATTTCTTGAGATATCTTACTGGTGGAAAACAGGCATAAACGATATTATAATGTTTAAAATTACTAACTCGTGTAAATAGGGTCTAATCGCAACACACCAGCAATTAATTTATTAGAAGACAAAAGAATTATACATGCATGAGCTGTTTATAACGTACGTTTTTTTTTATAAAGGTGATGATACACGAGTCGATTTTTTGCTTGCGACATGTGGAACCCATATTGCGCATTGTCGAATTCGATAAATTGAAGGGTGTATCATGCGAAAATTGCTTGTTGAAAAGTGTTGAAATTGTGATCTTTCGATGTCGAAAAATTTCCAACATGTTGGAAATTTTTCGACAAATTTTCATACTCAAAGTGCGTTTTAAAGAGATTTCAGCTTATTTTTTGTTGTTTTGAAGAAAAAAAAATCATTTTTCATGTGCATACGTACTCATTAACATGGCAAGTAAATATGATTTTACAGAAACATTTATCAGTGAATGGTTGAGGTTATCAAACATTTCAGGGCTCATACGAAGAAAGTTATAGTAATCGGCTTCGCTTTCTAGTCTAAATTCCCTTAGAAGCGTATCGTAGATCCCAAACGTTGTCCTTTTCTTCAGCCATGGCTTTGTCCAGATCTTTCTTTTTTTTGTCTTTTTCTTCGTACATTCAGAAATAATAATACACGCTGCGGCTATAATATCGTCTTCACTTTCTGAAGACATTTTTTAAAAAGAAAATTGCTCGCGTGTATCATGTGTTTCGACAGCAATTTTTTATTAAAAAAAGTGGCATGCGCAATATGGGTTCGACATGTCGAAAGGAAAAAATCGACTGGTGTATCATCACCTTAAGAGCTTATGTAGAAAAAAAAAACGCGTTTTATCGAAAAAAAAAATGTATGTTTTGAATTATAATTTTTCGAAACCGAAAATGAATTCAAACAGATAACAGCCTTTTTTTAACTCGATTTTTGAAAACCTTGATGTTCAAAGACAGAACAGATAGCTAACAAACGTAGAAAGTAATAAGAAAGTCTGATCTGTGCTTTACTGACACGAAAAACATATCTATTTTCAAGTGCCAAAGTTCATTGATTCAGTACCATAAAAGTAGCTAAAAGTCCCAGTTTTATGTAGACATATTTGATTAATATCCATTCCTTCATCAATTAAGTGATAAAATATCAAAGAAAACGTATTTTAAATGTATGTGATTGAAAACCTTCGAAAATTCAAAAGGCTGCGTTCGTTCATTAGAATGTATATTGAGTTTTTAGTGGGGACTCGCATACTCTAAATCGTAGGCTAAACTGCCGTTTCGGCCGGAGGAGGAGTAGTAGTAGTAGTAGTAGTAGTCCAAGGGTGTTTTAATACGGTATTCGCTTTCGCTGCTACCGTAATAAATGATAGTTTTCATCTTTAATTTTTCTGTTTATACTTTTAGACATTCTTTTTCAACTCATCTTTGCAAAGTGGAAATTGAATAAAAACGCTCGTAGCGGATTAATTAGCGGCCATTGTCTTAAAAACAATAGCCGCCTCGCTCAGCGCGTTCTGAAACGTCTAGTGGAAAACCGGCTTTATGTTTACATACCTGTACCAGCAACTTTGAGCGTACATATTCCGGTAGCCATAAAGCCCTGTTTACATTAAATCGCAATTCGACTTTGGTATTCACTATTGAAAATAATCAAAAATAAGGACAAATTTTATTTTGACTTTTTCCTCTTAGAACTAGTGTGTAAAGATGTTGTCCACAGTCATTTCCTTAACAGACCGGATTCATGGCATTTGCCTGAAGTGGGACCGATTCAAAAAGTTCCTTAAACTAACCACATTCCCGTGAGATATTCACTAAGAAGGACAATTCCTTCGGAGAATTTAATGTTGCTTACTTTGGGTATCAGCATAACGAACTATCCAGATTCTTGTTTTTTCAAAAAGAAAAAAAAAAGGAAAAAAGTGTTGTTCTTAATAAAACTTTTACATTTTATGGTGAGAATAGCTCAGTGCCATACATTCTCTAGATAAAAGCTCAATAAAATTGATGCAATGAAAAATATCGCTGGCAAATTTGGAATTCAAACCATTTCAGATTTCGAGTAAACAACTAAGTCAAAAATACTTATTTTTACCCATACAATTTCCTGCAGTTTGTCGGTAATAACTCAACTTACATTTGTTGACATTTTGACCCCCTGGTGCAGAGCTTCGTATGTATTTAAACTCGAATTTGTCTAAAAATCGAAGAATAGAGTAATGATGAGGTATTAAAAAAACTGTGCAGAAAATGATCGATGTTGGTCAAACACAAAGTGCATAGTGAACACACCGTTCATGTTAACTCATAGCCAGGAAGTGTGACCACTGAAGTTTTATTAATAACAGCTCACCTTTTGATATTTGAGCCAGTAATTTTAAAATTTCCTTGTTCTGTGTGCTGCTATATCTTCTGAGATACTACAACAGCAAAAAAAACAAACAAACAAAAAAAAATAATAATAAAAAAAAACAAAATAACCAAAGCATTTCAAAGTTATAGTTTCTAAAGTTTAAACGAAAAACGTCACCAAAGAGTATTTGAATAACTGATAAGTTCAAGTTTGATACTGTTTATCTAGTACTTATAAAGGTTTATAAAGGAAAAAACAACCTGACAACTCACTTTGATCATATGGAACATTATAATACCATTATTTCAAATGTTTTTTTCTAGTTCTAAAAAGGAGTACAACAGATGTGTATAATTTACTGATACCAAACAAAAGTTTAACTGTTGAACAAATCAAGTTTGAGGAAGCAGTGATAGGAAAAGCAGATATCTCCTGAAATCATCGTCCAACATTAGCTGCAACAACTTGAAGCCAATCTTCAAATCATGCGATCAGTATTACAGGATAGATTAAATGTAGGAATCTCTCTAGGCGATGTTTCCCCTTTAATACACGGTCTAGGCCACATCTGCAGAACAGTTTGACTATTAGGGATGTCCAACTCTGGGAAGATCTCCAATCTATATTTAACACTAACGACAGCGGCAAATGTTTTTGAACTTGGTGAATCTGGTGAATTCTTATTTGCATGAAAAGGAAAAATCCATAGAAAAAACGAATCGATGTAAATAGCGCATTAAAGTTTTCCTTTTAAATTTTTGTGCTCAAGATGCATAGTTATAATAATTATATTCGCTTTGGTAAGTTGCCAATGTCAAATTGTCAATAACTTGTCAGTTTCATAGATAAAGTCTCTCCATAGAAGCACATAGATTCATGTCGAGAACCACAAGTAAACAACACAATACAAATACCTTACATAAATATGAATCCGTAAATTAAATGAAGACAGTAATAAATTTCAGCAGCCCTCCAATTACATACTAAAAACTGCTTCAAACAACATAAAAATTTTCTTTCTCTGATGGTAGAAAATATGACATTGAACAAATTACAACAGATTTCATCGCAGCATGAATGGGAAAATAGTTCAGATACTTGTATAGAATTTGAAAGAGATAGCGGCAGAAGAAAAGTTCTGGAAGTTAAATAAATATACTGATAACACAAACATACATAAAAATACTAAAAAATGATTAGATTAGAAAATATTGCTAATCATCATTGATGACAAGGTAAAAACAAATAGATACTGGTTTGGTATTAATCAGAAACCAGCTGACGAGCTATGATCATTCGCATCACTTCATTCGTACCTGTGAAAAATTAAAAATGACATGTTTAAATTCAACTGATATTACCAACATCTTTTGAATTGAACATTGTTTCAAAAAAAAATAAATTCTCAGAAATGAAAGGATGGAACTTTAAACTGCTTTCGTAACATTCTAGCATTGACTCCATCGTCAATGTGAAGAGCAAACGAATGACAGTCAAACAGAGAAAACATGGAAGAACTGATTGCTGTTCTACATAAGCGAACCTTCTAAAATCTGATGAACTCTGGTATCTCTCATGAACTGCTGGACAGCATAATCCTTTAAATAGCCATAACCACCGTGTAATTGAAGCGCGTCGTTGCAGATCTAAAAAGAAGTAGAAAAGACGTTTGTAGGATGTTTGACTCTACACTAAAAAAGCTAGTTATAGAAAACAAAACCATGAAAGCAGTGACAACTGATGAAATCTTCAAACATTCATGACATTATAAATCTATCTTCAAGATGTCAGGATAAATAATACAAAATAAATCCAGGTTGTACCGCAAAACATTTGTCAGTTGCTTGTAGTTTCGCCATAGCTGCCATTGAGGTAGCATTAGGAAGATTTTCATCGATGGCTTGAGCAGCCCTTCTTACTATGAGTCTTGACGTAACCAGATCTGTTGCCATTTCAGCTAATTTGAATTGTGTATTCTAAAATAGTAAAGTTTCCAGTTTGCATATCTTTATTTATTTTTTTTTTTGGTTCCATCTTTCATTACAGTTCATAGATCCAGAAAACAGAAGAACAACCTGAAAGTCGCTGAGCCTTTTTCCAAACTGCTTTCGATTTTTAACATAGTCAATTGATAACTCTAAGGATTTATGTGCAGCTCCAAGAGAACAAGATGCTATAAAAATGAGAAATATCTTCACAAACTAAGATTGTTGTTTTGAAATTGTTTTGATCAACAGGAAGTGAAAGATTTCAACATACCAATGCTGATACGTCCTCCATCCAAAGCCTTCATAGCAATATTGAAACCCTATGAAAGAAAGTAAACTACCATGAAGAACAAGAAAACATCACCACGTCATGCCGAAAACATCGAAAACATCGCCACGTCATGCCGAAAACATCACCATGTCATTCATGCCGAAACCCATTAAAGGACAAAACAACTCACCTCACCTTCTGAACCAACAATATTTTCACATGGCACTCGACAATTATCAAACATCACAGCTCGTGTGGGTTGGGAATTCCATCCGATCTGAAATAACCAAAAGTTGATTGTCCAGGTAGAAGTCAACATTAGCTCATCTACTACATTCTGCTTTGTGTATTTTTCATGGTTTAAATCTACTGACAAAACCAAAAAAGCATGAAGTTACCAAACCTTTTTTTCCTTTTTGCCAAATTCTAATCCAGGTGTTCCTTTCTCAACAAGGACACATGTAATACCTTTTGGACCTAAAAGAACAATGCATGTTGTTACTTATTATACATAGAAAACTGTGTAGTAGAAGACTGTTTTAAAATGAGCAAAATTGTTAAACAACAAAGAATGAAAATTTTTCTTTCGTGTGCAAAGAGATGACAAAAGACAGGGCTGTGATGTGATTTTTACGTGGGTTCGCTTTCTGTTGATGATTCTTCTATTTTCCATCAAATTTTATTTTCAAAATTAAACTGTGTTAAAAATGTTTAACCAGGATAATAGTTCCTATATATTCCTGATTTCCATTTTTGAAATGGCTAGTCAAGACAACAATAATTCTTCCATTGTCATTCTATTATTTGTGGAAAGTTCAAGAAAGTTTGTATGTCAAGAAAAGTTGAATAAATTTTAGCAAAAGTAAGGCCTTACTGGAGAAGACATTTAGAAGGTATCAAAACTTATCAATAATTACACAATCAACAGTAAAAGATCACACTGCATATCATACATACCTGGTACACCTGTTCTCACCATCACAGCATACACGTCGGATTCTCCACCTCCACTAATAAACATCTAGAAAAAACAAACTGACAATAAAATTCAGGCAAATCAACTTCTCATACAAAAAATGAAATTAAGATCATGAAGTACATCTGTTTCGTTTACAATTTACCTTTGAACCATTTAATAAATATGAATCTCCATCTCGTTTTGCTGTAGTAGCTAGTGAAGCAGCATCGCTTCCCGAATCTATATATTTATAAGAAAATCTGAATGGAAAAAGGCATCAAAAAAGAGAAAGAATTCACAATGAGATATAATCACAGTTCCACACACAATGCACTATCTAATTTCCATGTAAAAACGTGATAAAAGTTATAATAAGACCCTTGGCTCAAGTTTGCCTGCAAAGAATTTCCTTCTTTACAGTAGGTGAAAATAACTAAAAATGCGTCTAAGTAAAATATAACTTACTTGGTTCAGTTAGACAGTACGAAGCAATTCTCTATAAGGAGTGAAACGAAGTGTAGAAAACACGAGCAACACTTCTACTTGTTATGCAAAAACAAAGCATATGGAAAAACATTGGATGAGCCATACCTCGCATCTTACTAACGGTGGGAGAAATTTCTTTTTTAAATCATCCGTACCATAAGTTTCAATTAGACCCAGTACCATGCTTAAAAATGAAATGACTAATTTCGTCTCAACGAAATAATAGAGAAATAATCATAACTAAGGAATAAAGATAAAAACCGGAGACAATATGGAGAGATCTACTAAGCAAATAGTTTAGCTTTAAGTAGTGAGTGTCAATGTCCACTATGCATCATGTTAAAAGCGTTGGGTCAGGCTAATAGATATTGGCAGACATGCAGAAGAGAGCTGATTTAACAATTTAAGTATACTCAGGCAAGCTGTCTAAGTATTTGAGGTAATAATATTTCATTGTTTTTCACTTGTCTTTTCATAGCCTTTTATTGATGGTGATTCATGATCTTTTTCCTGACATTTGTAATTTCTTTTATTTCACGCATACCTTTTAAAACAACTTCATTCACAAAGTTATTCTTGTTTGAAATATTTGTAGACTATAAATTCTTCTACTTTATAACTGAAAAACAGTTGAGAAAACCTAAGAGCACTTAATAAAAAGGTATTCTCTCCGTGAGAATGGGTACATTCAAAAGGACAAAAATCAAGCATTCAAGTAAAGGTATTCTCTCAGTGAGAATGGGTACATTCAAAAGGACAAAAATCAAGCATTCAAGTATTTTTTTTTTAAATAAATATGCAAGAGTGATTACTCATTCATGAAATTTATGAACATGGCTTACTTGTGAATGGATAAGAAAGCAGTGGTACTTGTACATCCAGTAGAGAGAGCTTCATATATGACTGATGCATCTAAGCATTGTAGTTGGCTCCCACCATATTTCTCATTCACACGAATACCTAAGTTAGGGGATGCTACATTATCAACTACAGTTCCAGATTTTCCACTTGTCACTCATAATAAAGATCACAGTGCTAAATTTTGCGTTTTTGAAAAAATAAGTTTAGTAGCTGATTGTAAATAATGTGATACATTAGAAAGGGTGAAGTCCAACCTCCAAATCCAAGTTCTGCAGCTAATCGTAATGTGTCTTTTGGAAAAATCTCCTAGAATTATGAGAAACAAGATGAACAAATTCAGTATGTGCAATTTCAAATTTATTTTGTAAGAAACTTAGCTTATCTTTAAAGGGGCATGGAGGTCAAATTTTTCCCGTAAAGTTATAAATTTTTGTCTTCAAAATTTAATTTTTCATAAAAAAAAGCTTCATAGGGACTCATAGTACTTCTGAGGGTTTCATATAATAAAATAACAATCTTATGATTTCCTCAAATCTGCATGATTGATGCAACAACAGTAAAAGATATGGTAAAAACATATCATCTCATTGGCTAAACTCAACAATTTTCATGCCAGTGATACTGGCAAAAGACATCTTATGATGAAGTTCACATTAGGTTTCTAAGAAATTCTCTTGGAAAATAACTTTAAGCCTTTATCAAAAACTTTTTATATTAGCTGCAGAAAGATCTCATTAATCTTCTGTGATCATTAAAATTTATCTTAAATAATAATTATACTCAGTTTTTTGTTGTTTAGTATCTAACACAGACTTCTCCATAAAGATTTTGCCGCGAGCGCTCATAATTGCGCTCGCAGCGATCCTAAATGTAATTTTGCGAGCGTGTTTTCGATAACGGCAAAAAGCGTTAATTTTCCTTTGATGCCTGATATTTTATCCAGGGTTTGAATTAACGACTCGTGATTCGTGATTCACGAGTCAAATTTAATGTTTCACGAACGAGCATTTTTCTAAAGGCCCCATTACACGAAAGAATAATCATGAAGAATAAGACGATATTTTGAGTGCACCTGTTATTCTTTTCTTATTTTTTTAAAATCTACACGTAGGAATTTAATAAGAATAACACGTTCGAGAAATTCAGTGTTGATTATTCTTTTATAATTCTTGAAAAAAATACACGAGAGAATTTCAAAGCATATTTTAAAATCAAATTAAATATTAAAACAAAAAAACCGCGCAGTACCTTATGTGTTTACAAGAGTTGAGTTTGCAATGATGTATGATGATGATCTTGAAAAAGAAGAAGTAGTAATTGCCAATTGTGCTACTATTACTTTTGCTTAACACTTAGTGATGACTTGGATAATCGCGTTGGAACAACTTTTCTTGCTCAATTGTTGCCCCGTTGTTGCTTGCCATGAATCCATTTTTTAAATAAAACCATGAGTCTGCCTAAAATTTCCCCTCAGCCGTCACATAAATCACTACTTTTTCCTCGTTTTTCGTTTACATCTCTTTAAATTCCCTTTAAATTTCAAAACACAATTAACTCACATGCTTTCCTATTGTTTCAATATTCTTCTCGTGGTGAATTCATTTGAACCAGTTCAAATGAATTCACGATGTGAAGAATATTGAAACAAAGAAAGTGGAAACCCCCAAGTTTTATTCGTATATAAAAATACACGAAAGAATTTTAAAAAATCTTTTAAAAATAACAGGTGCGCTCAAAATATCGCCTTATTCTTCGTGAATATTCTTTCGTGTAATGGAGCCTTAAGAACTAAAAAATCACGAATCGTTATTTTCTAGCGAGCCAAATATATTACAAAAGTTTCTAAAGTTTTTTTGTTATTAAACTCGCTGATTTATAAACATACACACGTTAGGCATTCAAAATTGCCAAGATTATAATCCGTCTGCATGCCTGACGCCATGGTGTTAAATTGACAACAAATTACTTAGGAATATTTAGTGATTATTAGCTGTTGCTAGGGAGAACGACCACCGTTGCTAAGGTAATTTTGAAATTTACTTCGTTATATGAATTCATTTGTTCACCTAACGAAAGAATATGAAAACGGAAGTGGTACCAGTAGGACTGGTTTTCGTGTTATTCAATGAAGTTAAAAAGCATCTTAGTTTCCAGCTCCCTCCAAAATATGATTTATCTTATCTTACGCCAGTGTATACTCAACTGCAGACACGACGTTCCCCAGTGAAAATGTTTCTGATTGGTCAATATTTCTGTACTCGTCAGTGAATTTCGCCGGAGTAGAACTCGCACGCCCAAATACGATTCAGGCGTGTGCGGGCGCATGCATGTGCGATCGCACGTCATAGCTTTTTCTGTGACGCCATATTACACAGAATATTCTTGAAAAAAAGTCTCTGAGAAGAGCAATGCAATGTTTTCTTTTTTGAAATACGGAGAAACGAATAAAATGTTTGAAATGTGAAGTAAAAAGTTTTTTTAATGAATGAACTTCTTTTTATAAACAACAAGAAAAAGTTGCTATACTAATACACCTGTTTTTTGATCTACAGGTAATTAATTAAGCTAGCTAATTCATTATAATATATATATTTGTATAGACAATAGATGGAAGAAAAAAACGTATTCAGTATTTATCACGAAAGAACATAAATATGTTGCATGTGCGACTTCTTATTTCGTATTGATTACATACGTGCGATAATTTTTCAGACGTTCAAAGATAATATTTTACGAAAACGCTCGCGAAATTTAATTGCGTGCGCGAGCGCTTCGCGCTCGCAAGCACAAAAGTTTACCATTTGGGAGCGTGCCTGCGTGCGCGAGCGTTTTTGCGCTCGCCAAACGGAGAAGACTGCTAACAACGGACGGCATTGCAGTGCTCTGTGATGGAAATTTTGACATCACAGCGTGATCGCTCTTTTTGTAAGGATTGCATAAACTACATTTGTTTTTGTTGATGAGTTCTTTTCGTGATATAAAACTTTTATTAAAAAGTATTTCGTTTTAGATTTATAGCAGATACACATGCGTAAGTGAGTTTTTGAACAAATGTATGTATGAAAAATGAAATCTTCAGTATGACTGTTTTTTATTGTTTTTAATCGTTGCTGATAAACTTATTTTACATTTTGCTGTTTTTTGATGTTTAAGATTGTTATGTTGATGAATGATAAATATCTTCGTGTTGTCTTTGTTGTTTTTCTACCGTTTCTCGTACCTTTAGAACACAAGCGTAAAAACATGTCATCATATGCTGTCTACGTCTGGTATTTCTGCAAATGAAATTCTTTCTGTGATGTCATGATATTTATAACGAAAGCTGTAATGGCGATTTAACTAGGTTGTTTCTTTAGCAATTTTTTTCATTTGGAATACCTTTTATACATAAAAAAGGTGTTCCTCTAGGATAAATGAAGTATTTCATGCTCAAAATCAGAAAATAAATTTTAAGGCTTAATTTGCCTTTAAAAAACTCTAATTTTGACTAGATGTGAACATTAAATAAGAAAAATAAATAGCTGTTGATTGTAAACATCAATAAACATTGTTAACATCATAAACACTCACAACTTCTTATAAATGCAAATGGAGTGTGACCATTGCAACTTTCTAAGGAAAAAAATAGTCCTATTCATGCATTTCACGCGTTCTATTTGATGTTATTTTATGGTTTCTTTATGTATATTGGATAAGATTTATGCAAAACACTTTTCTTCCTTTAATTTCAATTTCTTCTGGCTAAATGATCATCGGTTCTCTGAATTGCCAGACCACAACCTCAAGAACCTTGGCAGTGAAAAAGCTTTAGCCAATGAAACTAGAATTTTCTCAATAGAAATCTCTGTAACATATGATATCAAGCAATGGCCCACCATACCCTAGACATGCATTGACATGCAATCAATGCATACTGCAGAAAAAGAAAAACTTTAGGATAAAACTAAAATAAAATTTCTCAACATCTTTTGTTCATCTAAGAGAATGAATAATATAATAGCTTACATCTAAATCCCATTGGTACATGTTTGGTCCCATTTCCTTATCAGCAAAACTGGTAGCCAATTCTTGAATGGATTTTTGGTCTGGCGAAAGTCCATCGGAAGCTATAAATCAACAAAAATGGTTGTATTACATATAGTTATCACTTTAATTTCATACAGTCAGCCTCCTGTATTTAGGGTTCACAGGTTAAGACATCCCTTGTACATTACTAATTCTTCTATCATATCTAAAGTTGATCTCAAAAGAGCTGTGAATATATCACGACCATAGTCAACAAGGTTCTACTGATGAGTGTGTAAGATGCAGACAGAACCTTATTTGAGGTAGCAATATACCAACCTTAATATACAGCTACTAGATTTCGTTCTGTCAATAAAATTATCCTCAATCATCAAAGACTTGTACTAATTTGAACACAACAATGTAATTGATGAATCCATCAAAGCTGTCTGTAGACAAAATTTACGTTGTAATTATGTGAAATTCTTACAACCTTTGTAGTAAAGTTATTTTAATTTTGTCACACCCTGCATTACATCATGGAAATTTCTCCTATCAAGAGCATGTTTTTAGACAGAATGTTTTTAGTCTGCTATGCCTATGAATTTAAGTAAAGGGCTTTTATTTTATATTTTGTCTTTATCAACTTAGGAACTAGCATTGCACTATAAAATTATACATGTTTACCAAAGCTAGCTGCAATTAACAGCCTACCTTAGCCGTACCTTAGCTGAACTTAAAAATATTTGTCCACTTAAAATAGAAGAATGTATTTAAAACAAAAAGATCAATAACTATATGCAGTATATATATAACAAAGTATATAATACTAAAATACAGCTACAGTTAGTTAATCAGCATCATCATGGAAAAAAACGAAAAATTTCATTAAAATGTAAGTAATGATAGGTGATATTATAGGGGAAGAGCGGGTAAGGAAATCTCTAGTGCAACTTCTCATTACTCTGCTGCTCACAGTAAGTCATTGTAATAAGGCTTCCTGATCAAATTAAGGTACAGCTGGTCCAAATTAGGTATTAATGGCTAGCCTCAAATCGATTAGAGAGTTTCAAAAATTAGGTATATGACTGGCCAAAATAAGATACTACATGGCCTTTAAATCCTGTTAGAGCCGAAAATTAAGTACAGCTCTAATACCGTACAGCGGGGTGACATCGATCAACGTGGGGACTTCGATCAGTAAAAATAAACTGTTTAAACTCTGAAATTAAAGTGCGTTTTTCACATTTTTTAAGATTTTCATTTAGATTCCTATTGTAAAGTATCATCAGAATTGTCTTCAAGTGAAACAATCTATTTCTTCCGAAATTAACGACAAAAAACATCAAAATTTTCACGGCTCACATTGGTCAACGCTCTACGTCGTATTCAAGAGCTTAGTCAGGACATTTTTGGTACATAATGTGAAGTATAGAGGCTGAATGTAAAGGAAATTATAATATGTCTGAAAGAAATTCTGTTCTTCACCACTATATTCTGTTTTTCTTTTCCTTATTCCTTTATGGATAATATCGTGTTTATAAAAACATGAAAAAAAAACGAATGTTTTATATCGCTATAAGTTACATGTTCGCAAGAGCTTTGTGAAAAATCATTGTATCTCATGGGAGATTTAATGACTTACCAAAGAAATTTTAATAAGCGTGCTCTTTCCCCATGATGATAGATTTCAAAAATTTTGTTTGAGATACAATGAAATTTCAATGTTAATTTCGTTTCGTATTAACGAGGCTCACGCATGGTGAATGTCGTAATATCTTTTGTTTTACTAACATTCGCTGATCTTTTACGGTCGAACACTTACCGTGGATGACAAATGGTGGTCTGTTGATATTGTAATAACTCTAAATGACCAAATAAATACCAAGTCATTAATTCTGTTTAGAAACGGTGTCACATGAGGATTTTAACTTTGTATATATGAAATTGTATATTATGTAGATATATTTTTTACCTGATGATGTGCTTAGACACGAAAAGCTTCGTATTTTAATTTTAATAAATGCAATTTTTAAAAGTTCGTCTTTTCATTTACTAATGAATTATGGCAAGTTATAACTTATTGAACTTATTACCAAGACGTTTTGCCAGTATTATTAAAGATCTTCAATACACGACTTCGAAACTACAGAGAACTTCAAGTAACATTGGTTTCGTACAGAATGCTTTGTATCATAAATTTACCCCGATTTTTGCGAAAGTTAATGGTCAGTTTGGAAATGATAAAGACAAATGGAAAGCAAGTAAGAATATCTTAGAACACAATTTAAGGGACCATATAAATAAGAGTGCACAAGTAAGAGAGAAATAATCTTCCATTATTGAAAACATGAAGAACAGTATCGGTTCAGTTCTCACTAAATGTATTTATAACATTGTTTTGAACAACATAAGAGGTCGTAACATCGAGCAATTCAAAACCAAGAATAAAAAGATTAGATATAATGTACCGCATAAGAACAAACTGAGAGATTATGTACCCATCGTTAACTTGTCTGCTAGTTCAATAGATACAAAACCTTTATCGTATGGTTTGAAACATTGTTTTGTGGACAAAAACAAATACGTTAAAAGAAATATCGCAATTGAATTAGAGTCTGTTGCGAATATTATTGATAAGACAGTGGACTCTACTAACAAGGAAAATGTTCCTGAGTTCTTAAGATCATGGACGTCTCGATTTACCCAAAATGTATACCACACAAAGGATAACACATTTAGCTCTTTGAAAAGATTAAAAAATGACGAGAGCATAGTAGTGATGAATGCTGA
Source organism: Turritopsis dohrnii (assembly GCA_027922465.2). Classification (NCBI taxonomy): domain Eukaryota; kingdom Metazoa; phylum Cnidaria; class Hydrozoa; order Anthoathecata; family Oceaniidae; genus Turritopsis; species Turritopsis dohrnii. The sequence goes on along the minus strand of BQMF02000565.1, from coordinate 156,518 downwards.
TAAAGAGTCTTGTGTGGTTATTTTGAATAAAGAAGATTATATCGCCAAAGTCAACAATATGATAGAAGAAGGAATTTCATATGGAAAGTATGAATATACAGTTGATAATACGATAAAAGATTTATCAAGTTTTCAAAGTTTCTTATACTGTCATTTTCGAAATCATCCTGAATACGTTAACATGCGACCTACCTCGAATCAGCCTAATAGATTTTTTGCAACTGCAAAAGCGCATAAGTTTGAGTCGTTAAAAGATATCAATATAAATGACCTAAAGTTTCGGCCAATTATTGACCAGACAGGGACTGCTACGTACTATGCATCGAAATTGATATCAAAGTTTCTGAAACCACTAACTAAGAACGAATATGTGATTATTTTTGTAATTTTTGCTGATATTTTTATGAACAAAATGGAGAAGGAAGTGGTGGTACCTTTAGAACCTTAATTATACAAAAGATATGTTGATGACACCTTTTCGATATGCATAAAGAATGATATCAATACATTATATGAAGCGTTAAATAGTTATCATCCAATATTAAACTAACTGTTGAAGCTAACCCAAAGAGATTTTTGGATACTAAGATAATTCGAGATGGTGATCGTTTCAAAGCAAGAGTATATCACAAAGATAACAAACTACCTACTCATTGGACATCAGCAGTTCCAAAAAGATATAAACGCAACGTAATTCTCGGAGAACTACATAGAGCCAAGATGATTTCATCAGATTTCGATAGCGAGCTCTCATAAGAGAATAAGTATCAGTTAGCTGGTTATCCAAATACATTTGTCCAAAGCGTGATAAATGAATTTTCAAAGAAAAGGTGTGATCCTTTGATACCCGAATGGTTATTTGAAAAAAGGAAGAAAGTGTTCGTTAAACTTCCTTATTGCCTACAAACAGATGGTCGACACGAAATATCCAATCCCTATTTCCGTTGGAGGACAAAGTAACTCATGCGTTGTGTGTAATTTATAAAGGCGTTGGCGAAACAATAAGAAATGCATCAACACGTTGGATGGAGCATGACAAACTCAATAATAAATCTGAACCAGCACAGCATTTGTTGAAGACAGCTGGTCATGCTTTTACATGGAGCATAATTAGTGTTGCCCATAGAAACTCTATAAAGAAGAAGCGATAATGATAAAACTTCTCAAACCAACTCTAAATGACCAAATAAATACCAAGTCCAGACCTGGTTGTAAGAAAATTAGCAGGCGTGTGGTCATCGCACACCTTAATTGATGATATCAGTTATGGTGTGTGCTTGTGTAAATTTTTGACAGATGTGCAATCAATTTTTTCCAGTTAAGATCAACAGAATGAATCTGTATGATAATCAAGTCAAATTTGAAATGTGTCATATATGTAAAATAAAACACTAAAGATTCGGTACGTAAAAACTTAGCCATAAAGATTACTTTGACCGTAAATAAAATTTATTCAAACATTAATAAAGAGGAAAAATAAAACCTAAAAATAAAAAATTTGTATTACTCTCCATCATTTTGGTTTGAAGTTCAAATGGTTTTTGAAATGAATTAAAGACGTTTCCGTTCCATTAACTCATCACCACCTGGCTGGCTATTTTTTTAAACATTATTTTTTCGACACATACTTTTGTAACTTAAAAGAATGTTAAAAAGAAAGAGAAAACTACACAATACAATTAAATAATAAATACATAATAAAATAGCGCGCACGAAGCTCCTTCTTCATTCCTCAGCACATTTCACTGAGTAGACTTGTTTTCTACTAACAAACGAAGAAAATTTTTGAGCACTGATTTTTAATTCAAAACCACTGCCGTATTTGAAAGCGATCGGAGACCTCACTTCTGAAATGGTAGCAAAGTTTCGTTCCGTTATTGTAAAATTTAATCGTAGCACATGAACAATTTGCGAAGCAAAACTTTCAACATTTTAGGACAGATTTTTGATGACTTTTAAATAAACATTTGTTATCACACTTGTCATTACAAGCCAGGCATACGATTACCACACACGTAAATAAATCTTGGCATGTGCGAAGACATGCGCGAGCGATCGCACGCCTCTTACAACCAGGCCTGAAGTCAATAATTCTGTTTAGAAACGGTGTCACATGAGGATTTTAACTTTAGATATATGAAATTGTGCATATGTAGATATATTTTTTACCTGATGATGTGCTTACACGAAAAGCTTCGTATTTTAATTTTAATAAATGCAATTTTTAAAAGTTCATCTTTTCATTTACTAATGAATTATGGCAAGTTATAGCTTATAATTATAAGCAATTTGGCGCTTCTCATAAGCTGATCGAAGTCACCCCATAATCGATATTGTCGTTTTCTTGAAAAGACCAGGTTATTTCTGTGGAATTACAACCTTAGTTAATGTGAAATTTTGCACTGAAATAGAAGAAATATGTAATGTAATGATTCCAAAGTTTCAGCAGTAATGGTTATAGTATTTCGAAAGTTATTATTAAAATAGTGGCAAAATTGATGGAAGTCACCCCACTTAACGGTAATAGGTAGGACTAACTTCAAATCTGTTAATATGGCTAACAGTCAGGTCAGCCATACCTTACTTTGGCCAGCTGTACTTTATTTTTGCAAATAAATGAAATAACGCAAGAAAAGAAGGAGATTCCCTGGTGATGGAGTACAGCCTTTATACCGCCAAAGTTTCTTTTTGATTAAGTTAGAATTTGAATTTGGAATACAAGATAGTGTTAATTTATTATTGTTACATCACTTCTCTAACTCTTTTTAACTTTATTAAGTCATTTTTGTCATACTATACTTTCGCAAGAAGCATGCACCACACTGCAAACCTAAGTGAATGCACTTACCATTAGTGATTGACACATTCGTTCTTTTAAATTGCCATAACGACCTAAGATTTAACCTTGGACTTCTTAGAATAGATTTACCATGCTTGACAAGTGCAGCCATTTAATGCAATAAAAGTGATAAAGAGTTTAGTTTAGTGGTGCAGCACAAGTAAGATAAATGGGGGTCATCGCCTCGCGTTATGCAAGTTTACTAACCTCGATTATTAGGTACTCACGCGACTCGCTTCTCACACAATTAAATGAATGTCAAGACAAAATAGTAAACATTCAAAATGGAGGTTGCTGTTGGAACTTACAACCATGTGCTGTTTGGTTTCAAATTTGCCAGCAACAATACTGACACCGACACTGAGGTAATCTATTTGATAATGTTATTGACAAATTGTATTATACTGAGAAGATAGAAAATCAGCAGAGTCTTTGCGTTATAAAGCTAGAGAGGATATAGCTACCCTCCTCTCTTGCTTGTTGGTTTTGTTGTCAAGTTGGACTTTTTGTGTAAGAATGCTGGGTAAGGTGATAATAGAAAAAAAAAATATTTCTGAAGATAAGTTTTTCGCAAAAAATCATTCAAGGAGACCTGGTGAAAATTTATGGATGTCTATTGTATTGTATGGCAGCAAAAATATCACTTGAGATCCAATCCAAGGGTTGGTCCAGAAAATTATTTTGAGTGTCGGTAGTAAAGGCCTTTTCAAAACGCCGAAGATGTGTACATCGTACCTGGGGGTCTTAAGCAGAGCCTTGGTGGCACAGTCCCCCGAATTTCAACATACCGTAAGATGGGGTAACTTCGGACGATTTTTCAACTTTTCTTATAATAACTTAAAGGGATTGTCCGGTAAAAAATAATAATTTGTGATTTTATGTACTTTTGGTAAAGAAACAACAATTTACCGTTTAAACTTTTTGAATCTTCGTTGTTTAGATTAAAATCAACGATTAATATTAGCCATGTTAACACAGCACATTTATTTTGATGAATGATCTTCAGCGCTAAAAGGACTGGGTAAATAATCTATTATGCGTAATTATGCGAATGACGTATTAGTTTGCCTTCTGTTCACATACTGCATAGTACGTCCACTGGAATGTACAGTTTACCCCCGGTAATTAAAGAATATTTACGAATTAAAAACTAATGAAAATCGATGATTTTTAATGTAAAACCTTAAATATAAAATTTTTGAAATTAAGTGATTGAAAAAAATTTTTTTTTATTGAAAAAACATTTAAAAATGAACGCCAACAATATGCCAATGAAGGAGTGAAAGGATTTCAATTTAAGCCCGAGAGATCTCTTGCCGCAGAAGAGACTGGAACTCATCTTTTTGAGCCTGGACGGAGAGTTCTTGCTTCTGCCGTTAACTGACTCACGTGAGCAAAAAGCAGTAACAGATTGGTGTAAAACAACGTAGAAACTGAACCAGACAACAGTTCTTATACTGGGCGCGAAGTTTAGTATAACTGATTTTGTAAACTCCAACTTGGGTCAAAACATTTTTCTTCTTTTCTTCTTTCATTTTTCAAAACGTAAAAAAAGTTATCTTCGGTAAGTTCGTTCTTTTTATCGCAGCGATCTACGCTTGTCTTAATTTTGGATGAATTGGCAACTTTAAAAATGTTTCGTGCTTTTAATTTGTACGATTTAACGCTACACGGTTAAGCCGGATCTCCACTAGACGATTTTTAAGACGATCGTATCAAATTTTCGCGACGACACATGCGCAGAAGAGTAAAACTGATCGTCGCGGCGAAGACATTCTCTCGACGAAAAGTAGAAATGACTTTAACTTTTCGTCATGCGAACGACAATCGTCAAATTCTAAACCAATGGCATTGCAGTAATTTCCAACTTTCCAACATAACCAGTTTCAAGATGGCTGACAATGTGGAAGACACACTACTGTTGATATTAACACTGTTAAATATATAATATTAATATTCTTTTTCATTTTAAGAGTGATCTCCACTTGACGATTTTTTCGTCGCGAAAAAAATCGCTTCGAGCGAACTTTTTCGTCTAGTGGAGATCCGGCTTTATACGAATTCCTTTGTATTCCTTTGTTGTATTTTGTTGTATTTCCTTTGTTCCAAAAGCATATTAATATTAACAGTAACAGTAACAGTATTAATATCAACAGTAGTGTGTCCTTCCACATTGTCAGCCATCTTGAAACTGGTTATGATGGTCATGTTCGAAAGTTGGAAATTACTGCAATGCGCACGTGTCGTCGCGAAAATTTAAGACGATCGTCTTAAAAATCGTCTAGATGGAGATCCGGCTTAACGAAGGAAATTTCAAAATTACCTTAGCAACGGTGGTGGTTCTCCCTAGCATAGCAACAGAGAATAGAGCGATTAGTCGATTCAATGGAGCGCGAAAACTAATAAAATAAGTTTGACATGTCTTAGTTCATTAAATATTTGATATGTTTTACAATCATTTTTGTCTTCAACGATATGTTTTACAATAAAATGTCTGGAAAACATTTTTTTTCCAACGACAGACAAAACACGAGACACGACATATCACTGACATAACATTCTTTCATAATATAAGTTTAGACATACGTATGTCTTTATACAAACAGATGTTTAATTTTTCTGGCGCACTTATAGCGCGTCAAGAAGGCACTACCGCGTCTGTGCTAATGGGCCTATTAAAAAAATATACTAAGACTGCGCGCCAGAATTATGTCGTCGCATAAAGTTAAAACTTCGTTACCAGTGGGTTTCTCACAGTTACAGACGCGTAAGTTGATTGAAAAGAATTATCATCAAGATTCGGCCTGGGAACAAAATCTTTACAAGAAAATGTCGCAATAAATTTCTCATAACGAAAAAGAGAAAAAGAAAGAAGTTTCTCGAAGATTGTGGGGCGGTACTTTAATTCAAAAGCATTTGTTTCATATTCAGTATTATTGCTTGTACTTTCGTAACTCGAGAAGACGGGGGGCTTATACATTTTCGAAAAAAAGACCGCTGAAAAATCGAAAGCATTGCAGTGGATAAAGAAGATGTCGAAATCGCTCTTTCTCTCGCCTCATTTGCTTATTGTGTTATGATATTGAAGGCAAACTACTACGTCACAGCAGAAATATTACAATAGCCTCACTTTCGCGAGTTGATTTTTCAAAACAAGATGGCTATGCAGAAGGACGCAAACAGCGCGAAGGTTTTTATAAATCTTCGTGTAAATAAGAAACAAGCTTATGTTTGAAGAAAAGGAATTGGAAATTACTTATTTAAGTACTAAAGGAATTATGTTAAGAATTTTTGTTTTTTACCGGACAATCCCTTTAACAAGTAGGAGTCTAATAATAATAAAACTTACTGAGTAAAGCACTTGTATTGCTGCCTTTTAGATACCCAAAGTTCAAAATGATCAATGAAGAAACGATAAAGATATCATCACATAAACATCGAAATTTGAAAATTACGAGATGGGGAAACTTCGGAACGTCTACCATTTACTTTTAAGCAGTGCCGATTCAATAACAAAAACAACTATATAAAGAGCCGACTAAATCAAAATGATTGTTAAAAATTTTATGACAGCCGATTTAATAGTGTGAAAAGCAATTAATTCTTTTATGCACTGTCATTTGTAGTACGATTGTGATGTATGTCCTAGTAGTACGCATGGGAGTCATTATTAATTATCGACAATTGCAGCTGGACATACCGTTATCAGCTGATTCACTTCGGTTTACGGCTAATTGTAAGAAGCTATCCTGAACGGCGAAAATTAAGAGCTAATTGAAAACCAAATAACTGGAGGAAGAAAAGCTTATTTCACATAAAACAAAAAAATAAGATACATTCAATTATTCTACTTAAATGTTATAAAAAATAATTACAATGTCATCACTTTAAATATTGTGAAAAACGGCTTCAACTGACGTATACTGAAAAACGTCTGTTTTTTTTCATTTTCTTCTTCATTAAAAGAAGACTCTACATCTTTCTTGTGGTAAACCAGAGAAGACATCACGACGGAGCTAAAAACGTAAAAAGTATGGAAAAACATTAATTTTTCGTGAAGTTACAGCCGTTTTTTTGTTCGTTTCCGAAGTTACCCCGCGTTCCGAAGTTACCCCATCTTACGGTACCGTCAATCTGCCAAACTTCGAACATCCTTTCAAACTTCGCACATAAAAAAACATATCCGCAAAATACAAACCACATCAATAATAATCCATAATGTACTGTCAATTAAACTAAATCTAAAACTTCACAAAAATGAAACATTTAAATTATTTGACTGTACCTTTGTGACCAATGTCGTTTATAATTAAAGCATCTCTTCTATCTAAACAACAGATCTAATAGAATTCACGCAGACATTTCAGGTAGCACATATATGTATGGTGTTCTTAGGCATTTTAAAGCATTTTCTGAAGAATAGCTAAAAAGCACATTTTACCCTTATGTTGTTTTCCTGCTGAGTATGATCTGCAATCTTTTAAATCCAAGGTTAACCGCTACCTTGCTCTGTCTTTATAGCTCTTCTTCCTTTTCTCATCTGTGTTTATAACTGCTCTCCTTTTCTCATCTTGTAGCTCTCTGCCTAGTAGTGGCTTCGGCCTTGCAGGGAGCAACCCATTTAAAAAAAAAGGAATGGAATTTTAGAAGACATCCTGACAGTCCTGGGTCCTGGGAGTGAAGTGATATTAGAGAGCTTACACAACTGCGATTCTACAGCGGTTGTGTGAACCAGATGATTGGGAAATTCAAGGAGATCATGAAATAACGCGAGTATTTTAAAAATCATCATACGCAATTGATTAGTACCAAAGAAAAAAATCGAAAAAAACAAAACAAAACATTTCGCTAATTTCAATTTACATTTCGTACAGGCCTGGAAATTTCCATTGTTATGGGAAACGAACTATCGTTACCGTCATTTAATACTCACGGAAACGATGGAACGTAAACTCGTTTCCGTAAATTTAAGTTAGCGGTAACGATATGGTAACGATGGTAACGATAACGAAAATAAGGACATTAAATACACAGAGATCACGTTTGCATGTGCGATAGGATGTGATTCTTCAGTTTTGCATGTGCGATGTTATTTAATTTTTTTGTGGGTTTCACAAGTCTTGAAATAGCGTTCAGACATCAGACGAAGGATAAGTGAAGCAAGGGGGACGATTTAACCTGTGAACCCCAAACACAGGAGACTGATTGCCTTTCTCTTTATACTTCACCACTTCTCAAATAAAGTTCCAATGATGTGTATAAAATCTAATTGGTTTTACTTGTGGTTTCAATAATGTAAAAGTTAAGGCGCATTCATACTCCAGATGGGAATTAAAATTCTTTCTTTTCTTTCCATAGCAATTCAAATGAATGAAAAAAACTGAGCATGACAGAAAAAAAATACTGAAAGAAAGAAAAATAAATAAAGTCCCTCGTGTCGCCCTAGCTTTAGTAAAGTGAAGAAATCGTTTTCACATTAAGCTGGTGTTCTATTAATACTTATTCATCGCGTGATAACTATTTGAACCCTATCATTGTTCGTTTAGTTACGAGAATGCACTATAGTGTCTTCCTAAGACTGGTTCTCATCTGTGTTGTTGTAACGCTTTGCTACACGACATTCGTGATGCTTGCACTGGGGAATAAAATTTTGACAGTTATTTGCCTATCATCTATCTATGTAATTCATATTCTTTTTTGTTTAGCTTTACTTTCGGGTGTGCACCCGTGTGGTGAGTTTTGAATGAATGAATTTCCTTTTTTAAATAATGAACAATGACGAAGGTTAATATTAATACACCAGCTATTTCATCTACAGGTAGTTAATTCAACACAATACATAATAGATGGAAGAAAAAAGATGTGGTCTTTATTCATGTAAGAACATGAAAAATATGTTGCATGTGTGACTTTAGTTTATATTGATTTACGATATCGCGCGCCATTCATGACCAGGAAAGAGTAAACAAATAATATTTTGTGAAAACGATCGTGAGAGTTTTTGTGGTCCACAATCGGAGAAGTTTGTGAGGCATTTCTGAAAAACTTTTGCGACAAACTTATAATGCTCAAGTGGGAACTAAGCTTTAAAGACGAAACAATCTGTTCTATGTTAAGGGAAACGAACTATCGTTACCGTAATTTAGAATTTGCGGAAACGACACGGAAACGATAACGATCGTTTCCGCCAAATTTCCAGGCCTGTCGTATATTCAATGTTTGCTTTGATGATAATGATTATTACCTGGTTTTCATTCAGTTACAGATAAAAGATACAATAGTTATTTCAAAAGTTAATACAGTAGAAACCGTCTGCTAAAATTCTGTTTTAACTTGTTCGACAGGATTGCTATTGCAATCCCTTGGGGATGACGTTTATCATTATTTTCAAATCACTTATTTTCTTCATGCTTATTGCGCTTCATACTTTTACTTGGTTGAGTGGTCATGTACATTTCATTTACCAAACAGGTCTGTTTTATTAGTGTGTCAGAAGTTTGGAAGGATGTCCAAAGTTTGGAAGATTCTTCTTCACTTCTTTTCCATCAAATTTTTGTTGATATATACAATATTTATATCTATGAGTTATTAATATTTTGTATAATAGGAAATTAATAATGTCATAGTTATTGATGCATTTTCAGGAATGGCAACTTGAACCCTTGTTCACAGATCAAGGACATGCTGGATGTATTAAATGTGTGTCAACTGGTGGCAGGTACTTAGCATCTGGAAGTACTGATGAAACGATACGGTACAATGTTTAACATTTTTCAAAGATGTAGAAAGCTGTCTCCTTTAAATAGATTATACTGGGGATCCTCACGTAAACTGTAGTTATTGTCACTGAAATAGGATAAAAGGATGCTTAATTTAAAAGGATGTTCTAATTCAACGAAATATTTTATAGAGATGTAGTGTTACAAAAATTAGCAAAATTTAAGGGTATTGATATCAGTAATTGAATATTTCAAAATATGTCCATGAATTTTAAAGGATTCTTAAAAAAGAAGCCTGGATTCCTCATTCAAGAGAATAGCATAGTTTTGTTTTGTAATCATGATGAAAAGCTTACATCATGTCACCATTATATTCCTTTTAATTAAGGTTGTTTGATATGAAGAAACACACTGAACTTGGTACACTTGTTCAACAAAGTGGTAGGTAGATTATGGTGTTCCTCATGTTTATAATAACGAATTATCTGTCATGAATTGAGATGGCTTGATAGATTACACAATCATTGCTGAATTTCTTGATTAGTCATCTGTTAATCGTATAAGCATTCTTAACATAGGAACGATCACATGTCTTGATTTCTTTGGATCTTCTCATATGTTGAGTGGGAGTGAGGATGGCACCATATGTATATGGAAATGTAAGACATGGGAACTTGAGAAGACACTGAAAGGACACAGGTGAATTCAACATTATCAGTGTTTGTACTTTGGTTTGAAGAATTTTTGTGTTATTAGTGGTACTCACCAAGCTGTTTTGTTATGAAGTGTGGTGTTTACATTTTGATTGTGACTTGGATATTTGTTGGGAAAGTTGAAAGTTTTAGGACTGTTTTATCATTTCCAGACCAGTTCAGATATAGTATGTTGTTATGATAAGTGAAATGTAGTGGCATGCTTTTTTTTGTTTTGTTTTGGAAAACGTTGTAGAGACAGGATAAATTCGTTATCAATACATCCATCTGGAAGATTGGCCTTGTCACTCTCAAAAGATAAGACAATCAAGTGAGCGCTATTATCTTTCAAGTTTTGATTAAAGTAAATTATGTGGTAATGATTATGTTCTATTCTTTCCTAACTAACCAGAACTTGGAATTTATTAACTGGACGTCCAGCATATACGACAAGCTTGAAAGAAGGTATTTCAGCTAGCTGCTACTTTTTTTCTTCTTATTGAACATTTTGATAGCAGGGCTTTCTTCTAACATTTATTTAGTAGCTTGTAAGGAGAAATTCCTCTGAATAATCTATGATACTTCCTCCCTGTTCTTCCTGTTGCTAAAACATTTTGAGTCGAAAAGAAAAAAAACAAATCCAAAGATATCGAGAAACTAGTCCTAATAAAGTGTACAGATGCTATTCATATGTTAAAATATTTCATTAGTATTTGCTCAAGTGTAGTCGGTATAACTTTTAAAAATGTAAAAGTAAGGAAGATTGGTTAAGCATTTTGAGAGGAAGTTTCATTTGGAGACACACCTGAGGAAATACTGTAATAGATGAAATACAATATGATGCTCCAAGCAATCTCACTTAATAAGCTACTGTAAAAAACTTATTTTAAAATCAATGTCGTTTTTTAAGTTGGAGAAATTGTACGTTGGTCACCCAAAGGAGACACGTATGCAGTGGTTGTTGGTTGCAAAGTAACAATCTACAAAATAAGCGTAAGTTGTTGTGACTGTTATTTACATGTGGCTTCTTCATATAGGATAGGAAAGAGATGAAAGTGTTTCCTTAAGAGAGGTGATCAAGATAGTTGTCTGTATTTTTCTTCATTTATAGGTTGTTGATGAGCCAATGGTGTACAAATGTGAAAAATATATACTAGCTTTGGAATTCTTCAATGTAAGATGCTACAATTTATTTCTAACCATCATAGTGTTTAAAGAATTAAAAAGCAGTATTTTTATTCTCAATTATGAAAAATGAATATCAACCAATGGTGCAAAAAGACAAAACTACCAGGGGATTAAGGGGTGCATTTAATGCTATTTAAACTAAACAAGACAAACTGTCAACAAAGATGGTTTCTTTTAATTCATTCTATCAATCAGGACAGCTGCTATTAGCACTTAATCTAGCAAGGACAGCTTCTTAGTCTGATCTGGCTGTCAGCAAGGATAAAGAAAATGGAGCTTTAGCCTGATACAAGCATATCTGATGCGACTGAAACTAACTCTAGTAACTGATCAGTAACCCAAGCTCAAAAACAAATTTGAAATCTCAATGACATATCAAGGGCATAACTTTTTTATCTACACACTGTTATTGTAATTTAGTCTTGCTTTAATTGTAATCTAAATCATATCGTTAAAGGAGTCAGCGGTTGTACTGGCTGGAGAATCAGATGAAATCATTATATACAATTTTCTTAAAGATCTTGTGTTACAACGACTAAATGCTCATGAAACCCGGTAAGATTGTTACTACGTAATGAAGCAATCATATTTAGTTCCCTGAAACTGTATAAGAATATTTTGGTTGTTATTATAAAAGATGAAAATACTATTTTTTTATGCAGTACCAAAGCTGTGTGCATAGCAAATCATCCAAGTAATGAAGAACAATCAGTTTTATTTACTGTTTCATCAGACGGAAACCTCAAAGCTTGGAGTCTTAATAAACAAAATGTAAGTCAGTGCATTTCATGCATTTTCACATCGATAACCGCTTTTGGGCGTAAAAAATCGGCGCCCCAAAAAATAGCATACCGTATTTCCTTTAATAAACGCCGCCCTCTGATAAATGCCGCCCTCTATTAAACGCTGCACTTATAGCCGAACGTTTGTCGTAAACGCCGCCCTCTAATAAACGCCTCCCTCTATTAAACGCCGCATCTTGAAAATCGGTGTTTATTAGAAAACAGGTTAAACAAGAATTATAAAAAAGTTTTCATGTCATACAAGAGAACATTGCTCTTCTTGGACATTTTCGTAAACATATCTTTTGTGTAAAACATTTTCACACAACCTTTTGTAACTTTTTTAAGGATAAGAAAGCATTATTATTTAAGTTTGCTTCGGTCCAATTTTTCATTTTGTAATAAACGCCGCCCTCTAAAGAACGCCTCCCTCTATTAAACGCCGCATCCAAAAACTTGAATTTGTAATAAACGCCGCAGCGTTTATTAGAGGAAATACGGTAACAACAAAAGTGCAGTGCACTTATCAATGTTATTGTTATTTCAGAAAATCTACAAATCTAAATGCATAATACAAAGATTGGCAGATATGTTTCATTTTGAGGCATTTTTAGCCTATTTAGATACTTTAGACAGCTCAAAACTTCCGTCAATCTCCCTGTTGAATTTTGCTGCCAACACCCAAAAATTTATTTTGCATTACCCCCTGTCATGTAAGGTTTTGTAACTTTTTCATACTCAGAAGAGATAAATACTGATGACATTTAGCATGTATGGCAGCTACTGTTAGAGTTTTTCGAACTTGTTGTTTTGAATAGTTATTCATTTTTTCAGCATTAAACATTTTCTGTTATCTGTTAATTTCCTGTGAGAAAAAATGTCAAATCAATTTCTTACGCCTTCATTATATAAATATACATGAATAGGAAGGGTTGTTTAACAAGTCAGGTTTCCTGTAATTGTTATTTTGTGCCAAGTTACAGTCAACCAAATTTTAAAAAAGTAAGAAAAAGAGATGAAATTTTGTTTACTCATTTATTTCTTGCTCTCTACCTTTTCAGAAGTTTCATTAGAAGTTTATTTTGCAGAAATTTCTACCAATATTATTCTATTCTGTAAATTAGATATTCCTCAAGGTAAAACATAAAAATGCTGCAACAACAAGGTTTTTCAAATCTTTCTTACAGCATTTTATGCTATCAACTCTTTTTAACCAAAAGAAAGATAAAGATGAAGATGATTGTGTTGTAAGTTTAAAAAAACCAACAACTCAACCCTGGTAATAAAAACTTTCTGCATCTCACCTAGACACACATTCTGCTGTTCAAATTCAAATTCTGTATCTGACTTTGAAAGCATTGAATATTTCAAAATAATACTGTTGTTTTTAAAACAAAGTCCTGAATGTTTGTGTTTTCATTAATGATATTTCATTTCTACAAATTTTCGAAAAATTTTAATTTTTTTTTCACCAACATAAAAAGGTAGGATGACAATAACATAACGTAGAATTTAAAAATCATATAAATCAATATCATTTCTAAAACTTTTATATCTTACATTTGGCATTCCAAAACTGCTGGTCATTATACTCTCAGTAATTATATCATCTGATCTGTCACATTTTCAGCTACAATCTGATATGCAGTTACTTTTTGGAAATTTTATTGTTACATTTTTTATGTATAATTTTCAGGATGAAATAGCTCTTTTTTGATTAAGTCAGGGAAGGATGAAGAAAAGGCTTGATCCTGTTTCAGCCTGTTTGTGGTCCCAGTTGGTTTGAAACTAGATGAAATTTATTGTTTGATTGTGTTAAAATAATTCCATTTTTGCAAAATGTTTTGCATTTGCTGCTGTTTGCATTGTTCGAAGCTTGAAGTTTCATTATGTTGAAAGATGTTTCAGGAGTTGTTAACCCAAAATCAGGGAAGAACATGGATTTTAATAGAAAGTTAAGGAAAAACATCATTTTCAGGACTTTTCAGGGAAAATAGTATACTATAAGTCAGGGAATTTCATTAGCTAAGGGCTGTACAAACCTGTAGCAGTCTCTTCATTCAATTGAATATTAATCTATAGGGTGAACATGAATATTTTTTAGAATGAGTGCAAAAATCTCTTCCGTATCGAGTAACCTAAACATTACATATTTTTAGATAGAAGAGGAAGCCAGATTGTTAGCAGCTTTAGACCTTCCTGGTAGGCCTACATGTATGACGGTTAAATTACCTGGAATATCCAAAAAAGTCAATGAAGTAAAATCTTCAGTTTCTCCAACAACAAAGAAAATTGAGGTAAATAAAGAAACAGATGAAAGTATGGAAACAACAAAGAAACGTGTTGAAAAAACAAATGGTAAAATTATGTTAATGTTACTATTGTTTAATGAAATAATCTATGATTTTTTGCTGGTTTCGAACAAGATGAATATGCTAGAACTTGGTTATCATTTTGGTAGTTATTTGTTTTTTAAATTTATGAATTTTTTTTTTTTTTATTATTAGATGGTGACTTGAACACCAAAAAGAAAATTCGAAAGAAAAAGCAATCAAGCGATGAGTAGTAGTCACAGGTATTATTTTCTTGAAACAAGACCACGATGTAGGTATTGAGATCTTTAAGAAGATGTTTTACTTGATATAACTCTTTCACATAAACTTGATACAAAGGCTTAATAACATAATAAAAAGTATTTACAAAATCATGCTTCTTCAGTGTTCGTTCAGATCAAGCAAATTTACAGTAAACTTATGTAATGATGCATAATCTGATTTGTGCAATTTTTACTGTTTTCTTCATGTTAATCAGATGTTCGATTCAAAGTTTAATTGTGATGGCTTGGCTGTGCTGTATGCGCGCCGTAGAATTCTGTGTTCACCCCAAATAAGTGATTGCTTATGCGTTTTTTTGCTTGAAAGTTTTGGTTCCCTGTTTTCTTTTTGAACTTCCTTCTTCAGCTTGGAATACCTCAGATAATGCTACAACAAAATAAATGATTTGTTAATAC
Source organism: Turritopsis dohrnii (assembly GCA_027922465.2). NCBI lineage: Eukaryota > Metazoa > Cnidaria > Hydrozoa > Anthoathecata > Oceaniidae > Turritopsis > Turritopsis dohrnii. The sequence continues at coordinate 141,288 of BQMF02000565.1, read as the reverse complement.
TTGCTTTATGACTGAACCCTTTTGAGGCATTGAGTTATTTCAAATCACACCATAAACTATAAGTATTTTATTTTGAAACATCTCTATGAGTTTGACCATTATAATAATAGCAGTCGAATTATTCTTGTGGCTTTATAAGATGGTATTTTTCTTGGATGATTTTGTTTTGTGTATGTTATTACCTGGGCTTTTTCTGTATCCCAATTATCAAAGTAGCTGATAAAACTGTCCGTTTCAGAACCTTGTTTGATATGTGTTACGCAAGTATCGTTCAACAAACGATCTGATGATTCAATGTACTTCTAAAGAAATGAAAATTCTTGATGATGTTGCACATTTTTCCCAGAATCCTGTGCAAAAATATGCAAGAATGAATATACAAAATGAAAAATCCTGAATAAGAATTCTCCAAAAACCTGATTTTGATATATTACTTTTCCTTTCATTGTATCAATTTCAAATTATGAAATGTGCTTGATTTTTATATCATTATTTTGAAAGGTAATTGAAGAATGTTTTTCGGAAAACAAAGAAGAGCAGCAGCACTATTTTACCATTGCTAGATCCCAGGCTTCCTGTTTTTCTTCTGTGTTGGCGCCTTTTCCAATCCACAGGAAGATCTATAATAACAACAGTGAACATTTCCACAATAATTTCTATCATTACTTAGTTGAGAATTATTCAGTTTACGATTGACACAAAAAATGTTTAAGATGTGTACACTTACCTCATCATAGGTATCCAAGATCATGACATCATCCCCATTCAGGTCCTATAAATAATTTCTTTACATGTCAGTTGAAAGGAAAAATCTCATTGTTGTATGTTCCAACTGGCTTTGTTCCAATGATGTCGTTACTTAATTTAAAACATGACCTACAAAGTGCTGAAGCACACTGGTTTATTTACATTTTATCACTTACCAACTGATCAAAAGGTGCAATCTCCTTTACTTTGAATTCACCAGATGCATTTGAACAATGAAACAAGTGTGGTTGGTGATACCCTTCTTTTAGCTTGAAATAAAATCAGATCTCACACATCGAGTCAGCAGCATTCATAATAATGAAACTATAGAAAATAGAAACCTTCTGTGTTTCGTTATTATATTCTGCTTTTCCATGTAAAGCATACCAAAATTGCGGTGGCTCATAGCCTTCTTTAAAGATGTATAGATCCCTAATGGAATTAAGAATAAAGAAACATGTATAAGCAGCTTCTATGCCTTCACATGTGTCCATCCACAATATCCACGTCAAATCATTCCTGTGTTACATATGTTAAATATTACCCGTCTGTTGTTAATCTGTCGGCTGCCAGTTCTGCAAAAGCTATCTCGGCATGGGTAGCTAACTAGAAATCATCAATAAGCGTTTAGTGTAAGGAATGGTGCAATGGTTCATTATTAGAAAACAGGCAGCTGTACAAGAGTTATATGTTTGAATCTAATAATTGCTTACGTTGCCTTTCCATATGTAGTTTACTTGGTCATGTATCAGCAGAAAGACATCATCAGACTGTAGCATTGATGCTCTGGCTGGTATCTTAAAGTATCAAATTTTATGTTCAACTCACATTATTATAATCATCACGTAATAAATGCAATGTTTTTAATGATATGATTAAAATTTTAAATGAATATAATAGTTTTAAGTGGAACCATGTGTAATCTCAGTGAATTTCAAGGACCTTTTTTATGGTTCTTAACTGTCAATGGGAACAATTTTACATTAAAACTACACTTATGTCTCCATTTTCAATTTTTGTGGTGAGGGTCATTATTTGGCCAAATGGATGGAATGAAGAATAATATTCATTCGCAGAGGACGTAGTTCCAATTCATTTGTATCTTCTTTCGAATGTCATTACAAGTGAAGTTAATTATACCTGGACAGCTTTTGTGTTGAGAACGGTATCACCAAAAACCCTAAAGAATCTCGTATCAGTATCGTCATTATTATCATTCTCTTCAAATATATTCCGATCGGTTTTGTTTTCTATTTCTTTTACATGATCCTCACTAATGTTCTCCCCTTGGATGCCTCCCTACAAGAAATGTTATAAAAAAAATATGGTCAACAAAATGGTGCCAGTGTGCCTGACTGCAAACTGTTTTCAAGTCAACACGCATTGGAAACTCACCATCAAAATAACCATCTTTCCCTTGAACAAGCGTAGGAAGTGTTCAGGCTCTTTTCCATATACAACATTAACTTGCATCGCTTTTCCTTTCAATGATGCATCTATTTGTTGTGAAAGCTTTCTGCCATTCGTTTGTTCTTGCTTGTCACTGTTTGGTCCCTAAACAGAAATTGAAAGGTTTTGAATATCTTCCAAGCAAACATGTAGGAATAAGTTTCAATACTCACATTCCATAAATACAAGATGTATTGTTTGCTATCAGCAGACTTGTATCTGATTATATAAACGTCACCATCATAAAATATCCCATAATATTCGGGTGGCCATGTTACCTTGTAAGCACCTTCAACGCGCCATATCTGTAAAAAGTAGTTCATGCAATACTAGCAGCATTCCTTAAAAGCTGGAGTTCTACCGAAGATCAGACCATCTTACTTTGATACTCCCTGTTGCATTATCGACCATGTCAAGTTGTGATGTTTTTGGATTTGCTTCGAATTCATTTGAATGTTCTTTTTCTAAGCAGAAGAATGTCTGTTTGAGTAACTTCTTCTGACATTAAAACTAAAGAAATAATCAAGTATACAGGAAAGAAAAAAGCGCTGACCGACTATTTCCAAATGTCCTGCGCTTGTTATGAACCTCTTCTCTGGCCATTTGTCGAATAATGTCTTGAATGGTTTTGTTTCGTTCCCTTCCTGCAGTTTAATAACTGGCACCCAGGCTGGATAGTTTGATAGTTCGATAAATCTCTAATGCATGGAAAGAGGATGAAAACAATGTTTCAATGATTAAAACACTTTCTGAAATTGTCTCCCTTCATACATCTTCTTATACAATCAGACCATCAGAGAAGAATAAAATGAAATTGACATGTTATGGGGATAGGCTTATAAATCTATTTAACCAGATTCGTGGTTATGTCAAATGTGATTTCGTGTAACAGGTGACGTCAAAACCGACAACGGAAGGCTACTTAGCTACCTACTACCCAAACCTTTTAAAATGCATCTACTGATGGGCATATAGCTGGCACTTACAAGAGCGTACTCCAATGCGTTCTGTTCTTCTTGCTTGGTACTATTTGAACCAACCCAAACGTAAACGCCATATAAGCCACCATCAACAATAAAGCTGTCCTTGGTGTGTAGAATTTGTCTATGTAACGGTTTCTGCGTGACATCTGTAATTTTCACTTCTTCGTTTTCATCGCATACACTGAACAAAAGATAACATGTTGAGGATGATAAATGTTAATGCTGTTGACTGACTCATGTAAACTACGGACAAATGTAACGAAATTTTGTGGAGGTGACGAAACTTTTTTCCGACGAAAATAAAACTGTTGAAATTAATTTTTCGTCGGAAAAAATGTTTTCGGTTATAACGACAAGGTTTTCATCACCATTATGGAAGTCATTGAAATCGTCGAGTTACGAAATATCAAACACCTCGTCTCCAAACCCTTACTAACATAGAAATATTGATCATTGCAAATTATGTGTTTTATACGCGTTTGTTGATTTTTTCATATGGGCTGTTACGCGATCTGATAAACACGTTTATAGCATGGTCCGTAAATTACCAGCTTTCCTGTATGATTCCTAATCTCTCTTCGACAAACCCGGACAAGTGAATAACTCGACAAAGTTTATAGATCATAGCAAGTCAATGGCGGTCTGTACTTTATTAGCTAAGCCCGACCAAAATTGATTTAAAATTAAAGGAAAGGAACTTTTATTATCTTTCAGCTACCTGAATACTTTCACATCAAGAGTTGTGGATAGAAACTCGTGTTCATCTTGATCATCTTCATCCTTTCTGCTTGTTATTTCAGCGGCAGTCTTACAATAACAACTGTGACCCAAAGCGTGGAAGAAGAGCCGCTCATCTTTCCTGTCAGCGTTTTGATCTAGACCAAAAATTACTGTCTGCATGATTGAGCAGATGACATTAGCATGAAAAAAATTCGAACAGGAAAAGAGCATCAATTTGATTTGTTGTTGGTTTCCTTCAAAAAGATTGATGATTTCCAGGAGGGCTCTTATTTTACTGAGTTAATATTATTTTATGAGAATTATACAAAGATTATGCGCCATATTGAAGACTATAATGGTTTGAATCAGCCTCTGTTTCAAACGACTACTTCAGGTAAATCTCTTCGAAACGTACCAATTTCCAATTGAGTGCCTTTTCCTTGCTTATTCAAATCATTATGATCTAATATTATTTTAGTAATTATAAAGCGACTCGATTAGTAAATTTATTGATGTGATGCAAGTGTACGAAGTAGTTGACGCTGGGTCTGATTAGTTACATCTTAGTTTTTTAGTGTTTCATTACTATTTATCATTTCATGTCCCGTTATCACAATTTAATGTTTTACGAAATCAAACTACTCCTTCAATTCTTAAGTGACTCATAATACCTCCCCATCACCTAACCAGATATGATGAATAATCCCCTTCCGTCTCTCTTCTCTATATTCCTTATGTGTAATGGACGCATCTTAATGTTTACCTGCGACTATTATCTGTGCTTTTCCAAAACAGAACTCATCCCTGATTTCTCTGGCCACCTCAATAGCCTAAATGAAAAGGGTCATGATTATTTTACACAGTTTTTTAGCTGTCAACGCATCAGTTTGTAGTAATATTTGTTTACGTGTTCATACATATTTAACGTTGCAATATAGTCATATATTATACGATGTTAGTCATATATTATACGATGTTAGTCATATATTTATACGATATTAGTCATATATTATACGACGTTAGGCATATATTGTACGATGTTTGTACCTTGATCCGTTCTACCTTGCTGCTTTTTTTACCGTTCCAGCAATAGATTGTCCATTCGTCATCCAAAATGAACGAGTCACTATCATTCAGGGATTCGATTGAAAACGGCACCTGTAAACAACTTCATTGTTCATGAAAACATATGACCCATCTCATTTATACAGAAAACTTTATGTGGAAATTTTTTTGCATTCTGATTGGTTCTGTGCAAACGTTTTTTGCCAACATGAACCAATAAGATCGCACAAACATTTCCTGCTTTATACCTGCGTGATGCGAATGTTTCGTTTACCCTTCACTTGTAGCAACCTCTTGATGTACTGTCCATTTTCGAACTGTTTGTAATCGGAGCAAGATCCTTTCAAATATCTAAAATGTTTTTTCACAGTATTCTTGTATGACATGCTGAAACAGCGGGTTTTACGCTGACTGAAAGAGAAACGTGCTTACTTGACGCCATGCGGAAATAAGTCCAGGAATTCGCGTGTTTCGTGTGCCTGTGCCTAAATGAAACCTTGATGGCAATTCTTTGAAGGAGATTTGGATCCTAGCTAGAATTTATTCATCTTTTGTAGCACCTATATAGTGTAGAGTTTTGTTTCTTCAGTGACTGTTTTGATTACATATTAGACAGTTGGATAGAGTATGCTCAAAAGTTGAACGTGAAAATAACACAAGATCATGGATCTCAAACGACTTATTTGAAACCAGATAGATGAGCGTTATTTGATGTACTTTTTGAGCATTGTTTATCGGATTGTTTGGAGATCTTTACTTTATATCCTGGACACTCTACTTTGCTTGAAGTTGCTACAAACGTTTCTCTGATAACCTGCTCTTCTGTATTGTGTTGTATTTATTAATTGTTTAGAGTCAAATGATCAAAAATAATATTAAAAAAAACCAACTGCGATGTAGCTCAAACCAGGGCTAATTTAATCTGGTTTCTAGGAGATTCCGATTCCGTTTGCACGGTTATTTTATTATCATAGACATGATTTTTTATTATACACAGTGTACTGTTCTGTACCAGACTCCTCTTTAAAAAATGTACAAAATTATACCTGTCTATACAATGTGACCTTCTGTAATTCTTCGTTTCCAATAGAAACCAAATGTATTGCTTTTTGCTCTTGCTTCTAAAGCAGGAAAAAACACAAGTTAGCTGGTTGTTTTGTGACGTCACTGTTTTCACCTGTAGATTTAAAATTAGTTTTCACAAGTATAATCTAAAAAAAAAAAAGCATTGCGACTGGAATTCAGCATGACAAGACCATCGTTACAAAGTGCAAGAAGTCGTTTACAGGCATTTCCAAAGTTATTGTCGACGTGCTCAGTTGAAGCCAGTACGTATGCTAAGTGTGTGGTGCGGAAACATGAAGACATTTCACCAGGTGCGTGTGAAAAGGAGTTCTTAGTATTTAAAGAATGTCTGCATCGAGCAGCAAAGGAGATGAAAGTCCGAATCTGATGATCCATCTACTGTTTAACGAAAAGATAATATGTTCGTATGGATGTGTGATGTTTCCTGCAAGCAATGACATGTTAGAAATGTATTCATCAAGCTGTACCGTTTGATGGATTTAGCATAGTGTTTGTTCGATGTTCTATCTCGTACAACGCTTGTCACTCTTGTGGAATTTTACGTAGGGCAAACTTATACCCATTGTATTTTTGAGGGATGAAGAATAATCGTCATAGATACAAATTCGCTTTATTCGATTTTGACGTTCTTTAAAGAAAAATACAAATAAACTCTAAATAAACAGTAATTTTTACAGCTTTCTATGAAGATGAAGATCAAGCTAGGAACAAGAAGTCACTTGTCTTGAACCTTCCTTTGTGGAGTAACTTCTTTATGAATGTTTCTTTATCGGATGTTTGTTTGTTTTTTGTTGTTTTTTTAAAAAAAATTACCAAAGTGCAATTTCAATTTACTTATTGATTTATTGTTTATTTTGTTGTTTTTGTTTTTGTTAGTGATAGCAAATCCCTCTTACTTTTACTGACCCAGTTGTTTCTTTTTTTTTATGAAAAAGATGAATGGTGAAACAGATAATATTTTGACAGATGATGAGCTTCTTGCTGGTGCATATCTGAATTTCTTGTAAATCATTAAGCAGTTGTATCGATGACCGATGTTATTAACTCTTACTTCTGTCAAATAATTTCACTAAAAGATTACCTTAACAAACTTGGTATATCAATCACGCACAATAGCCTGTGCGCTCCGCTGCTAGACAAGATCTTTGTAGCCACTACACATGATGGGAAATTACTTGCGCATCAGTATTCCTTATCAAATGCATCATGCAGTACGGCCGACCTCATCCATCGAGCTATCGAGCATCTCTGCTCTTTGGGGTTGCCCAACGTCCTGTCGGCTGGTTATAACTTCATCAGAGAAGGAAGCAAAAAATCTTTCGTGAAAGGTTCGCGACTGCAGGTGGCGTATTTCAACTCAATCGTTGTATATCTGAAGCGAAAATCCTGGGAGAATTTGCATGCGATGATAGGGGACGATGTGTTTTTCTATCTACTCGCGTATACGTGGATGTTCTTGAAGACAATTTCTGGCTGCTATATCCAACTCACTGGTCAGTCACTTTCTTGTATGAGAGTAAAGTCTTGTTCTTGCCAGAAACTTCAGTTAACAACAAATTTGGGCGTCGCCACCCTACCAAAGCATGGTGGGACAAAACGGAAGCGATTACCAGACGAAGGTGAGATGCGTAAAAAGCAAAAGATAGATAAAAGTACCCATTGCAAAAAAAACAAACCAAGAAAGAAATGCAAGTTTGGGAAGATCTCTAGAACGACTGATGATAGATCGGCTAAAGTACTACAACGTAAGACAGACACCATAAGCAAAGTGTTTCTGGACAGACATAAAGTCTTCTACTCGAGCCTGTCTTTGCAAGGCTTGCAAAGAGCACATATTTTGAAGCAAGTTCGGGTTTCCAATGACGGTGTCTACAAATTGCTAAAACACGTCTTCCAGTTTTCGAACAATAAGAAGAAGATCAAGCGAGTACCGAAACATCTTATCGGATTCAAGGATTCGTTCCGATTGATCATTTTGAGATTCCAACGTCTGAAAATTCGGAAAATGTTGCATTATTATTGTCCGGCGGTACAATTAAAGATCAGGAAATCGTTAGGAAAGAAGACCAAGGACTTTACTGAGAAGATGAAGTATAAACTAGCTGTTAGGTCCTTTTCTCCTCCTATCAAGGTAGATTTTTGTTTATGCATTTCTTTTGAGTTACGAGACCTTTACTATGAAACGTGATAAACTCGCAAAGGACTTGAATGTAACCGCAATTTGTCATATTGAACATGAAACTAGCATTCTTCACCTTAACCTGTTTGGTTAATGAGAAAAGATCCCAGTAACTCAGTTTTGTTGTCGTGTAGGTGTTTCTGTTCTTAAGAGCTGTTTTGATGCGACTCATACCAAACCAACTGTGGGGCTGTCAAGACAACCAAAAACAATTCATGAAACAAACGCTCTCCTTCGTTTTACTTGGTCGATATGAACGAATGACCGTCAAACATCTGATGAACGGAGTGCGGATGAAACCATTTCAAAGGCTTTTTACGAACGATAAATCAACAAACAAGACCCATGTGAAACAAGCTTTGAAGAGAGAGCAACTAATTTGTTTAATGTTTAAATGGTTGGTGAATGACCTGATAGTTCCACTCCTTCGTGGATGTTTCTATATAACAGAGAGTGGATGTCACAGAAATAAGGTATTCTACTACCGAAAGAACGTATGGAAATGCATCCGTGAGGAAGGGCTGAAATCTATTTTTGGTCATGTGTACAAACCAATTTCACGAAAGACTGCTAATCAAATGTTGCAGTCTGGGAAAAGTCTCGGTGTTCATGAAGTCAGGTTGGTACCAGGCTCCAATAAGGTATAAATCGTTTTATAAGTTTTTTATTAGCAAGTTGCTACAAATTGTTATGGTATTGGTGCGATTGAGAAAACATTAGTGGTTGTGTACATGAAGAGATTTTTTCTCTCCAATGGCTGAATACTTTTATCTACCACGAAACCTTCCTCGTTCTCTCGATTATCACCTGTATCACATTGTGTTGCGGTATTACACACTATTCATTCACTATTCATTATAACATCTAAAGTGTGAACAGCTTTAAGATTACTCAGAAGTGGTTATGTTTGAATACAGTCTTTCTGTTAAAGCAACCATACATTGTTTAACAGAAATCCAGTGGACCACTAAAGAAACCCTCTTAATTCCACGGACAATTATATACTGACTGGCGCTTTTCTTTCAGTTACGACCAATAGCGAACATGAGTCGTTGTGTTCGAGACACAACTGGCAGGCAGAAGGTTCGCATCAATTGGGAGCTAAAAAACCTACACCTTGCTTTACGATACGAAATCGAAAAGAAACAGGCGATCATAGGTGCGAGTGTGGCCACATCCGCTGATATCTTCCACAAAGTGAAATCTTTTCTCTCCCACATAAAGACTACGTGTGACCAAGGATTGCCGGCTTTCTATTTCGTGTCGGTGGACATTAGTCGGTGTTTCGATAGTTTGCCGCACGACCAGCTGTTAGATTATATCCCAGAGGTTTTGACGGACGACTTGTACATGGTTCGTACCTTTACCAAGCTGAAAGTTGGTCATCACAACAACATCCGACGGAAAGTTTGTGGTATTGCTTCACCTTGCACGGACTGCGACAGTTTTATTGATTTCGTTGAAAACAAATTGAGGAAAGGAGAAATTATGGCTAAAAACGCTGTGTTTGTTGATAAAGTGTATCGTCGGAACGAGTCACGTGATCAAATGCTTTCTAAATTGAGGAAACATATCACTTGTAACATTGGGAAGTTTGATAACCAGTATGTAGTTCAGACATCAGGTAAACATTAATCTTCAAACGATACGAGGATGTTTTTTTAACCTGCTTCTGTGCCTTGAATTGACATTCGACTAGAGTTTTTATTTTTTTTTTTTTTTTTGGAATATATGATCGTTATTCGTGATTCGATTTCAGGAGTGGCGCAAGGTTCGATTTTAGCCACCATTTTGAATGACTTGCATTATGGGAAATTAGAAATGAACCTACTAAATGAATTTCTATCAACGCCAGACGTGTTATTAATGCGATGGGTGGACGATTATCTATGTGTGACGCCATCAAAGTATTACGCCCAAAAGTTTCTTGCCGTCATGTACTATGCGATGACGGAATTCGGGTGTCAGGTTAACTTCAATAAATCTATAGTTAATTTTGATTTCGTGCTGCATGACACCAAACTTAACGTCATTCAAGGGGACTGGTTTCCATGGTGTGGTTATCTGATTAATATGAAGACTTTGGAGTTTTCTCACAACTTCATTCAATACATAGGTATGCTTTCAATCACTTGTTATAGTGGTTGCAGTTAGTTGCAGCCAACTTTGATAATTGACTGTTTCTTCTGTAACTCGACACGCTGAAAAAAACGTTGCTGTGAAGGTTTTGGACTAGCATATCCATCGAACTCGCTGATAACTCGAACCTCCGAAGGACGGACGAACAATTTTCGAGTTGTCGAGAGTCTTTCGTGAAGTTGTATAACTTCAAGTAAAGCCGCTCAAAAAGTTCCAAAACCTTATTGAGTTTCATGAATACTTTCAATTCTTCCAGGTGATAATCTCAAAGACGGAATGACGATCAAATGTGGAGTATCTGCTGGCCTCTCCTTATCCAGAAAACTTCTTCAAGCCACAGGGGTGAAGGCGTCCGCACTGATGGTTGATCCTTTGATCAACTCATCAACGAGTTGTCATAGAAACATCTATCAGCTGTTCAGATTCATAGGTCTGTTGTTTTTCGTAATCTCTCCTCCACAAAAATAATTAAAAGTTTGTTTCGATTATTTACAACTGTGTTGTTCCATGTGTTGCGATATCATGATCATGTTTTTCGCAATGAATGATGGTTCGTCGTTGAATCCTCGTGAATCACCTCAAATATGTTTTCTTTAACTTTCTCATATTTTAAGAGTCGTCACCTAAAACATTTTCTCCCTTTTATGATAGCCGTCCTTCTGACAACTTGAACTACATATGCAAACAATGGAGAGCTTTCAGGCTACAGCAAAATCTCCACAGGCATAATCTCCATAGGCATAATCTCCGTATGTTTACTGAAGTTATTCCTTGGACATTATTCTTTTCAGCCCTGAAATTCCACGTTCATTGTAAAGCTGATTTTCGAGGTAAATAATATTTCGTGAATATAGATTAAAATTCATGATTACATTATATGACATATGCGTTGGTTCTTGCGGAATAGCTGTGTTACGATTGACGCTTTGGTAACAGCAGTATTGTGTGTTGAATGATTGAGAAACACTGGAAAAAGTATTTATTTACTTTACTGTCAATCCTTTGAGAAAGTAATCGTTACAGGTTTGATTTGCAGGTCGAGATTTCGATTGCAGGCTGTGGTTTTTCCTTCAGCTGATCAAACAACTCCCGTCCATGTTCATCAAGGCATGTGGCAACAGTTACAATCAAGAAAGAATTATAACCCGAAGATTAAATTCATCCAACAGCTCCCTGTCAAATCTGACCTTATCGTTTACTCAAAAAAATGCGTTCAGTCGGAAGACGGTGAAGTTCTTGTGTTATCAAGCATTTGTGGACACTCTCCGTAGCAAGCAAACTCGGTACAAACAACTGATATGCTTATTAACAAGGGAACTGCATTTACTCAACCCAGAAATAATGAATATCGACGTTCAGAAATTAAGAAAGACCTCATCGGCATTTTCTTTGATAAAATGTTGAAGAATCCAAATCCAAAGATTTCAAACACTAGCTCAACAAAATAACGCCCTTGATCGTTATCATACGCCCTAGATTGTTACCACGTTATTGGTTGGATTTGGCAACATCCTCAACCATGAAAATTTAACTGATCTAAACATTTTCATCAGTTTTGTGTATCTATGCCACTTAATGTTGTACTGGTGAGGGTTGACCCTAACACAAATGATGTTATCTTACCTTTTTGACGTCACTCCCTAGCCAAACATGCAAATCCGTTTTCAAGTTTTTCATATCTTTCCAAACCTAAATTTTGAAACTAAATCGTATACCTTATCGGGGATAATTTCATCAGGGAAAATTTCGTCATTTTGCAAAATTTTACTAATACTTTCTTATAAATTTCACTTTTTCAAAATTTTCGTCGGGGAAAATTTTCGTCACAAAGCAATAGATTTCGTCACTTTTCCCCGACGAAATTATTCCCGATAAGGTAATTAGTTAGTGCTAGTTTTTCTAATTACTCGCAAAGTCATTTACCCTTTCAATGAAGTATGTCAAAAAGGGAGCAGAGACTGGCAGTTTAACCATACTCTTATTCAGTAAACCTTTGAACCGCATGGTCATTATCAGCCGGAATTAACTTATGCCGGAAGAAAAGAAGCTGTTAGAACTAACAATCACAAACAAAAGGTACCTCTCACATTTTGCGCGTTCAAAATTAAAAGAAATGAAAAAATAAACACGTCCTGCCGGCAATCTCCTGCTGCTATATTGACGTTCTCATCAAAAATGAAGAAGATAATTGGTTAGAATTCATCACGTGGTTTGTGTTGCAGTTGGTGTTTCGGCTTACCTTTAATATGATGTAGCAATCTTGTGAGAAAAACGTTCCAAGGTTTCCCTTTTCTTGAAGTATCAGCCTTGATTTCTAGAAAAAATAAGTAATTGTTTCAAAGAACACTGAGAGTCATACTTTCGAATATTTTTGGATAAAGTCTTTCAACTTATACCTATGTTGAAGAAAGAAAGCTTACAGTACTCCTACAATTTGCATTATTTTTATGTTCGTGGGAAAAATTTTTTTACCTCGATTCTCCATACTTTTTTGCAAGGTTTATGTGCGAAAGTTTTCAAATTTTCCTGCAGTGTCTTGCTGCTTCTTGCTGATATCATGGTTGCTTCACCACTACGCAAACACGGAATGTGAAGAAAAAAATCTTTTTTTACTTTCTTGCAAAAGAAGAAAGATTAATGAGAACGAAATGAATATTTTATTTCAACATAAATTGAAATCGAGTCCATTTAGTTAAATCTTAATAAAACACCCTTTCATCTTCTGAATATGGTTGTCTTCATGTTAACAAATACACCTTTTCATTTATTGTACACTGGGCACGAGGTGTGTGTCTTCATTGAATGTGTGATTATTTGAAAAATAGAAATTGAAACAAAATAAAAATGAAATATTAAAAAAAGTAGTGTGACTCTCGATCACAAAAATAAGTTTATTGATGAAACATGCAGATAAAGTTCGTGTCGCTTGCAGCTACTTTAACAGTAATTGTTCACAGACCTGTAATTTATAAGAATATGGTTGATGCTGTCAACGCTGGATAAAGGCGTATTACACCACACACCTCTCTATCAATCGCAAACCCAGGGTCTCTTGCCTTTCCGACAGACGATTGGTGGCGATGACCCATATATCGAAAGGTCGTACTGCACATATATTAATTCTCTTTTTGCGCACGGTCCTGTAAACATTTCTTCTTCTGGCATTTCTTGCATCAAGAAGAAATTTTTTGATAACATCGAAGACCACTAAACAGTTAGTGATCAATGTTATATATGATGTGTTGAGTGACCAAAATAAAAGTTCTGGAGGCGGTACAAAACTAAAAATCGATTTTGTTGGCACATTTTCCTCGAGAAATTTGAGAGATCTTAACTTTGCCACATCATCCCAGTATTTCACTTCTAGTTCATTTTGAGTCTCATACAGAGAAGAAGAAATTTTTGTTTTTCTTCATTAAAGTATCGTACCGAGAATATCGTCCTTTTTAGTGAGTTGCTGATTTTCTAGTGGTGGCGTGACTGGAATATCTTCAAGATCAGGAGTGTCCTTGCTCGTAGCGAATAATCTTGATCTGCGATTGTGCGTCTTTTCACGAGTAACAGCTAAGGTGATTTCGATGTTCCTCCGTCGGCGGGAAAGGTAACTTTTCAAGGAACGGTGGGCATTTGGGAGCGCACCCAGCAACCACAGTGCTTCTGGGAATGACTCAGAAAGACAGAATGACTCAATATTTCCCTGACCTGGGAAGGCCTTCATGTCTCAAACACTGGAAAGGGAGCTGGATGAGAGAACTGTGTTTTTGATGGAGACGGTGGAAGTATAAACTTCTTTTCTAGAGAGGTTCAATATGGAAGATGTATTTCTTACGCACTTCAGGGTAGTTCTTCTTTAGCTAGCAACGCAAGCAAGGTTTGATGTTACCAGTGAAAGAGGATCGGTTCCAGACACGGAGAGTGTAAAATTTTGAAAGTTCTCCAATTTTCATAAAAATTTGCACAAAAGTTCCCAATTTTCAATGGTTCAATCAATGCTATTGAAAATTAGCAAGTACTGTAGTACAAATTGATACTTTCGAATAATTTCGAATTTAAAAAATCGAATTCGAATAAATAATTTGAAAACGGAGGTAGTTGCTATGCCGTTTTGTGTCACGTGACACAATCTTATTTAGGAAGTTCGTATGATAAAATTGCTAAGACATTTTTCATATTACTTTTGTGTTGTTTTAGTGCAGTGAACGACTAGGATTTTGAAGCACAGCTTGAAATCTGAAATTTTGCCAACAACAATTTATTTTTGTATATATGTTTTAGCTCTAAATAATCTTTCGTTCGATAAATTTTATTCAATGCACTGATTTTTGGCAGATTTGCCTTAAAAAGATTTTAATTGGATTTCTGTGTATGCAAGAAAGCCTACAAATTGTCGTTCTTCGTGTTTTCCTTCTTTGTCCTCCAAACCTGGCTGGTGTGAACATGATCAATAAAACCTTCTTATATTGTTTTCTTGTTTTTTATGTAAACTTTGGCTATTTCTTGTTTCGAATCAAAGTTTGAAACGCAGATTTCTAATGGATTTTTTGCTTTAATTTTTTTTTTGAAAAAGTTTTTTTTCTTTCTTTTGGCTCTTACAGAATTTCTTTAACAAATGTTTATCTTATTTTGATTATAAAATACGTAACCATGGTTTCAGTTCATACATTTCTTTTGTTTGTAGCCAATACTTTCTGATATTACTTGTTAAGCCTTAATTACACTTTTTGAAAGGTATAAATTAGCATCAGTGTGACATATAGGACCAAGAGATAACAAAAAGTATTAAAGTTTTGTTTGTTTTTGTTTCGGTTGCATAGCTTGCAATGTATAGCTTGCTGTGTGTACAAATTGGAATGCTTGAGCGTGGGGGCATTTTTAGCTAAAGCTACATGCTAGTATAATTGCCCCCGCAGCGAGCGTAAGCGAGCGAGGAGGCATAGTAGTTTCACGAGATAGGCGAATGTCAGTTTCCGATTTTGTTCATCATCATCATCATCATCTTCATCCTCCAACTTTCGTGTTGACGTTACACGGTGGAATACAATTATTAGCTGACTTTGCTTTTTTTCCGTTTCAAAGCATGGTACTGTAAGTGGGAGAGACAGAATGTTTTTTCGTATCTCTTTCCTAATTTATCATTGTATTATACTATGTTATTTAGGAAGATCGTATGCTAAAATTGCTTGGACATTTTTCGTGTTACTTTTGTGTTGTTTTAGTGAAGTGAACGACAAGGATTTTGAAGCACAGCTTGAAATCTGAAATTTTGCCAACCATACATTTTATTTTTGTATATATATGTTTTAGCTCTAAATATTTCATTCAATAAACTTTGTTCAACGCACTAATTTTTGGCAAAGATTTTAATTGGATTTCTGTGTATGCAAGAAAGCTATATTACAAATTGTCTTTCTTCGTGTTTTTCTATTTTAACTGTCCTCCTCGCGCCAAACCTAATCATACTTGTGTGTGATCATGATCAGTAAAAGCTTTTTATATTTTCTTGTTGTTTTTTTTTATAAACATTGGCTACTTTTTGTTTTGAATCAAAGTTTAAAACGCAGATTTCTAATGGATTTTTTGCTTTGATTTTTTTTTTTAAAAAGTTTGTTTTTTTTCTTTTGGCTCTTACAGAATTTCTTTAACAAATCTTGTTTTGATTATAAAATACGTATCCATGGTTTCAGTTCACACATTTCTTTTGTTTGTAGCAAATACTTTCTGATATTACTTGTTAAGCCTTTATTACACTTTTTGAAAGGTATATTAGCATCAATAAAAAAAAAGTTATCCTAAAGAAAGTTTAACTCAATTACAACGTAAGTGAAAAACCGTGAAGACCATCCGTCAAGGAGTTTTCAAATCTGATCTCCCATTTCGAAATGATCATGCTCACAATTCTTCTTGTTTTTATTGTGTTTAGTTTATACAATGTTAACAAAAGTTTATGTATATATTTGTTTCTGTGTAAAGATTTGCAAAAACATTCATCTGAATTTTTTTGAGTTTTCGGACAAAAATTTGTTTTTGTTTCCGTTGTATAGCTTGCAATGTATAGCTTGCTGTGTGTACACATTGGAATGCTTGAGCGCGGGGGCATTTTTAAGCTAAAGCTACATGCTAGTAATAAATTAGGAAAGAGATACGAAAAAACATTCCACTTACAGCACCATGCTTTGAAACGGGAAAAAAAGCAAAGTCAGCTAATTAATTGTATTCCACCGTGTAACGTCAACACGAAAGTTGGAAGATGATGATGATGATGATGATGATATGATGATGAAGAAGAACAAAATCGGAACTGACATTTGCCTATCTCCGTACTACTACTACTCCGTACTACTATGCCTCCTCGCTCGCTTACGCTTGCTGCGGGGGCAATCATTTCACAATTAGCCGATTATGTTTTTACTTCGTTTTCACCATTTCCATATTATACGGGATTTCCACGGATGTTATGCGGGATTTCCACGGATGTTAGATTTCGATACGGCGGTACGCGTGTTGCAAATAAGTAAGTGGAAATCCTGCTTACGTCAGCTGATCCAGCTTATATAAGGTTTGACACTGATGCTAGCATCACAATATTGCAACTCTCACTTATAACAGTTCATTATCTTCAACATAACTTTTTTTGTGGAATTTATTATTGCGTTATCGGGGATAATTTCGTCGGGGAAAAGTTTTCGTCCTTTTGCAAAATTTTACTAATACTTTTTTATAAATTTCACTTTTTCAAAATTTTCATCGGGGAAAATTTTCGTCACGAAGCAAAAATTTCGTCACTTTTCCCCAACGAAGTTATCCCCGATAAGGTAACCAAAATCGCAAAAAATTAGCGGGATTCGGAAAAATCATGTTTCGTTTACGCGAAACTATTTTTCTATAGATTTGTAGAGCATTGTATACAACTTAGTAGAGTTGTTCGTGAATTTTCCCTGCAAAGTCATTAAAAACTTCACATCAACACTTGAAATAAACGTGCAAAGTAATGTTTCTTTTGATGCAAGAAAAAGGCTTTACATCTCTAAAGTAACTTATTAGTAAAACAGTTTTAGAAAAATTCTCACAAGTAATTCATTTTTTTTCGTGTAACAGGCTCGTCGAGTTTACGAATCTCCCTAATAAATTCCGCAAATTTTCTTTCGGTACGGAATGTGTAGTTTAAATGTGTAATTTAAAGAGAAAAGAATTAATCGGCAGCTTCATTACGTGAAAGATAACCTTATTCAAGATGATCAGTTTGGGTTTAGGAAACAATCCTCCACTGAACTACACATCATTACCAACGAAAACAAAACAGGTAATGGTTTACAGGTACCATGTAGATACGCCATTAAAGGACAAGAAACGTATCTAAAAAAGGTGGAACATGAGTGAAAAAGTTGTTTGAATGCATCTCTCTTTACTTTTTACCCCTAAAATCTTAATTGAAAAAGTCTCCCGAATAACGGTCTAGTGGGTCTATACCCGGGTATAAGTCCATGGGCTTTTAAACAGGGTGGGCTTATATGCGGGGGAATAGGGTACAATTTTCATATAACTTGTAACATAGCACTGATGACGTTATTTTAACGAAAAGCTTCTGCTACATTTGAAAACTTGTTGTTTCCTTTATTTATTTGATATCGTAGAACTTACTTTGTAAGTCCCCAAAACACACAACATCGAATATAACTTTTCTCAGTGCTCACTTTTTTTGGGTAACCTGATGTTGTTTTTATATGCAGGGTATTCGGGACTTTTTGCATAATTTAGTTCATCATGGATTTAAAAAAAGACATGAAATGCAACGTTGTCCGAAAGTATTTTCGTGTCGAAATCAAAAAAAAGTGTCCGAAAGTTTGGCCGCCGAAAGTTTGTTTGCTTATATGGCGTTCTCGGTGTCGAATCTGCATGGTTTAATCAGAAAAAATAATACCACAAAATGTTTTGAAGTACAAGGGCAAATTTCCACTCGTCTGGAATAAAAATAACAAAAATATATATTTTGATTACTTCTGAAATCTCTTCACAAACAACTAATTTAAACATATGCTGTACACGTCTGTCGATGCAATTAATTCCTTTACTTTCCGGCAGCTGCTAACTTTGCTTCTAATTTCATGGCTTCCTTGTCTGCATCAAAGTCTTTGTAAAATGCAGCATATTTCGCCTTTTTAGGCTCAGCATAACCATATCTCCAAGCTAGTCCAGCTGCAATTCCTAGACCAAATCCAGTGCTAATTTGAGTAACAACCTTCCGTTGTAGCAGGTTTCTTAGTTGTGGTGCCATTTTAATGGTTTTTATTAGTTCTCTGAATAACAAAAATATAGTGTTTGACTGAATTATA
Source organism: Turritopsis dohrnii (assembly GCA_027922465.2). NCBI lineage: Eukaryota > Metazoa > Cnidaria > Hydrozoa > Anthoathecata > Oceaniidae > Turritopsis > Turritopsis dohrnii. The sequence continues at coordinate 122,590 of BQMF02000565.1, read as the reverse complement.
TACTGAATAAATGTTTGAATATATGCTCACATTTACATTCCAGTCATGTCAATCACTACCGGAACTTGAAAAAACATTCCTAGATGATATGTCTAAAGAATTCTTTTTTTGATCATGTGTTCTACCATATCATAAATCTCATTTTTGTTTGAATTATTTTAAACAATATTTCATGATGCATTTGGTAGCAAATATGGTGAACTCCATATGAAAACAAAGCTTTCTTTCAAAGACTTTCTGCACATTGTTTGACTTTTAACAGAAATGGGAAATTAAAATTACTAGCTGGCAAGGCAGCTTCGCTCGAAGCCCATGTTCAGCCTGCGTTGTGTTCACGCAAAATAGAAATTATAGAATTGCCAATGATAAGTGTACCCATGTTGTAGAGCTCAAAAACTGATCAAAAAAATGTATGGGATCGTTTTGCTATGACCAACTGTTACGGAGATGTCGTTGATGAAAATTTTTGATGTCACACACCCGTCCCCAAAAAAAATTAGGCCCAAATTTTCGTCACCCCATGGTCAATATCATGGACAACAAAAAACGTCAGCTATCCCTATTGGTTACTGAGATAATTTTCCCTAGATGTCGCATTCAATTAGGGTCTAAATACAATGGTTTCACACTGACGTTGCACAGAATAAAATTAAGTATCTACTCTCACAACTCAATCTACCATTTTGTGTGACAAACAGACAAACAAACAGAGATTTGGCTATTAATATATAGATTTATTCTTACACGGTGTCAAGGTTTTACAGAAGTGATTGATTAAAAGCTCTGTAAAAATTATCTGTGCTATGTTTTCGTACACAAATCATCAATCAAAGAACACAATGTTTACAAACACTTTCTCCTGTAGCTTCTATGAAGTAAAAACGCTAAAACAATGCAAGATTTACAGCTACAACAATAATGAATGAATATTGAAAATAAACATTTATGAGCCTTCAAGAAACTAATAAAGTGTATAAATAGCATTTGATTTACCACAGATGAATGTCTACAAAATATGGATCAGTAAATTTATGAAACTCCAGCACATTTTCAAGAAAACAATTCTCTTTGAAGAAATACATAAACTGAAAAGCCTGAACTCTTATTTTGAATTAAAAGAATCCAAAACAAAACTATAAAGTAAAATTAGATTTATATCAAGAAAATATTTGCATGAAAAAAAGATTTAATTCAGGATTTTCACAAGATTCTCTATAATTATTTGCACAAATAGACAATAGAACAAACGTCTAATAAATTTTTTATGTTATTGGTTACAACAGATAGCAGGACGTTAACCAAAAATTTCCAATTGGGGCCCTTTGACCCCGTTTTATAGCTGTTAAACCTCAGTCTGTGAAACTATCATCTGCTAGGACTAGGCGATCACCGTCTAAGTGCAAAGACTACATCAAAATGGCTCATGGTTTTTAATCGTTGAAAATTTTTACTTTAACTGATACGAATGAGTGGAAAAACATAATTGATGCCATCAAAATTACTGCTAAAAACACGGCACATTCCGTACTGTCAACCAAACTGTAATAAAACAAACTTCAGAGAGAGATAATTAAATTTATTTGAACGCTAGAGAAAATTACCAATATGCCATTTAGAATTTATTTTTTAAAAATAGACTGCGCCCTCTTGAGAATCATGCGTATTTTTATGAGCTCCGTGTGTACAATGGTAGCCATATTTACGGATAAAAAATATTAATGGCCACCTCCGTCATGAAATATCGACAGGTCGAAAATTTATGTTTAAAAATGAATTGAGGAATGAAAATGTTTTTAGATCATGCTTTTAGAAAGTTAATTATCATAAAACAAGTCAAATAAATAAAGTTTTTGTACGTCAATCACAGTGGGGGAGGACACTTTTTACTGAGTATTGAAATATAGGCCATTATGATTTTCACGGTCCATTATTCTTCAAGTGTTGCTGCTAATTGCTCTCTACTGGATTGCTCTGTTTCATAAAACATTTTATTCAGCTATACGTGGTGAACTTGGCAAGAACGCATGTCTATTTTCGTGACAAGAATGTTTGTTTACATTTTGATGTCCGTAATTACAAAGGCTGTCCGTAATTAGACACGAAGACGGTATCAATTTGTCTTTTCTTTGGGTTAAATTGTTAGGTTTTTAAACAGAAATAGACCTCTATTTCACCTTGTTTATTTGATTACAACATAGATAAACTTGTCAAATATATTTCTTTTGTTGTGTTTATTATTTCAAGAAAGAAAATCTTAAAGATTTAACATATTATATACACTAACTATTGCTCTTCTCTTGTGGTCCATAAGTTTTGAAAACACCATACTCATTGTACTCTTTGTTATGAAAAACGAGGCCCACTATATGCTTAGCATATGCTTAACTTACGATGGCCCTGAAGGCTCATTTCAAATTCTATGACATTTCCCCATTTTGATAGGCATTTCTCTATTTCGATTACACATTTCTCAATTTCAATTACACATTTCTTGTTTTCAACAAAGACATATTTTGTGTGCATATTTTTGACACTTCCTCGCTCCATATGACACTTCTCAATTTCAAATCATAACACTTCCGCGCTCCATATTTTTTATATAATCGAGGCCTAGTATTTGTCTCTACCACCCAAACTTAGGTCAGTAGTTTTGACATGATACCGCTCAACCACCAGGTGAAACCTGATTCGGGTTCAGTTAAAGTATGTTATGCACATGGCTTTTAAGAGTCACTTTTAAGAGTCGTTCTTAATTTTTAGATAGTACTTGTTAAGGTACGAATAGAAAAAATCACTAGAAAAAGTGTTTTATTTTAAAAGTTGATATTATTGTTGCATATTATTGTTGATATTATTGTTGCATTTGTATTATGTTTATTGTCGGAAGAAAAAAGTGATAATGAAAATATATCGAACAACCACCTTAATCGAACAAATTTTGAAACCTTTTCGATGCTCTTATTACCAATAATTTTATGGTGGCATTACCCTAAAGGTATTTAATTTCGCGATTATTTTGTTACCGCGAAATTTTGTACCTTTAAAGTAAAGCTTTTTGGGGCCATTTCATTTAGACCGTATTCCAAATCTTCTGTTTTTAAATAACCCAACCTCGGAAACCCTGGGAACGAGGTTGTAAATAACCAAAAGACACCAATATTCCTAATTTTCCTTTTCTAACAATGCACGAATAGGCATTACCGACGTTTTACGCCATGTAGCTGTTACAACAGGGTGTCACGTCGTTGGAAACTGGTATGGTAAATAAAGGGATGATAAGGATAAAGATGGTTTATCTCCACAATATTTCTGCATAATGAGTGAAGAAAAAGAATTTCAACTAATCCGATTAATTTACTAAACCCGACCAGGTGAAGGTGACATAATAAGGACCAGATTAAAAAAAGTTATCAGAGATGGTGAAGTGCGCAAATTGAAATGCGGAAAGTCTGACAATCAGAAGTTAAGAAATGCGAAAAATGAAAAGAAAAATTGTCTCAGTGAAACAAAGAAATGTCATTATGAAATGAATAAATGCATTTGACGAAATGGAGAAATGCATTCATGAAATGAAGAAATGTCTATTATTTGAAATGGAAAACTTCCGAAATGAGCCTTCAGGGCCATCGTATTAACTTTTGGGCAATTCCAAGGGTTCATATGCTTAGAGGCTAATACGCTTTATAAAAAAAAACGTGTTTTCTGCATAAAGTTTCAGGAACTTTCAGGAGATTGTCAGCCCTGCTTTAAATATTGCAAATTGAATGAAGCTTATCAATGACTTTAATGACTTAAAGCCGTCAAGAGCAGTAAACAATGATGTGCACTAAAGTAGAATTCCCTGGATTTAAAACAGTCGTGACATCATACGTTTGCATGTATACAGACAAATGGTCTAAGGCACATTAGGGTAATAATTAAAACAGGTTTAAAGGTTTTAAGGGATTTGGCTCAAGGATCTCTAGTTATTGTAGACCTAATTATCGGAGAAATATAACTTTAAATTGGGCATGCATTCTTCAAGCAATGGCAACTGAACTTACCTTTCACTTCAGCACGACCAAATTTTACAAAGGCCGCAAAATGTACTCTTAAAATGAACAGACCACCAATTATTGGCTTTGTTTTTTCTCTGAGCATTTAGTGACGGCTTTTCGCGACGTTTATATCGGAGTTTAGTTGGGTAATTACTGACTTGCCGATTGAATAAATTACATTTGGCGGACAGCTAGACCGAGTTGAAAGCAAGCTTGAAAGTTGGGATAACATTTCCCATCTCCAGAAACTTGAAAAATCATGTAATAATACATCAAAATATTTTCATACATCTGGAAAATGTGTTATGAGGTATCTCTCTCCTTAAGTAAAGCTTAGAATATTCAAAAATGTAAGAAAAAAAAAGCAAAAAGTTATTTTAAATATTTTGGTATGATCGCCGAGCTTGGTCTATCAGAAGTTCATTTACTTAATTTATGTTAATTCATGCAAAATGACGACTTTTCCTTTATGATCCCCCGCAAAGGTTGTGTTTCGCTTGATATTCGCAAGCAAAGTTTTCTTCAGAAGATTTCGTTGATTTTTTTTCGTGAGAAAAAAATCAAAATATTGGGTATAATACGCATATATATATACCGTTATCGCGAAATTTAAGGACAACCATTTATCATTGACGATACCCTTCCTACATTTCACGAGACGTTGGGATTATATGGAAATGTTGATGAAATTACAACAATCATAGCTGCCTGCTTTGTGTCTAAGGCTAAATGGCAGCCATGATGGTACTTCATTGATTGTTTTTATGAATGTTTGGATGGATAATATCGAAATTGAATTATTAGATTTTTATGCGATGAAAAGAGCCAGAAACAAAAGCAGTTATTGTGAATTGGTTAAAATGATTTAAATGATACATGGTTTTTAAGATTTTAGTTTGCAGAAAACAAACTTATTTATAAATATACTTTACTTGATCAGGTCAGCAGCATGATTAGTGAACCTGATCTAATGGGTGAAACAAAGGGACCTCCTGCTAAAAGACCAAGATCAGATTCTCCATTAGATACCCTAAATTCAGATACAGGAGGTATGTTATAATAAATTTCAATAATGTTACCTGATCATATAATCATTTTCAGACAGCCGGTGATTTCCTTTCTATTTGAAAAACTTGCAAGAGTTGTTACCTTAAACTATCTGTGACTCCCAATCACTATTTTCATTAAGTATATAATACATATAGATTAAAGGCTAGCAAATTTATACTCATTGTTTTATAAACAATAACTTCATTATTGATATCTCAACGATAAATCCAATTTAATTATAAGTTATTTAAGTAATGGTGTTAATTTGCCATTATCGTCTTAAAAACCTTAGAAATTTATGCATTAGTTGGAATAAAAGTCTTCATGAAAAATCTATGTTTACTTTTATTGGTTTAGGTTTCAGCTATGATATACTGAATGATTTACCTGATGAAATAATTACGAATGAAGGAAATGAAACGTCAATGAGCAATGGAAATGACTTGCTTAGTAATTTGGAACCTTTTGATGGAAATATTTCTTCCAATGATAATAATATAATGCAAAATGGACCAACATCACTTTCAGCATCTCTAGGTAAGGGTGGACCAGGAAATGTTGTAAGCGGTGGGAACCAAATGAACATTGCAAAAGGAAACACAATGCAAAGTCCACGTCCTGACATGAGTGGATTCCCTCAAAACAGACCACCACAGGGACCTGTGAGTTCAGCAGGAATGCCAACACCTGCTACTCCAATACTGAATCAAAGCCCTATCAGAACTGGTCAGGTTTCAATGGGAAACATGCAATCATCAATGTCTATTAATAACTCTATGTCAAGTTCTCTCTCTTCTCAGATGGTAAACTCTCTTCCTACTTTCAATAGCAACCCTATGCAAAATTCATTAATGCACAACAACACACCTATGACTCTTATGAATACAATGCCTTCCAACACCAACATCTTTAACGGACCTATGAGTATGTCAAATGCAATGACAGGTATGGGACAGAATATGCCAATGATGACCCAAAATTTCAATCAAGGTTTTGGCAACGGAATGCCAATCATGAATAACAGACTATATGCAAATAATCTCGCTGGACTACGTATAGGAATGAACGCTGCCAAGATGCAAGGAATGCAGAACAATTTCAATCCATTGGCTGCCGGTCAGATGAACAGTCTTATTGGGGGGCCAATGGGTATGCTTGATAATGGTCCACAGGATCCAATGATGATGGCAAATAGTTTGGGAAATTCAATGCATCTTCAAAGTATTGTAAGTGTATATTGATCAAGAATTTGTGCCAATGGTTCTGGAACTGCTTGAATTCCTTCAGCTGTTCTAAAATTTATTTGGTACCAGAGAAGTACTTGAAAAAAGCCAGAAAAAAATGTTCTGAAATTCAGATTTTTTTGACAATAACTTATAAACCATTTCCAGTTTCCCCCTGTTTGGATCTTTATATGACATTTAACCCAATTTATGTTCATAAATATTAGCAATATACAATGTGCTCAATATTTTCCAAAACAGGTTGTCTAAAATAGTGTTTTGGGGAAGTGTAGTATTATTGTCAATGTACTTGGAAGTAAAGATGGGAAAATGTTCTGAAATGAGTTGGAATTTTTTTTGAAAATTCTATTTTCTTAAAAGAGTGGTGTCATGAAAATTTGAAAAAATCTGTTTTCTTCATATATTCCTTGTTTTATTGTAGATAACCCAAAAGAAATTTATTTTGGAAAAAAAATACATTTATTCGCTTTAAAATGCTACTTTAAAAAATAGGTTTGAAACGCTGTATAATTGTGTGACGTCATTGAAGAAGGTTGTTGGGTGTTGTTGCGATGTTTTGTATTTAAATCGAGCGAGTGTTCTTTGAAATTCAAGCAATAACTAAGTATTTTTTTTAAATCTTATGAAAAACATGGTTATTTTTGCTGCTGTTGGATGTGACAGTGACTCAACCAAAGAACAGAACATCAGTTTGTTTAGATTACCTAAAATTCATATTTAAAAATATTGATTTCAAAGTTGAATCGAGGCCAATCTTCCATCTGAAATATATTATAATATGGATATGTCACTTACATTTTGAAGAATCATGTTTTAGAAGAAAGGTAAATATTTTGTAAGCAGTTTGTACTTTAGTGTTTTATACATAGGTTAAGTTTTACTTTCTGTGTGCAAGTGTTTTTTCGGGGTTTTGTTTTCATATTTTTCTTTAAACTGGCCATTTGACTATTATTCATTTGATTATTTGATTATTTTTTTTCATAGAATGAGCTATTGATTCTTGAACTCCTGCACCGATGTTACACAATTTTCACCTGAAACGGAAAATTGGAAAAACGTTAACTTGATATTGCATGCATTTTTTTGTTTTGATTTGTAAAAAAAACTTATTTTGAAAGTTATCGTCTTCAATCGCATGAACTTCTTTGCAACCAGAACAATCAATTCCTCTTGCTTCAACAACATGATTTCTACATTTGCATCACTGCATGTTGCCAATTCTCTCTGGTATATCTTCACAATAATCATCCGGACTTTTTCATGTTCTTTACAGCAACTGGGTCAAAACTATATGGCTTGAACCCGTAAAATTCTCTCTGAGATCCTTGAATTAGACTCATTGCTACATTCTTCATCTTCACTTAGATTATCTGATTTTATAAACATGAAAAACTAATACACTCCTTTGCACTGACATAACAAATAAAAATAAATGAAATTTCTTCAATGATGTCACACGTTTTTCATCAGAAATAAAGACGGGGTTATAAAATAATTAAAAATTCAATATCTTGGGAAGTAAAACGTTTTTTTAAAAAGTTTTAACGTAGGCTAACTATATATTTTTTAACTAAAATTTCTCATTTGAAATGATGATACTACTCCTTTAAAGTATAAATATGGCTTTCCAATATCTGGAAGTTTAAAAAGTGCTTTGGAAAAACATAGACATTTTTTATTGATTTTTTTTATTTTTATGTTTTTGGAATAAATTATCCAAAGGAATTTTCATGAAATAATTAATGCACACATTGGCCCAAGCTAAATGGCAATAAATTTCTTTATGTAGCCACAGATGCGCTCGACTTTTGGCAATATGAATCCAAATATGAATCCAGCTGCTGGAATGCGAAATAACATGATGAATGGACCTAATGGGTTCCAACAGACAGACATGAACACAAGTTCTCTTGGAAATAACCTAGTTCGGCCTCCTCCTAATCAAAATGTTATGGATGTTCCAACACAGAGAATGGGAAATCTTGGAAACAATGACCAATCAATAATAATGGTATAACCTACTGATATATTATTTATTTGGTGAATGTACATAGCCATCAGATAAAAATGGAAAGCTTTCCCAATAAAAAGTAGCATGGATAATTTTTGCTTATTATTTTATTTTAGAATCAGCCGAATACCAATCCCCAAAACATCGGGCCTCATCCACAGACAACTACTGATCCTGAAAAAAAGCGTTTAATTCAGCAACAACTTGTTCTGTTACTACATGCTCACAAATGTCAACGGAGGGAGCAACAAGCTCCCAATGGTGACTATAAACCCTGTGATTTACCTCATTGCAGGACAATGAAAGGAGTGTTAAATCATATGACTGTGTGCAAAGCTGGAAAGTCCTGTCAGAGTATGTAAACTACTTTGTTATGTATTGACCTTCAAAAGTAGCGAGACTAATTTTTCAGTAATACTGTAACTACTTTTTAAGTTGCTCACTGTGCATCATCACGTCAAATTATTTCACACTGGAAGTTTTGTACAAGAACTGATTGTCCTGTCTGCTTGCCTCTGAAAAATCAAAACAGAAGACAGCCTGGAATGAATGAACAACGAGGTATTGAACCTGCATTAGGTGGATTTGGTGTGTCTTTAACTGGTATTAACCGACAGCAACTCAACTCAGGTTTTAATTTCCTTATTTTTGTCCATAACCCTTTTACCCCCATATCAATAGGAAATTCATACAAGACAACTGGTGTTGCTTACTTTCTATATTAAACATTTGTTATTGTAGATGTTGAAGATCCTGGAAATCAAAATGCTAATCAAGGGTATGTTCTTTAAAAACATCAACTCACTCCCTAACATTCATTCTTTTATAGGAATTCCTGCATTTAAAATGATATTTTGAGGGATGGTAGAACTCACAAAGTGGTTTCAGAGGTCATTTTGCAGTTTTTAAAAATTCTGTTTCCTAAGGCAGTTAAAAATCATCAAATTAACACATAATTATCATAAGATAAATATTGATTAATTGCAATTAGAAGTATTAGCTACTATCTTATTAAATAAGCATGTACTGCATAAATTAAATGTAAGATTTTAAAATGGGCATGTTTAGAAAACAAGAAGGGATTCCAAAATACTGAAAAGAGACTTATAAAATAACCTTTTGAGCTATATCATTATAAATATCAATTTTGAACACAGGCAGTTTTTATTAAATAGCATACTTTTCCTAAACATACAATGTTTCCTTTTCAATAGTTCCCACATTTATTGCATTACTTAACTTTCATAGTGGTCAAAGTAACAACAAAGATGAAAAAGAAGCTTGGCATAAGTCCGTCACTCAAAGTCAAAGAAAGCATCTTGTGGAAAGATTGTATGCAAAACAATTTGCATTTTTCTGAATTGTTTTCCATCACCTATTTATATGTTAAAGTTTGATTTTATGATCTGATTTGAAAATGTTTAAAGTCTTGTGTATTACTTTATTAGAGTTTCTGCAATCATACCCAAAGGTGTTAACGACCCTAGTGCATTGAAAAACAAGCAAATGGAAAATTTGGTACAGTATGCACAAAAGGTTGAGGATGACATGTACAGAACGGCTGCAAGCAAGGTTAGTTAATTGTTAAATACATTTTCACAGGAAAGATTAATGAACTTGCTTAAATGTTTCTATATGCTCTTCACAAACATCATAATGCCCTTTTGTTACTGCAGGAAGATTATTTTCACCTCCTGGCCGAAAAGATTTACAAAATACAAAAAGAATTAGAAGAAAAAAGACTGGAACGGATAAAAAATCATCAAAAACAACGGGGTATATTTTGCTTCCAATTTTTTTTTTATTATCCAACTCTTCAAACACTGTACAAAGTATTCAAATTATTCTTGGTTTGACCCTTCTTATGATTATATGTTTATGCTTTATACTATCATATGATTTTTTGCCTCATTGTTTAACAATCTGGTGTTCAAAAAAACATTCACAAACCATGAACTTAATTTTTGCTATAATTCTTGTTTTCAAAATTTAGTAAATGGACAAACAATGGCTGGCAATATGAGCTTAAATCAAAATAATATGAATATCCAAGTATGTTCTACACCATCAGTAAATATGTTTGGGCAAGGTAACCAACAGACTCCAACAAATCTAATGAATATGCAAAATACAAACCCAATGCCAGACTTTTTAAATAGCAGCACATCCAACATGAATAATTCTTTCAATAATTCAACAATGCCTCAAATGCCTGATCATTCGAACATGGGTGGCATTGTAAATCACAATTTATTAACCAACTCGTCTTCTAATATGAATCAAAACAAGAAATTGGCACAAACATTTCTGGCAGCTCAGTTATCTCGAAATCAGGTAATGATAATCGTCTTGATGATCATCTTTTGTACTATAAAATTATACAATGTTAGTCTGTATTATACAATTACCAAATTAACATTTTTCACATTTTTATTTCATATTTTATAGGCCAACAATATTGCGAACATGAGAAACACGTCAATGCAGGGGAGCATGCAGAATATGTCGATGATGACGCAACCTAACCAGCAGATGCATTTCTCTCAACTTCAACAACCACTCCAACAACATCAGAATCAAATACTTTCAAACTCCCTTACACCTTCAAATATCATGAACAATTCTCAAGTCAAGTCTGAAGATCAAACTATGGCTCAGTCACAACAGCAAGCACTGTCAGTCAGTAGTGCAAGCAATAATTCCAATTTACTTTTCTCACAAACTGCGAAACCTTCTTCACCTGCCTTATCTAATCAGTCATTGAAACCAGAAGTGAAAATAGAGCCAAATGCTTCACCTATGAATCTGAAAACAGAAAGTTCCCCCATCCATATTGAAGATAACAAGCCAGATGTGAAAGACATCAAACTTGAACCAAGCTCTACACCATCTAGTTCTGCTATGGTTATGGTCTCCTCTGGTACTACATCCAGCATGTCAAATCTGAATGCCAATGTCAAAACTGAACCCTCATCGGCACCATCACCTGCTGGATCTGTGAAACAAGAGGAAAAACCACTTCTCAAATGTAATAACATTCCATATGCTGCTCTTCCATAATAATCGGTTTTGTGAAATAAAGTAAATGAGATAAACAAGCTCTTTATATACATAGTGTTTGATTCATTTTTCTAGTGTGGACCAAAGAAGAACTTATAGAGCATCTCATGCCTGTATTTGAAAAGATACGAGGCACAGAACCTGAATCTGGTCCCTTCCTTCAACCAGTGAACCCTGAAATTCTAGGAATACCTGTAAGTACAGATCAAAACTTTTTTCTATTAAATGGGAGAACTGATCATGACAGTAATTCTATTTCATTGTAATTTATCAGGACTACTTCACCATCGTGAGAAATCCGATGGATTTGTCTCTCATTAAGACGAAGCTTGAAGAAGGTCAATATAAAGATCCATGGGGTGTAAGTAGCTGTTGTAGCTGTTGATTATTCATGTGATGAAAGCAGTCGAATAATTACTTTACAGATGTTCTTTTGTGACTCTTGGTAGCTTGAATGATTGCCTGTGAATCTCTTAAAGATCCCTTATTATCCATTTCTGCATTATAATTTTTATTTGATTTTAATTGTGTTAGTCACCTCATTGATGAATAGTTTTTTGCTAGGATTGATAATATCTAAGAAAAAATGATTTTTGCAGAATTAAAAAGTATTTGTACAGCTCAACCAAAAAACTGTTACATAGTTTTTAAAAAGATTCTTACAATATCACCAAAGGTACCAGGGCATATTATCAAAATAAGATGAATTCATCAAACACCACAAGAATTATTATGGCTAGCATTTCCAAATGAAGTTGAAGATCTTTTTTATCTTACTGATTCTAATTTAGTTCTGCAATGACATGAGATTGATGTTTGAAAATGCTTGGCTGTATAACAAAAAAACAACAAAGGTGTACAAATTTTGTTCAAAGGTAAGATGGTATTCAAAGACGTGTTTCTTGGACCACACATCTAATCATCTTCATCTAATCATTTCACAGAATGTCGCTACTGACAAATTTCTCTTGTTATAGCTTTATGAAATTTTCGAAGGTGATATTGATAAGATAATGAAAGGGCTAGGGTACTGCTGTGGCAAGAAAGTATGTTCTTTTGATTGATAGCATAAAGTCTTCTGAATCTATGTTTACAAGGAAACATTACATGAATTCATTTTTCTAGCATGTATTCAATCCTCAAGTGTTGTACTGTTATGGCAAGAATTTGTGTTCCATTCCTCGAGATACACCATATTACACGTATCAGAACAGGTATGCGAAGTTAGCCAGATTATTGGCTGAGTAAGATAAACATGTAGATTACATGATTTGGATGACTCTTGTTTAGGTACCATTATTGTGAAAAATGCTGGAGAGAATTTACAGGTGACACTATCGATTTGGGAGATGAGTCTGGTCTTGGTGTTAACAGGTATAATGCTTGATATTTTAACTGCTAGCTAACTTTTATTGCTAAAACATGGAATTATGCGCATTTTCTTCTTGTTTACCTCTAGTGTGGTCAACAAAGCCAGTTTCCAGAGATTAAAGAACGACCATTTAGACTTGGAACCGTAAGTGACTTTTTAAAAGTATCTGTGCTTTAAACATTTCTTGTTTTCATAGTGATTGGATTCCCAACTTCCTATAGGTTTGTGGAGTGTGTTGAATGTGGACGTAGGATGCATCAAGTGTGTGTTCTCCATGTGGACTTCATATGGGAAAAGGGGTGAGTGAGTCCATGCTTCTTTACCGTTAGCATTGTTTTTACTATTGTTGCTAATGGTTTGAAATGTTTCTTTAGGTACGTGTGCGATGCTTGTCGCCAAGCCAAAGGTATTGGTAAACGAAAAGAAAATAAATTCAACGCACGTCGTTTGCCGCAATCTAAGCTTGGCTCTCATATTGAAAATCGCGTGAATAATTTCTTGAAAAAGCAGGGGAATGAGGAAGCCGGTTATGTCCACATACGAATTGTCAGTAGTGTTGATAAAAAGGTTGAAACAAGACCAGGCATGCGAGCAAGGTTTGTTGTGTTACTTGTTCCTTAGGCCACCCTTAGCGTTTGCTTATCGCTGAGGTTTATTCTTATATTCCACAATTTTTTTCATAGATATGATCTCGAGACATTCCCTGACTCGTTTGCATATCGTGCACGTGCGTTGTTTGCGTTTGAAGAAATCGATGGTGTTGACGTCTGCTTTTTCGGCATGCACACGCAAGAATTTGGTTCGGATTCACCTCCGCCAAACAAGAATCGTATATATTTGTCCTATTTAGACAGTGTGCATTTCTTCCGGCCACGTTCATTACGAACCAGTGTTTATCATGAAATTCTTATTGGTTACTTCGAATTTTGTAAGAACAGAGGGTGAGTAAGCGTTATATCCTAAACACGCTATTTACTTCAGTCTTTTATTTCAAAACAGGAGACTAATCGTCTTTATTCCATTCCATTCCATTTCTAATTGATCGTCTTTTTTTTTTCAAGGTTTCACTGGGCTCATATTTGGTCGTGTCCACCAAGTGAAGGAGATGATTATATATTTCACTGTCACCCAGTCGAGCAGAAAATTCCCAAGCACAAACGTTTGGTGGAATGGTACAAAAAAATGTTAGATAAATGTATCAATGATTCTGTAATAGTCGAGTACAAGGTAAGAAGATATCAACACTTATATCTACTCCTTCGTTATTGAAATTATGCTTCTAAAACACCTATCTTATATTTTAGGACATTCTAACGCAAGCCGTTGAAGACGGCACGAACAATCCTACTCAATTGCCGTACTTCGAAGGTGACTTTTGGCCGAACAACATCGAAGAGACTATTCGTGAGCTGAATCAAGAAGAAGAAGAACGCAAGAAAACAGAAGCCATTAAAGCCGCTGCTGCTATGGACGCTGAAAACAGTGAGGATAATCCTACCGACGATATGGTAAGTACTTGTTTAGTTGTCTTCCTAAGCTCTATCTTACTTCATTATCAGATGCTCACTTCATACGTCATTCTCATGTTTACTATGTAATTCTTCATATTTTCCTGTGTAGATTGTTACATCGACAGGTAAGAAAACAAAAGGGAACAACAAACGTGGAAACAAGAAAACCAATAAAAAGAATAAACTGAACAAAACCCCAGCCAAAAAGTCTGCAGCCAACAATATGGGTGCTTGTGAATTATCGCAACGCTTATTTCAGACAATGGAAAAATACAAAGAGGTATTTATTGTTTGTCTTTTCCTGGTCAGCTTTTTTTGCTTTTATTACTTATGATGTTCGTGTTTTAAATGAAGCTTCGTTGTTACCATTTTGTTCGTTTCCTCCTCTTCAGGTTTTCTTTGTTATCCGGTTTTATCGTGCTGGCGATGAACCCATGACAAAAATTGAAGATCCAGACCCTCTGTTGAGTTGCGACATTATGGAAGGACGGGATGCGTTTCTCACGTCTTCAAGAGATAAACATTGGGAGTTCTCCAGCCTTCGTCGTGCCAAATTTTCCACGATGGCTATGTTAGTTGAGTTACACAACCAAGGATCTAATCAATTTGTTTACAATTGTAACCTGTGTAAGAATCAAATCATCACTCGCTATCATTGCACCGAATGTGACGTAAGTTCCCATCATGTTATACTCAATTCCGTTGACCGTAGATTATATAGTGCGTCAACTCAATGTTTTTTTGTGTTTGTTTGTTTTTTTTGCAGGATTTTGATCTGTGCGCAGTGTGCTACAAAGATAAAGGCCATGAGCACAAAATGGAAAAGATCGGACTCGATATTGATGGTGACGCACCATCAGATAAAAAGGGTCCAGTATCTGCCCAAGAAGCTCGACGACAGTCTATCGAACGATGCATACAATCTTTGGAACATGCCACTTATTGTGATGAGAAACATTGTCAAATTCAAAGCTGTATCAAGATGAAGAAAGTTGTGTCACATGCAAAAGGTTGTAGGAAGAAAAATAACCATGGTTGTCCGATATGCAAGCAACTTGTTGCACTCTGTTGCTATCACGCCAAATCATGTACGAAGGGGCAATGCTTGGTGCCATTTTGTATACCTATAAAAGCTAAGCTACAACAGCAGCAATTGCAGCAACGTCTACATCAACGTCAAATTCTCCGTCGACGTATCGAAGCAATGAATCGAAGTCAGCAACCGATTCCTCAACCTGGCATGCAACCTCCTATCTCGATGCTACCCAATCGCCCAGGTCCGATGCGAACACCGCCCAATATTCAACAAAAACCGATGCAACCGATGCCTATGCCTCAAAATACAGTGCCGCCCAATGTTTCCGCCCCGCCGATGTCTCAAACGCCAATGGATATGTCAGGTGGTTTGAGGCAACCCAATATGCCGGCACCGATAATGAATACCACCATGATGCCGAACCAACCTCGTTTTGTCGGTCCGAACACATACAACACTGGCATGGGAGGAACGAATATGATGAGTCAGCAGATGGTCAATCCCATGCCAGGAAATGACTGGAGCGCGGCGGCGATGATGCATCAACGTCAGAGTCAAGCATTTGCTCACGCACAAATGAATATCGGAATGGGTCCAATGCCTGGTATGGCTGGTCCGCAAGGTATGGGCCAAGTATCGTCAATGCCGAACCCTAACATGTCTCCCAATCAAATGAATCAACAGTTCGTACAGCAACTCTTGCAGATGATGAACCGTGGTGGAAATATCAGTCCGGCTAATGTAAATTTCTTGAAGCAGCATCCACATCTTATTCAAGCATTTATACGACAGAAAAAAATCCAACATCCTGTTGCTGCCGGAAACACGTTTATGGGGAGCCAACCAGGAATGCAAAATTCAGCGATGCACTGGCAAATGCAACAGCAAAAGCGGTTGATGCAACAGCAGATTCAACGGCGCATTGTCGGAATGAATTCCGGTTTCCCGAACCAAATGGCAAACCAGCAACAAAATCCACGCTTATTGAATAGACAATTCTCACAAGAAATGATGAAAACTGGTACTCCACAAATGATGCCTCCCACTGCCGGTCGAGTCACGCCTAATATGGGTAACCAACACATGATGCAGTCTCCACAAAATATCATGTCACCGCCACAACAACCAATGCAGCAAATATCGAACCCTTCGTCGCGGCAAGCGATGTCACCTTCACCAAATATAGGTGCTCCATCGCCGCATCCGCAGGTGATGTCGCCCCAGCAACCACAACAGCAACAGCCACCAACCCCACAACCTCAACAACATATACCGCATTCTCCAGCGCATAATCAACTTCTTCAATCTCCAATGCATCCAACCAATTCGCCTTCCAACCATATGGATTCTTCAACGACGCCCCTGCAACAACCGCCCTCTGTTAATTCAGACAGGGGTGGTTTGAATCAAATATCCAACGAACCCATGACTGAGCAAGACGATCCGAACGACATGCTGTTAGATTTTGTGGAGCAACTTTGACACGTACTTTTGAGCTGTACTTGCTCTCCACAACTCTTTCGGATCCCGTGCAGTTGAATGCACAAAATTTGCCAAAGCAAATGTCCGCTATGCTTTAATTATTTATGAAGTGGATGATCTATTTATTCGCCAGATATCCTATTGTGGACATCGAGTAGATGATAGATACACAACGCTGCTGCAGCAACTACCCACCCGCCGCCGTAGTTCCTGCTCAGCCAGTTTCGACTTCCGTGAATTTTTTAATGTTGTACGGCCGCCGAACGTACGGATAAAATGTTTTTGTAGTCCTACCGATCCGCATTTGAATGTGAGGTTGTTTTTAAGATATATTATTATTATGAAGATATTCGAGTCCACTGGACTCGTGCCATATTTCTTGCAAAATTTTCAAAAAGCCAATTGAATTCTGTGTTGCTGGAGAGATGCCTATCGGAATTTGTACTATATAAGAAAAAACTCGAATGATAGCCATCAGTTTAGTATTAATAACAATATATTTACTACAGTGAAGTATTAACGGATAGATTTTGTATTAAAGCGATGAAAAATTTTAGTCCTCTAGTTTTTTTCTCACATATTATTATTGGAACGACGTCCTTTGTTTTTAAACCTTTTGTCATCGACATTTATTTTCCTGTTTTCATTTTCCTTCCTGTGTCTTTCTCTCCATCTGTGTACATATACATTTTGAATTCTACCCAAAATCCTGTGCGAAGCGAAGCAAATTTTGTGAAGTTCAGTCAGTCAAAGAATCTGGTCTGTGTTTTGTTATTCCTATCAGTTTCCAGTCCGCGAATTGTTGAGCTGGTGGAGGAGGATTAGCTACGTTTAGAGCACATTGTCTTTTTATATCTCGAACTTAATTTACTAATTGTTTCTAAATTCAACAACCCTATTTCTTTCGTCATGGTTTGAACCAGCGAGGAATTTTGACAAACGTTCTGTTTTCTTAGCGAATCTTAAAGCAAAGATGTGAATGTTCGATTTTTGGCCACACAAAGTGAGAAGTTTTCGGAAATGTTTTCTGTGTTCCATCCTTTCCTCTCTTTTTGTATAAGATTTTTTTAGAGAGAGATATATATATTATTATTACTAAAAATCAAACAAAACTCAAACTAGCAGCACTTCCTACTATCGGATTTTGCATCAGGTTTCTTGCAGCATTTCCTTTAACTAAACACAGGGCTAGTCTGCATTCTGCATCTTTGGGTTGTTGATACCAAGTGACCATTGCCGTGTAAAAAGACGAATTGAATTGTGTTAATTTTTCTCTTTTTTTATTTTTTATGAATATCCGAATTTTATTTGGATTACTTTGTGAATAGAACTTTAGTGAAACTCTAAAGATCCTGCTCTTAAGATTTTATCGTCTTCATTTGTTCTACTTACTTTATCTGTTCCCTGTGCTTGTTATTCTGTTTGCAACAGTCTTATAGCAACCACATTCTTTAAAAAATGACCAGTAGTTGTGAAAAGGAAGGAAATGGTCTTTGAGGATGGGAAGGTTGTTGTGTACTGGAAATTCATCCTCGTTAAAACTGCAAATAAATTTAGCCTGAAGTCGCGTTTGCATCGTGTGTTTGAATTGTTTTATTCACTAGCATGTAGCTTTAGCTTAAAAATGCCCCCGCGCTCAAGCATTCCAATTTGTACACACAGCAAGCTATACATTGCAAGCCTATACAACGGAAACAAAAACAAACAAAACTTTGTTACTTTTTGTTATCTCTTAGGCCTATGTCACACTGATGCTAATATACCTTTCAAAAAGTGTAAATGAGGCTTAACAAGTAATATCAGAATGTATTTGCGACAAACAAAAGAAATGTGTGAACTGAAACATGGATATGTATTTTGTAATCAAAGTAAGATTTGTTAAAGAAATTATGCAAGAGCCAAAAGAAAAAAAAAAAATTAAAGCGAAAAATCCATTAGAAATTTGCGTTTCAAACTTTAATTCAAAACAAAAAATAGCAAACGTTTACATGAAATAGCAAGAAAAAAATATAAAAAGGTTTTATTGATCATGATCACTTGTAGAGGACAGTTAAAGAAGAAGAACCAGAATTTGTAATATTTCTTGCATACACAGAAATCCAATAAAAATGGCAAGATTCACCAAAAATCAGTGAATTGAATAAAATTTATTGAATGAAAGATTTAGAGTCAAAACATATACAAACATAAAATGTATGGTTGGCAAAATTTCAGATTTCAAGCTGTGCTTCAAAGTCCTTGTTGTTCACTTCACTAAAACAACACAAAAGTAAAATAAAAAATGTTTAATTAATTTTAGCATACGAACTTTTTAAATAACACAATATAATATAATAATAAATCAGGAAAGAGATACGAAAAAACATTCTGTCTCACACTTACAGTACCATGCTTTGAAACGATAAAAAAGCTAAGTCAGCTAATAATTCCATTCCACCGTGTAACGTGAACACGAAAGTTGGAGGATGAGGATGATGATGATGATGATGATGATGAAGAACAAAATCGGAAACTGACATTCGCCTATTTCGTGAAACTACTATGCCTCCTCGCTCGCTTACGCTCGCTGCGGGGGCAATTATCGTTTTAATCAGCCTCCTTTCGATGCCCTTCAACACAATTTGGACCATTTCACTTAATGATCACAAAGAATAGAATAAGCGAGAATAGGGATTGCGTTTTCGGCAAAAGTCAGGGAACTTTTTTAAATATCTGGAAAAAACTAGGTTTTAAACGGAAAGTCATAGAAAAGCTGTATGATTACAAATGATCATTGATATTACACTTCAATACATGAATATGGATTGCAATGGTGAAAATTGTGAAACATTGGTTATCAATTCCGGCTTCAAAGCAGCCAAAATTTAAAGGGCTTCGGAGTTCTGAAGAATGCTGTGGAAGATACTCTAGTTGTCACCTAATTGAATTTCTTCAGCTTTTCTGCTGGTCGTCTTCTTCCATACTGCTATCACAGAAACCGATGATTCCATTTTTGCATGATTAGCTTCAACAGCTGTCTAAGGAACTAATTGATCTAACGATCAAATCTGAGGTAACTGACAGCTGCAACGAAGATTCTAAAATGCTTTCGAGAATTGATATACGTAATGTAAAGGATCATATCAAAAAGAATGTAGACTTTGGTACCGTCGAGAAACTCTAATCTTTGGGTAGGAAACATTTGGCATACCAATCTGATATCAATAACTTTCGTTAATTGTGTTAATGGAATTCCTTCCAACATTGCTGGAGAAGATGTTCCAAAGAACCCAATTTCGTTTACTTTCGTCAAATACGCATACGGTCTCTGATCCAAACGTTTTGTTCAATCAAACAACTGACACTAGCAAGTCATTATTCGGGAAGTTGATGTGATCAAGATGAATCTCAAGCTAATAAAGTTCTGTTAGAGTTTGCTTTATTTCATGAACCCTGCATGTCAGAAAAAAGCTTGGTTTTTGAAAAGTTCACCAGGCACAAGCAGGCGCGGATTTAAGGTATGTCAAACTGTGCGACCGACATACCTGTAAAAAAACTCAAAAAAAATGTAGTTCAGCATTTCTTACATTGCAGTGATTTGTGACGTACGTGTTATTTGCTTATTTACTGATACGGCAGTAACTCCGTATATCTCAAGTAATGTCTTTCAGAATTGTGCGAGCCGTTTCGCATATGTGCGAAATGCCCAGCCTACACACAATGGCACTCAATACTATTGCGTGCTTGGTAGGATAAAATATCAAAAACAGTATGTTTTCAAACCACATTGTGCAAATATGTGCGAGAAATTCAAGCCTTATGCATGCTTTATTCATGGCCTCTCGCTGGATGAAGGTAAGTTATTTTTTTACTGAAAATTTCTAAGAAACTAACCCAACAAACATAAAGATTCTCACTTGATAATTTTTGGTTTACGAGGTTTAGTTTTAAAGGCAGATTTCCTCTTGAAAATGTATAAAAGTGAGGCTCCCCAAGATAGCTTTTGGTATTTTATTTTTTTTTTTTCACCATGGCACTTACAAATAATTTAATCTGAACGTTTATATTGTCATTTTTAATTTTGTGTAAGTTTATTGATTTGATTACACAACTGTTTTTGTTTTGACATGTCATGATAATGACAAAATAATTGTTTATATCTGCATAATATCATGTGGATATAGTTTTGAGTGTTTTTGTTTGTAAAAATGAGACAGGCAAGATATCGGTTTGAAGTGTGTTTTGATAACTGCATGATAGTTCAAACAGAAATTATTATCAACTTAGTTGTAGATTAATGCAAAAATTCCATGGTCTATTACTCTGCAGATATAAACAAAATGAATTTCTTTAAAATTCTTGTTATTACTCCAAGCACCGATGTTTTTCTTTGGTTTACGATACACACAAGATTTATTCGTTTTAGTATTATATACACTCTCATAACTAAAAACATCCAAGTTTATTATTCGCAGTTTGGTGAAGTAAAATATTAATTTGTTCAGCCATGAATTCCCATCAACTCAGGAGACACAAAAAGATTCTCTTTTTTAATGAAGCTGTCATTTATCAAAATCTGCATCACTTCCTAATCATTTTGTTCCACTAATATCAAAGTCAACCAACAAAAACCCCACACTTTTCTTGACCTAGTAGAAGCTATGATAAAAACATCAATACAACAATATAGTAATTTAGTATTTTAGCAGCATCTAAACATACTGATTGATCTCTCAAATTCCTGTAATAATTCATTTGTGAAAAGCAATAATTATATATACAGTCGAATCTCTATAATTCGAACCTCCATAATTCGAACTGTATTACTGTTTACTGTATTTCCAATAACAACAGCTATATGATTAAAGTAACTCCAACTTATTACCCAGCACACTTCTCTGTGTAACACGAATCTTAGTCATTCTCAAGTGATTCCTTAATGACAAGTAATGACAATAACACAGTACTGGTAGTGATAATGCTTATAACTCTTATTGAAACCTTTACCCTTTGGAAAGATTAAATTTTATAATGTAAATGGAGAGCCCTAGGTGAGTTACTCTGAATTACTTTGTTATAATGCATGTTCAAATGATGAAAAATTCTAGTAACCAAGGGCTTGTCCAGATTCAATGCTAGAAAGTTTTCCATTGGCTAAAAAATTTCAATGGCTTTGATATTCAGTCAACACTGATGGTGTGTACTGCCTTTATTGTGCTCTTTTTGGAAAGCAGAATTCATCATGCAACACACATTTGTGAAACCTATTTGACATTAGCTTAGTGCTGTTAATATTTTAGAAAACATGAAAGTTTTGTATTTGGGTTCTACAATCATTACTCCCAAATTTGGTGGCTAGTGTTTCTTCAGGACACTGTCATGATGTTGATGTGTTAATTAATTAATGTTAATTGAAGAAAATCACCAAATGAAATCCTTCACTCCATTGGTTTTAAGGTGCAATTCTTCTTTTCAGATTCATCAAGATGATTTCCAATTTTATTCTGAGGTTGATAAGATGTTGTACTTGAAGAAGCACATTGAAGCTTCTACTTCTTTTGTTTTATAGTGTGAAATAGTTGTGAAATGTTTTTTCATTATCTTTACAGTAGAAAATTGCTGGAAAGATTTTCCAAGATGGTCTTTTGTGTTGATAAATCAATAGAGTAACCCAACCCCTTTCAAATCGCCATTCAAAGGGGCCCTCACTTCACCTGACATTCTGTGACGTTGTGTATCGGTTCACTGGTAAAGTATTCCCTTTTCCATAGACCCCATTTGTCTGTCCATGTCCGGCCATGTTGAGCCTAGACATGCTGACGAGCCTTGATATTAGGCGAAACAGACAACTAGTTTGAAATGTTATAGAAATTCCATGGGAGTACAGTTTTAAAGGACTGGGAAACGTTTCGTTACCGAGATAATAAAATGTGATCTGAACGCTATATTACTGCTATGTTTTACTGCCTCGCGGGACCTTCAATTGTTAAAAATTTCAAAAAGTTCTGCAGCTGAGAAGGCAAAATAAATTGCGTCGCTGCGCTCCGCAATTCATTTTGGTCGCGTTCGCGACATACCTTCAGAAAATCCTAGATCCGCGCCTGATCAAGGAACGGTTAGATGAGTTCTTTATGAACAAATCTTCTACACAAATCTGCTATCCGTTTTGAAGCTGGTGCTTTGTGCTAAGTCATGGTCGAGCTAATGTGGAAAGGTATTTCAGTGTCAGTTCTTAAATGTAACATATCAGAAAAATCTATCATGTCGGAAAAGCTGATTATTGATCACATGAAGAGTCATAACCTTTAACTACATTCATTTCCAAATACACAAGGCCTATTCAAGTCTGTTCGATCTTCTCGACAACGCTATGGGTATATCTTAGAGAACAAGAGCAATCTAAATGTCAAAATGAAAAAGCCAAGCAGTTGAAATCATAGATATGGAGAGCTAACTGGTGCTATTCCTGATAACAAGAAAATTAGCGAAGAGCTTAATGAAGAGTTTCTTCAAATAACTGTCGAGACTGAAAAACAGAGAGATTTTCTGAAAGACCAAAGAACTACTCTCAAAGGGTAATTGTCTCAACAAAAAATCAACAAAAAATCAACAAAACACTAGAAGAGGCGTTAAAAGTACAAAAATATAATTTGTAAAAGCTTAAAAGAAACTACCGTATTTTCTTTTGTGTTTGTTTATCTTTGTTGCATTTTTTTATCTTTTAAGCCAAGCCAAAATGATTCAGATTTAAGCTATGCTTCATGAGGAAAAACATAAGCGCCGTTGAAGAAGCTTTCTAACAACTGATATTTTTGACTGCTTTTGATTGTTTTTTTTTATTGTTTTTTTGTTGGTTTGTTTGTCTTTTTCTTCATATGACTTGGTCATGGAAAAAAATATAGGAAAGTCATAGAAAAGAGGTACTTTTTTGAGGTTTTGGTCAGTTAAAAATTATCAAAATTCAATAAAAGTCAAGGATTTATTTTCTCATCTGCTGTACGAACCCTGCATTTAATACCATAGAGATATTTATCATTTGACGTATTAGCACATAAAACGTACGAGCCATTAATGTCTCTCCAATTAACGGACACTCCTCCATCCTCTCATTAATGCAACATTTTTTTCATTGGCCGTTCTCTGGTCAAAGCCTCATAAAAAACTTAAAGCGGTCACTTAATAATTGGCGGGCTCTCTAATTAGCTGACAATATTTTCTTTGCAAAATGGTAAATTTGACCTTTTTGTCTCTCCAGTTAACGGACAGTCCAAAACTATAGAAGCTTACATAAAAAAATAGACAAAATGGAACAGTTTTCCAAACATTTATTTCAAACACTTTGAGACTTTACAATCAAGCTTTCTTTTGACAGCTTCAATCTTCTTCTTATTCTACCAATTTACAACCTAAATAGAGATTAGTAATCATTCCAATAGAAAACAAAAAACAATAGTCAATTAAATGAATATTTCGTTGGAAATTTAGTTCCCGTTAGTTGTTGATATTTTTGCTAGTGTTGTCGTCAAAAAGACAGTTATGTTGCATTGAATTTAATTCATTCTCTCTTGCTATTGTCTGAGGTGACACCGCCACCTACTAATTGACCCCAATTACACCTTTCATATATAAAGAGAAGCTTTATTATTGAATTTGAGACTGGCATTGAAACACTTTCCAAAAGGCGGATACTTCCAATTAGCGGACACCTTTTCTTATACCAATGATGTTCACTTATTAGATAGATAAACTGTATAACATTAAGTCAACAGAAATCTAAAACACAACAAATCGATTAAAGTTCCTTAAAAGTAGACCGATTGAGGATCAGATTAAAGACCGATTGAGGAGCAGATAATACAAACCTGTCAATTACAGAAAGGATAATATCAAAAGAATGCCGCTAGAAATACATGTAAACATAAACAACTTTTCATATGATACAAATGTAACAAAAATAATGATGATGACGTCATTGAAGTGATGAAAACATGTTGAAATATACATCTGCTTCAAAGCAGAAAGTGACGCCATTTTATGCTTATTAAATATTTTTTTAGTGTAAATTTTAAAAAAACTACAGAAATTATATTTATAAAACCAAAAGAAATAAATTTGTTTGACCTGTAACACCATGGATATATTTTCGAACATTAATAAGCTTTTGAAAATTTGTACCCTGCGTACTTCCATTACAATTTATATGTCTTCGCTAAAGGGATTTTCGAGATAGCGGAGACTAAACTGCCATTTCGCTCGAAGTAGTGCAGGTAGGTCCAATGGTACATTTTAATACGGTCTTTGTTGTCGCTGCCACCGAAATAAATAAAATGAATAACTAAATACCTTATCGGACAAAACAATGTCGGACAAAATTTTCGTCGAACAAAATTATTCGTCGGACAAAATTTTCGTCACCTCGACAAAATTTCGTCACTTAAGTCCGACGAAAAATTTTGCCATTTTAAAAATTTCAAAGCAAATGCTAATTCACTCAGATTCACTCGATTTTACTTATTTTCGACCCATCCCACCCCTCCTCTTGAAAATCCACAAGAAATACTTGAAAATAATAACAATGCAGCGTCTGTTAGAAATAACTTAATTTCACTTTTCTATGGCTATATCTATTTCATCTGATGAATAATCTACAATTTTCGGTGGCTTTTGCTTGATTTTTGGTCTTATCACTTCACTGTCATTCTCTTGCTGATTTTCCTCATCGCTAAGATCGTTTCCATCTTCTTCATCTTCGTCATCTATGATTGGTGCTCTCCTCTTCTTTTTCGGTTTAATAGCCTCACTGCTTTCTTCCTCGCCGTTTTCCTCTTCAATAACAAAATTTATCTCGTCATCTTTTTCTTCATCATCCTCATCCTCTGTACCTTTGCTACCTTCAAAGTCCCACGAGTAAAGTTTTGTGAGAAAATCTTTCATCTTTTGTTGTGTTACATATCTGGGACTTTTAAAATTCAGCAATAAAGGTATCTCTAAGCCACCTGCTGCGATAGGCGAGGCCCATCAACTTTTCCACCTTCTTCTTTCAGAAAATGGTACACGTGCCTTGAAATTTCCCGTGGAATGTGACCAACTGTGTTTCACTTGTTACATTTTAGGAAATCCTGGAAAAATGGTGTTTTCCCACTTATAGTGCTTTAAAATACTCAATTGCGCACTCGTTAAACGTGTGTATGGTTGTAAACGTGTGTATGGTTATAATTTTTATGAAAACAAAATAAGAAACGTTATTTAGGAAAAAAAATGCACCTTTTGAAATTTTTGATTTGGACATAATTTTTCGTCGGACATAACTTTTCGTCGGACAAAATTTTCGTCGGACAAAAATATTCGTCGGACTAAATTTTCGTCACCTCCGGAAAATTTCGTCACTTTTGTCCGACATTGTTTTATCCGATAAGGTATCTTCTTTTATCATGTGAGCCACCATCCATGCGACGTTTTCGTATTAAATATACAGTAGAATCCCATTAACTCGTATTATTAACATCAGCTGAAACTGAATCGTCTGTTCGAAAATTTTAACCATAAGCAAAATGTCTGGTTTCCGACGTAATTAGTTGGATAAAAAGAAGTTAATGTTAAAGAAGTTAAGAAATTACTCTCGTCAACATAAGTCCAGTGAGTAACATTATGTTCCAAAGTAACCATTTTTAAGAATGCACCTTATAAGAACATGATTCGATGCACAAAATTTCCTATACATCTATATGTCATCATTGCCCATAAATCTAAAATATTTGTGGACACTTTTTGTATAATAATATATTTATAGGATTCTCGTTGCTTATGAATCCTTTTTGTTGAGATGTTTTTACACACCAGAAAACAGTCGACAGACAACATTTTACTTCACCTCGAATACCAATAGCTACCAATAGCTATTTCTATTTCTATTTTCTATTCCCATCACACGGAAAAGTATTCGGAAATAACAAACCGTCTATCTGGGATCGGTTAATTCACTAGGAAAACTTTTTCACGAAACAGAATACTGTAATCTCTCTAATAAGCACCCGGGCGCTTATAAATTTGTTTAGGAAGTTACGGGGCGCTTATTAGAGAGGGGCGCTAGTTAAAGAGAATACCTTCAGTTGCAACTAGTTGGGAATTACATATTCCCTAAAAGTTTACCATCCTAAGCAATGTTAGCTACAAATCGATTTGAAAAAACAACAAGTAAATCTGTCGAAATTTAATTAGGTACAATTCAATTAAAGTTAATTTAATAGTGATTGTTTGTGCCGAGATGATTAGAGAAGGTTTGAAAAAAAGAATGAAATTTTCGGTTGATAGGATTACATATGAATGAGGAAATATTTTATCAGTTTTTATTACTCACTAATCAAATTAACGTAGCTGTCACAAAATCTGTTTCCTTGAATTTCACTCCTCTTTTAAGTTGGCGAGAATTATGAAACAGGTTTTGAAATTTTTCAAAGGTGTCCTAATTAGTTTAGCAGCGTTCCTTATGTAATAACACTTATATAAACTCCCACCGTAACTTCGTAAACAATCATTTTCTTTCGCGACAGATTCGAGATGAATGCAATCAAGACTGTTCAGATACTTCTGCTAGCCGTAATAGGCACTGTTTATGGTGTCAGTTTGAACGATTTCTTTCCGTTTGGTGAAAATCAAGGGGACATTCTCCTACGTGGTTTGAATTCAACAATTGTTGCAAATGACGATGATGTGCATTTCATCAATACGCCGCATATACCTTTTTTCAATCAACAGAATAACACAATTGTGCAGGTATGCATCATTTTCTGGAGGGACGAGATAATCATCTCATGAAGGTATTTTAAAAGTAAATTAAAACCGGGCACTTTATTGAATGGCCGTGTATCTGCTTTGGTATATATCTGAACAACCTTTTCTTTCAGCTTTCAACTAACGGTTACATCGCGTTCAGACCAGGACCATACAATGTTTTTAGCGCACAAGTATTGCCAATCACAGTCCCACTTGTTGCTGCATTTTGGCATGACTTGACCTTTCCGTTTTCAGGTGAAGCCGGTCGACAATTTTTATATCAGCTTCATACGGACGTGACAACACGAAATTTGGCTAGAGATGTTCTCGTGAATGCTGGCCTTTATCCATTTTACCCTACACATGTTTTAGTGGTCACCTGGCTAAGAGTATCAACATTTCCATTCCGTTCAACGGTAACATTTGTTTAGTTTGGAAACAGTTCTTAGGTTAACGAAAAAATCTCCAATAAAAAAAGATATAACATAAGTATATGAGTATAATCTCAAGACAAATTGACGTTGTGTTTTCTTTGAAGACAAAGAGATAACACTATTGAATTGATTCGCGTACGTAAACAGAAAATGCTTACTCAGCATTCATGCATGTTTGGCAGCTTTTGTGTCATTTTAACTGATTTTGTCATTCCGTATTTTAAAAGTGCAATAGTTCACGAACAATATCTGTAGAATGTTTTTTGTTAACTGGGGAACACTTTAATCTAATCTTTTCTTCCTTAAGTATGCTTCACACGTGGTGATTACAGCGATTAACATTCAGTGTAATCGTCTTAATCGTCGTAATCATCTAATGTGAACACTTTTGTAATCGTCAAAATCATCGTAAACGCCGGCCGAATACGACGATTAAAAAACATCAAAAATTACTGATTGATTACTAATGAAGTGCTTTAAGATTGTTCGCAGTTGGCTATTACCACGGTCAAGTTTTTCTAACCGTCGTAATCGTGGTAATCGTCAGGTCTGAACCAGGCTTAAGTCGGGCAAGATGATATCATCTATATAATATGACGGGATTCACACGCACAAAAGTTCTTCATAAAATTCTGTATTTGCTATTAGGAAAGTATAACATTCCAATTGGCTCTTGCATTCGATTCAAAGACAACATTCCTGATCTTAAATTATCATGAAGTTATTAACTTTACTGGCGGCCGTACAACAGTAAGCTATTTTCAGTTTAAAAGAACTAATTGCTTTGCTGTAAGTCATTAACATTTGTAATATTTTTGTTCTTCTCCAGATTGGTTGGACGGACGGTGTAAGTGGCAGCAATAATTTTTTCAACCATCCGTTTAGCGATGTCCACCCTTTACTGCTATCCCAAACTAACGCCAATTTACCAGGAAGATGGATTTACAAGCTAGCTGGACCTCCACCATGTAAGCCCATTCACCCGCCTCCTTCATATTTTTCTTTTTCAATAGATTTTTCTGTTGAAATAATACTGTGTCATGTCTCAGCCAATAAGTACGGCTACGTTTTTGAAATAAAAACCTCGTCAAATATCACTGAGGAATAGAAGTGTAAACCTCCGCAATGATATAAATCAATCTTTCCTAGCAGATTTAAAAATAGGCTTTACCATGTTATTATTTTTTTATTTATAAAAATATTATTTAGGTGAAAAGAAACTTTGTGCGGGTCGGCCAAATGGTAACTACGCGATTAATGGTAGCGATACCATTTTTGTGACGTGTGCGAACGGTTTGCCTTATTGTCAAGATTGTCCCCAGCCTCTAGTGTTTGTGGAACATTGTGATCAATGTTTGTATACACTTAACGGTGAGAAATTAACTTGAATTACATCAAAGTAGGAGGTCTTTTCGAACGGAGAGTCATCATCTTAGAATTGAAAATATCTAGCCTCTGATTATTATACCTCCTAAACTGTATCGAGTAACCATGGTGATTTTAGACTGAGTTGTTTTGATTATAGATCCATGCTACGTCACTCCACCGACACCCAGTATCTCAACATCACCAGCACCACCGTGTCCTGATATTTGCAACGACCCATATACGGTCGAAAAAAAAGCCGACCCCAACAATCCGTCTCGCTTCGTAACGTGCTTCTTAGGAGTGACCACTTGTCACAGGTGCCCTTTAGGCACAATATATGATGCTTCTTTAAAAGTTTGTAACCACGGTAATTCGGTTGTATCTCCGTAACGTGCTTCTTAGAAGTGAATACTTGTCAAAGAAACAAAACATTTGATGAAGCTTAGGAAGCTGTTTTTCTGAAACCTTTCTGACCACCATTTTCCTAACTCAAATCAATAAGTTACTTTTTTCTATTACTTTACTGACTGGCCTGAATTCACCTCATTATCATGTAAGACGCTTCACGTATTTTCTTATAAAACCTTTTTTTGAAACATTTTTCTTTATACTAGCCGGACATGGAAATTAGATGGTTTTACTTGCTGTGAAGCCCTCTTCAAAATGTTTGAGAATTTCAGATCGACAGTAACTCCAGTTTCCTTGTCAATATTTTTTCGAAAAATAAAAAACCAAGTGTCATTTTTTTGTTTCTTTGTGCTTTTTCGTTATTCTTTACTAATATTGTCACACCCGTAACCCGTGTAAAAAATTTTTACAGGTTTTAATCGATGTGAGCTGAACACAGAGAGAGAGGCTTAGTATAACAAGAGGCCAAGAGGCCTGAAGGTCAGCACTTTCACCAAAGTTGAAAAATGTTTGACTGTGAAGCAGAATGGAGTGATCACGCTTTTGTTCCAGGAAGGTCAAAATAGGAATTCATGAGATAACTGAAGTAATAGTGATGTAATAGTGGGAATAAGACATTCAATGATAAAACCAAACAGGTGTGCTCTCAAAATTGTGTCCATGTACCAGTGTCATTGTAACAAAACTTAATTCAAAAAAATGTTTATCTAGAAATTAAAGATACAAAGCATATCAAACACTTATCAATGTCTCGTTGAGTTTTGTGTACAGTTTTATGTATGTTATATCTAAGGACGTCTTTACAATGAAACAAATGGGATTACCTTTGAAGTGAATTGAATAAAATCGGATTGCGGATAAAACAGGCTTGTATTAAAATCAAAAGAAGTAACCAATTCCTTAAAAATGCTTAGAGTATACTTCTGAAGTAAATTTCATGCAGACCGTATAATGATAACAAAGAGTTCAAAGTGACAAGACAAGAGTTCAAAAACAAACGTCTCACACACATTACAAAGATAACTGATATATTAAAAAAAAACATATATACAAGTGCTTGTATGAGTGGTTATGCCATTCATAATTTTTGCCCTTCTTCACTGACAATGAAAAAAAAGCATGCAAAAACAACTGCAGATTATTTTAAAGATTAAAAAATCAAAAGAGACTGCTGGTCATGCAGAGAGAGTGTAAAAAACAATTTAAAAATACATGACGAAATTGAAAACAAAAATGACAAGACTTTTTAAATATGTGAAGAGCTTTTCTGCTTAAATGACTACGCATAGGGGTATTTTGTTCATTAAAATGTTGAAAAAGAGATGTACAGTTTATAAACATATATATTTCGTTCCTTTGCTTGATAAATACTACATTACATTACACTTACATGAGTAATTTAAATGCTTTATAAACTTCAAGATGTTGTCTGTTTATTTTTGTGTGGATGACTAGATAAACTTCTCATTTTATAATTTTTATTTTAGAAAGGGTAAAGTAACATTGAAAACTCGACTATATTGATGGACACATTTGTACGAATACATAAAAAATAACACATATCCGATGTACTGAATGTAGGAGGTCGTTTTGGAGGCAGCAGAGCTCTCTCTATCTCCAGGTCTGACCAATATAGCGCAAAACACAAAATCTAACTGAACAGTATACAAACAGGTTCAAGAATTATAGTATACGGTGATAATATTACCATCCCTTTACTTCTCTGGTGAAAAATAACCCTTCCTTTAGGTTTATTTCCAAAACGATATCTGTGTGACGGACTTAAAACCATTAAACCCATGTTTTAATTTGAAGCCGCACTCACCCTGATAAAAAAGCTGTAATTATAAATTACCTGAAAAACCTAAATTAAGCCACGATTAGTAAACAGCCTCTAGTGATATCAGCCTTCAATGAGGAATCCAGGCTAGAACTGTGGACAAAAATTCTGGAATAACACGGACGGAAGGAAGGAAGGACAAACGCTAATGAAAGATCAGCTGCTTCGCGCTGACCAATGAATTTAAGTATAATGGAATTGAAGCAGAAAGACCATGGTACGTTGAAGTGATTTGGCTACCAAGATTAAAGTACGCTTGTGCATGCCGTTGAGTATTAGTGTAAACTAAAATACAATCACAATCGACATTCAATACGCATATAGAAAGTCCTAATTTGAAACTTTTTTTTGACAGAGTAACCCGGGTAAAAACTTTTTACCAAACTTAACTTTAACTAAACATTAGGTGAAATCCACCATTCCTGTGTACGTACAGGGTGACATAAAAATAAATCATAGAACTGCAACTCAAAAGTGTACCTATGTTGTAGAGCTCGAAAAACTGATCAAAAAAGTGTATGGGATCGTTTTGCTACGACCAACCGTTGCAGAGATTTTTCTGACGTCAGAGCCGCAGTACCAAATAGAATTTAGGGCCGAATGTTGCGTCATCCCATCACCCGTATCGCGGTTAATTTAAAAACGTCAGTTATCTTTATTGGTTCTCCAGATATTTTCCCAAAAACGTTGCGTTCGTTTAGGGATGCAATGCAATGATTCCCCGTGATCATAAAATAACTGACATCAAATGCCACGTGCTGTTATACTAATCATGAAAAAATGTCTCTCGCCTCTACGTGGTTTTACGCGATCGTAAGAAGAACTTGACCGTAAATAAAAACTAAACATACCACTCTCTAAAATAAAAGTGGTATGCACAACGCGGATTATTACATTACTAGTATCTCGCGTAAAAGTTTTTTACGGCTTCATTTTCGAAAACGTTGTCACGAAAATAGGTGACAAAAAATTAAATCACCAAATCTCGAAAAGAGACTGTACCCATGTTGTAGAGCTCGAAAAACTGATCAAAAAAGTGTATGGGATCGCTTCGTTACGACCAACCGTTGCAGAGATATCGTTGATCAAAGATTGTGATGACGTCATAGCCGCAGTACCAAATAAAATTTAGGCCCAAATATAGCGTCACTCCATCACCCGTGTCACCGACCCTAAGAAACGTCAGTTATCCATATTGGTTCTCGAGATATTTCCCTAAAAACGTCGCGTTCGATTGGGGATGCAATGCAATGATTGCCCCGTGATGCGATAAAAATAACTGACGTCACGCCGCGTGCTATTATACTAACCCTCAATTATCAATGGTCTAACGAAAAAATGACCACGATTAAGAAGATTTTGACCGTAAATTTTAAAAAAACACAACACTCTCTAAAATAAAAGTGGGATGCACACACGCGGATTAGTATAATAAGACTAGTATCTCGCGTAAAAGTTTTTTACGACTTTAATTTCGAAAAGAATCTGAAGAAATACGACGCGTTCTCGTGTGTGTACCCCGTGACGAAAATTTTAATTACGGAATTGTGAATGGGAAATGTACCCATGTTGTAGAGCTCGGAAAACTGATCAAAAAAGTATATGGGATCGTTTCGCTACGATCAACTGTTGCAGAGATATCAGCGATCAAAGATTTTGATGACGTCATAGCCGCAGTGCCAAATAAAATTTAGACCCAAATGTTGCGTCACCCCATCACCCGTATCGTGGACCCTAAAAAACGTCAGTTATCACTATCGGTTCTCGAGATATTTCCCCAAAAACGTTGCGTTCGATTGGGTATGCAATGCAATAGTTCCCCCGATAAGATAAACATAACTGACGTCACGCCGCATGCTATTATACTAATCCTCGATTATCAATGGTCTAACGAAAAAATGACTACGATTAAGAAGATTTTGACCGTAAATTTTTAAAAAACACATCACTCTCTAAGTTAAATGTGTTACACACGCACGCGGATTAGTATAAGTAGACTAGCCGCCAGGGCGGCGTCGCTCGCCACCCATGTTCAGCTTGTGTTGTGTCGCAGAATTTAACTTGTGTAAAAGATTTTTTAATTTTTTAATTCATTTCTAACATTCAGAAGAATTAAAACAGAAACAAACAGCAATATGTCTCAGAATATACATATACGCAGAAGAGAAGTAACTTTAATGTAAAAAATGGCAATATATAACACAGAACTGTTTACCCAGACATACAAAACCAAACATTAAATAACATTACAAAAATGTTAATTTAAAACAAATTGATATATATATACCTTCCAACTTTTGCTTTTGTTCCAAAGTTACTACTGGACTGCAATCATTAATGAATTTTGAAATGATAGTCTGTTCTTCCCAAAACCATTAACATCATGATTAAAACCAAAGTCTTATTATACTAATCCGCAATCGTGCATCCCACTTTTATTTTAGAGAGTGTTGTGTTTTTTTCAAATTTACGGTCAAAATCTTCTTAATCGTGGTCATTTTTTCGTTAGACCATTGATAATTGACGATTAGTACTAGTATCTCGCGTAAAAGTTTTTTACGACTTTAATTTGGAAAAGAATCTGCAGAAATACGACGCGTTCCCGTGTGCGTACCCCGTGACGAAAATTTCAATTACGGAATCGGGACTGGAAAATGTACCCATGTTGTATAGCTTGAAAAACTGAGCAAAAAAATGTATGGGATCGTTTCGCTACGATCAACCGTTGCAGAGATATCGTGAATTAAAGATTTTAATGACGTCATATCCGCAGTACCAAATTAAATTTAGGCCCAAATGATGCGTCACTCTATCACCCGTATCGCGGACCCTAAAAAACGTCAGTTATCCCTATTGGTTCTCGAGATATTTCCCCAAAAACGTCGCGTTCGATTGGGGATGCAATGCAATGGTTCCCCCGTGATAAGGTAAAAATAACTGACGTCACGCCGCGTGCTATTATACTAATCCTCGATTATCAATGGTCTAACGAAAAAATGACCACGATTTAGAAGATTTTGACCGTAAATTTGAAAAAAAACCAACACTCTCTAAGTTAAATGTGTTACACACGCACGCGGATTAGTATAAGTAGATTCTGTGGCGCAGAAAAGTGTAAAAGCTTTTTACAGGCATTAATTTCGGAACGGATGCGCATAAGAGAACGATGACCGTTAAAAAACCCGAAATATATCACTCTCTGAAATAAAAGTGGCATCTACCACGCGGATTACTAGTAACTCGCGTAAAAGTTTTTTACGGCTTTATTTTCGAAAAGGATGTGCAAGAATACCGCGTTCCCGTGTGCGAACCCCGTAACGAAAATTTCAATTACGAAATCGGGACTGGAAAATGTACTCATGTTGTAGAGCTTGAAAAACTGATCCAAAAAATGTATGGGATCGTTTCGCTACGACCAACCGTTAGAGAGATATCGTCGATCAAAGAATTTGATGACATCATAGCCGCAGTACCATATAAAATTTAGGCCTAAATGTTGCGTTACCCCATTACCCGCATCGCGCACCCTAAAAAACGTCAGTTATCCCTATTGGTTCTCGAGATATTTCCCCAAAAACATCGCGTTCGATTGGGGATGCAATGCAATGCTCCCCCGTGGTTATTACTCTGAAAAAAAAAGGTTAAAACCGTACACTAATTATGCATTACAAGTCCAATGTTTCGCGTGTGAAGCCCAGAACAGAGGTTTTATTGATATCAATATCCTCGCCTTGTTTTCGATAATGCTACATTGTTATGTATGGTTATAGATCATCACCACAAATACCTGGAGAATAATTTATAATCTTTATAGCAATATATTTGTATGTGGTTTATCTAAAAAAGGTGAAAAGTATTTTACAAATTGGAAATTGTTTATTTTTTTTAAATAAATTAAACCCTAAAAAAAAGAAAAACAAAACTTAGTGAATGGAATAAGCGTGAATAGAATTGAAAGGCAATCAACCATTTTGGCATAAATGATACTCTTGAGGGATTTCTAAAGCTATTCATGCCCGACTTACAGTGAAGGATCGCCTACTAGCTTCATGAGAGCAGCTTGGAACAATCACTTGACTTCCAATTCCCTTTTACTGTTTCAATTTCGTGGTCAAATCATTGATGATGAAAGTGTGTTCGTTTCATTTACAGAGTTCATACAGTCATGGAAAGTCAGGGGGTTGAGGCAATGACTTCAATACTTGAACATGAATTGCAATGGGGAAATTGTGAAACATTGGTTATCAATTCCGGCTTCAAAGCAGCTTCAAAGCAGCCAAAATTTAAAGGGCTTCGGAGTTCTGAAGAATGCTGTGGAAGATGCTCTAGTTGTCACCTAATTGAATTTCTTCAGCTTTTCTGCTGGTCGTCTTCTTCCATACTGCTATCACAGAAACCGATGATTCCATTTTTGTATGATTATCTTCAACAGCTATCTAGGGAACTAATTGATCTAACGATCAAATCTGAGGTAACTGACAGCTGCAACGAAGATCCCAAAATGCTTTTGAGAATTGATATACGTGAAGTAAAGAATCATATCAAAAAGAATGTAGAATGTGGTACCGTCGAGAAACTCCAACCTTTGCGTCGGAAACATTTGGCATCCCAAGCTGATATTAATAACTTTCGTTAATTGTGTTAATGGAATTATCCTTGTAACATTGCTGGAGGAAATGTTCCGAAGAACCCAACTTCGTTTACTTTCGTCAAATACGCATCGGTCTTTGATCCAAACGTTTTGTTCAATCAAACAAATGACACTAGCAATTCATTATTCGGGAAGTTGATGTGATGAAGATAAAGCTCAAGCTAATAAAGTTCTATTAGATTTTCCTTTATTTCATGAACCCTCCATGTCAGAAAAAAGATTGGTTTTTAAAAAGTTCACCAAGAACGGTTAGATAAATTCTTTATAAACAAATCTTCTGTTGTCAGTTACACAAATCTGTTACCTGTTTTGAAGCTGGTCAAGCTAATGTCGAACTGTGTTTCAGTGTCAGTTCTTAAATGTAACATACAAATGTAACATGTAATCTATCATGTCGGAAAAGCTGATTATAGATCACATGAACATACCACATTCATTTCCAATTTCAAAAAGCCTACTCAAGTCTGTTCGATCTTCTTGACAACGCTATGGGGAATATCTTAGAGAGCAAGAGCAATCTAAACGTCAAAATGAAAAATACAAGCAGTTAAAATCATAGATATGGAGATTAAAGGGCTAACTGGTGTTATTCCTGATAACAAGAAAATTAGCGAAGAGCTTAATGAAGAGTTTCTTCAACTAACTGTCGAGACTGAAAAACAGAGAGATTTTCTGAAAACCAAAGAACTACTCTCAAAAGGTAGTGGTCTCAAGAGAAAATCAACAAAAAACTAGAGGCGTTAAAAGTACAAAAATATAATTTGTAAAAGCTTAAAAGAAACTACCGTATTTTGTTTATCTTTGTTGCATTTTTTTATCTTTTAAGCCAATCAAATGATTCAGATTTAAGCTATGCTTCATGAGGAAAAACATTAGTGCTGTTGAAGAAGCTTTGTAACATTTTTAACAGCCAATGTTTTTGACTGTTTTTGTTGTTGTTGTTGTTGTTGTTGGTATTTTCTTTATATGACTAGGTCATGGAAGAAAGTATAGGAAAAGCAGGGAAAGTCAGGGAAAAAAGGTACTTTTTTGAGATTTTGGTCCGGTAAAAATTATCAAAATTCAACCAATATCAGGAATTCATTTTTTCATCTGCTGTACTAACCCTGTATTTAATGCCATAGAGATATTTATCATTTGACGTATTAGCACATAAAACGTACGAATCATTAATGTCTCTCCAAATAACGGACACTCCTCCATCCTCTCATTAATGCAACATTTTTTTCATTGGCCGTTCTCTGGTCAAAGCCTCATAAAAAACTTAAAGCGGTCACTTAATAATTGGCGGGCTCTCTAATTAGCTGACAATATTTTCTTTGCAAAATGGTAAATTTGACCTTTTTGTCTCTCCAGTTAACGGACAGTCCAAAACTATAGAAGCTTACATAGAAAAATAGACAAAATGGAACAGTTTTCCAAACATTTATTTCAAACACTTTGAGACTTTACAATCAAGCTTTCTTTTGACAGCTTCAATCTTCTTCTTATTCTACCAATTTACAACCTAAATAGAGATTAGTAATCATTCCAATAGAAAACAAAAAACAATAGTCAATTAAATAAATATTTCGTTGGAAATTTAGTTCCCGTTAGTTGTTGATATTTTTGTTAGTGTTGTCGTCAAAAAGACAGTTATGTTGCATTGAATTTAATTCATTCTCTCTTGCTATTGTCTGAGGTGACACCGCCACCTACTAATTGACCCCAATTACACCTTTCATATATAAAGAGAAGCTTTATTATTGAATTTGAGACTGGCATTGAAACACTTTCCAAAAGGCGGATACTTCCAATTAGCGGACACCTTTTCTTGCACCAATGATGTTCACTTATTAGATAGATAAACTGTATAACATTAAGTCAACAGAAATCTAAAAGACATCAAATCGATTAAAGTGCATCGAAATAGACCGATTGAGGATCAGACTATAGACCGATTGAGGATCACATTACATAAATCTGTCAGTTACAGAAAGGAAAATATCAAAAGAATGCCGCTAGAAATACATGTAACCATAAACAACTTTTCATATGATACAAATGTAAAAAAAATAATAATGATGACGTCATTGAAGTGATGAAAACATGTTCAAATACACGTGCACTTCCACGAAATGTCGCAATTGCCAGTAAATATCGCAAAAGCCAGTAAATGTCGCAAAATCGCCGGTAAGTGTCCCAATTCAACAGTAAGTGTCGCAAAATCGCCAGTAAGTGTCGCAACAGGAAATGTCGCAAAAAAAATTAAAAATCAACAGTAAATGTCGCAACTTTTTAATTTCGATATTTACCCAATATCTTCTCCATCCTTGTTTTGAACTCGCCACTGATTATTCTGATCAAGATATCGTACTACTCTTCGGGTGCTTTGATGGACCTACACGACATGTCATAGAGATTGCAACCTATAAAAATAAGCCAGCTATAATTTTCAACTTTATGTGGATCGTCCCTATTTGTAATAAAAAGGCTGTCCCACTTTGTAATACCAAAAAGCTGTCCCACTTTGTAATAACCATATTTTCTACTTTGTAATACCCTCTGAGAATTTTTTTTCAAACAGGCATTTTTTGAAGAAGCAACCCCAAACTGACGTCGCTATTAACTGTAGGAGCAGATGTTGGAATTATTTGAAACATTCATCTGGGGATTTGGATTTTACAGCTTTTTTACTACAAATCGGGACGATTTTATTACAAAACGGGACAGGTATTACAAAGTGGGACAATTTTATGACAGATCGGGACAGGTATTACAAAGTGGGACGATTATTACAAAGTGGGCTTTAACACACGGAAAGGTATTCGGAAATAACAAACCGTCTGTCTGGGATCGGTCAATTCAATAGGAAAACTTCTTCACGAAAGAGAATATTAGAGAGGGGCGCTAGTTACAGAGAATACCTCCAGTTACAACTAGTTGGGAATTACATGTTCCCTAAAAGTTTACCATGCTAAGCAATGTTAGCTACAAATCGATTTGTCCATTTCAATGAAAAAGTAATCCGTCGAAATTTAATTAGGTACAATTCAATTAAAGTTAATTTAATAATGATTATTTGTGCCGAGATGATTAGAGAAAGTTTGAAAAAAAGAATGAAATTCTCAGTTGATAAGATTAAGTATGAACGAGGAAATATTTTATCAGTGTTTATTACTCACTAATCAAATTAACGTAGCTGTCACAAAACTTGTCTTCATGAATTTCGTTGCTCTTTTAAGTTGACAAGAATTATGAAACAGGTTTTGAAATTTTTCAAAGGTCTCCTAATTAGTTTAGCAGCGTTCCTTATGTAGAAACACTTATATAAACCCCCACCGTAACTTCGTAAACAATCATTTTTTTCGGAACAGATTCAAGATGAATGTAATGAAGACTATTCAGATGCTTCTTCTTGCCGTGATAGGCACTGTTTATGGTGTCAGTTTGAACGATTTCTTTCCGTTTGGTGAAAATCAAGGGGACATTCTTCTACGTGGTTTGAATTCAACAATTGTTGCAAATGACGATGATGTGCATTTTATAAATACGCCGCATATACCTTTTTTCAATCAACGGAATAACACAATTGTGCAGGTATGTATCACTTTCTGGAGGGACGAAAGGATCATCTCATGAAGGTATTTTATATGTAAACAAAACCGGGCACTTCATTGAATGGGCGTGTATCTGCTTTGGCATGTATCTGAACAACGTTTACTTTCAGCTTTCAACAAACGGTTACATCGCGTTCACCTCAACTAGATACAGCGTTTATACACCAGAAGTGTTACCAATCACAATCCCACTTGTTGCTGCATTCTGGCATGACTTGATTTTTCCGTTCTCAGGTGAAGCCGGTCGACAATTTTTATATCAGCTTCATACGGACGTGACAACACGAAATTTGGCTAGAGATGTTCTCGTGAATGCTGGCCTTTATCCATTTTACCCTACACATGTTTTAGTGGTCACCTGGCTAAGAACATCAACATATCCATTCAGTTCAACGGTAACATTTGTTTAGTTTGGAAACAGTTCTTAGGTTAACAAAAAAATCTCAAAAAAAGATATAAGTATATAAGTATAATCTCAAGACAAATTGACGTTATGTTTTCTTTGAAGACGAAGAGATAACACTATTGAATTGATTCGCGTACGTAAACAGAAAATGCTTACTCAGCATTCATGCATGTTTGACAGCTTTTGTGTCGTTTTAACTGATTTTGTCATTCCGTATTTTAAAAGTGCAATAATTCACGAACAATGTCTGTAGAATGTTTTTTGTTAACTGGGAAACACTCTAATCTAATCTTTTCTTTCTTAAGTCTGTTTCACATTAGGTGATTACAGCGATTAACATTCTGTGTAATCGTCTTAATCGTCGTAATCATCTAATGTGAACACTTTTTCAATCGTCAAAATCATCGTAAACGCCGGGCGAATACGACGATCAAAAACCATCAAAAATTACTGATTGATTATTAATGAAGTAGCTACTTTAAGATTGTTCGCAGCTACGACAGATGGCTATTACCGTGAACAATTTTTTAACCGTCGTAATCGTGGTAATCGCAAAGTTTGAACCAGGTTCAGGTCGGGCAAGATAATATCATCTATATAATATGATGGGATTCACATGCACCAAAGTTCTTCATAAAATTCTGTATTTGTTTTTAGGAAAGTGTAACATTCCAATTGGCTCTTGCATTCGATTCAAAGACAACATTCCTGATCTTGAATTATCATGAAGTTGTTAACTTTACTGGCAGTAGCACAACAGTAAGCTATTTTCAGTTTAAAAGGACTATATGGCATTTCCTCTAATAAAAGCCGCGGCGTTTGTTACAAATTCAAGTTTTAAGATGTGGCGTTTAATAGTGGGCGGCGTTCATTAGAGGGCGGCGTTTATAACAAAATGAAAAATTGGACATAAGCAAACTTAAACAATAATGTTTCCTTATCCTTAAAAAGGTTACAAAAGATTGTGTGAAAATGTTTTACGCAAAAGATATGAGCAATTATCACTGTCACTGTTCTCTTCTATGTGACATAAACTTTTAAAGCAATTCACTACACATCAAAATATTCATGCAAACGTGGAAAAATTTGTTGATAGAAAACAAATATAACTATTAGCTACTAAACCAATTCTTGTTTAGCCGCTTTTCTAATAAACGGCGCTTTTCAAGATGCGTCGTTTATTGGAAGGCAGCAATTATTAGAGGGCGGCGTTTACTACAAATGTTCGGCTAGAAGTGCAGCATTTAATAGAGGGCGGCGTTTATTAGAGGAAATCGGTATTTGCTTTGCTGTAAGTCATTGAGATTTTTTGTTCTTCTCCAGATTGGTTGGACGGACGGTGTAAGTGGCAGCAATAATTTTTTCAACCATCCGTTTAGTAATGTCCACCCTTTGCTGCTATCCCAAACTAACGCCAATTTACCAGGAAGATGGATTTACAAGCTAGCTGGACCTCCACCGTGTAAGCCCATTCACCCACCTACTTCATATTTTTCTTTTTCAATAGATTTTTCTGTTGAAATAATACTGTGTCATGTCTCAGCCAACAAGTACGGCTACGTTTTTGAAACAAAAACACCTTCAAATATCACTGAGGAATGGAAGTGTAAACCTCCACAATGATATAAATCAATCTATCTTAGCAGTTTTGAAATTATGCTTTAAAATGTTATTACTTTTTTATTTATCAAAATATTATTTAGGTGAAAAGAAACTTTGTGCGGGTCGGCCAAATGGCAACTATGCGATTAATGGTAGCGATACCATTTTTGTGACGTGTGCGAACGGTTTGCCTTATTGTCAAGATTGTCCCGAGCCTCTAGTGTTTGTCGAACATTGCGATCAGTGTTTGTATACACTTAACGGTGAGAAATTTTTAATTTGAAATACATCAAAGGAAGAGGTCTTTTCGAACGGAGAGTCATCATCTTAGAATTGAAAATATCTAGCCTATGATTTTTATACCTCCTAAACTGTATCGAGTAACCATGGTGATTTTAGACTGAGTTGTTTTGATTATAGATCCATGCTACGTCACTCCACCGACACCCAGTATCTCAACATCACCAGCACCACCGTGTCCTGATATTTGCAACGACCCATATACGGTCGAAAAAAAAGCCGACCCCAACGATCCGTCTCGCTTCGTAACGTGCTTCTTAGGAGTGACCACTTGTCATAGGTGCCCTTTAGGCACAATATATGATGCTTCTTTAAAAGTCTGTAACCACGGTAATTCAGTTGTATCTCCGTAACGTGCTTTTTAGAAGTGAATACTTGTCAAAGAAACAAAACATTTGATGAAGCTAAAGGAAGCTGTTTTTCTGAAACCATTCTGACCACCATACTAACTCAAATCAATTAAGTTACTTTTTCCTATTACTTTACTGACACGTATTCACCTCATTATCACGTAAGACGCTTCACGTATTTTCTTATAAAAAACGTGTTTTGAAAACATTTTTCTAGTATTAGCTGGACATGAAAATTAGATGGTTTTACTGACTTTTAAAGCCCTCTTCAAAATATTTGACAATTTCAGATCGGCAGTAACTCCAGTTTCCTCATCAATACTTTTCCGAAAAATAAAAAAAAACATGTAGATGTATCATTTTTTTGTTTGTTTGTGCTTTTTTGTTTTTTCTTAATATTGTCACATGCCTACTCTGAATAAAAAAGGTTAAAAC
The DNA here is from genome assembly GCA_027922465.2 of Turritopsis dohrnii. Classification (NCBI taxonomy): domain Eukaryota; kingdom Metazoa; phylum Cnidaria; class Hydrozoa; order Anthoathecata; family Oceaniidae; genus Turritopsis; species Turritopsis dohrnii. The sequence goes on along the minus strand of BQMF02000565.1, from coordinate 79,642 downwards.
CGTATTAACACTAGTCATGCATTACAAGTCCAATGTTTCGCGTGTAAGTCCCAGAACAGAGGTTTTATTGATATCAATATCCTCGCCTCGTTTTCGATTATGTTAAATAGTTATATATGGTAATCGATCATCACCGCAAATACCTGGAGAATAACTGAAATCTTTTTATCAATATATTTGCATGTGGATTATCGAAAACGAGGCGGGAATACGAGTTTGTCGAGATAGTTGTTTAAACTGAAACTCGGGAAATGTCTGAAATGTGACAAAACTTTTGTGAAGGTAACGAAATTAGGTAGCATTTTCTTCCAAACAACAGGAGCAAGACATTATTCTCGAGCTTCCGATTAAACACCATTACTTTGTCCAACTATCCGGTCTGGCCTCGTTTTGATACGTTCTAGAACTAAACCCGAATAACTCTTCATCATTTTGAAAAATAGTTTGAAAAATATTGGATCAAAAACACCAACAGTCATGAAAACGATGTAGACAGCTTGGCAAAATATTCGCTTATGTTTTTCTAAGAATAGCGACCTATAAAAATAACCCCCATTCTAAATACATAAGGGTTCATTGGTTTGCAGAGTGGAATTTATAATAGACCCGTCTTCATAGTGATACGTGTTTTCGTATTTCCGCGTAACCTCCCTGTTGCACTACTGATACATTTTGTTAAAAAGATCTGCTAGTGTAAGCATAGAAATAAAAAAGTTTTATTGTGTAAACCCAACTTTACACATCACAACAAACACATCACAACAAACACATCACAAATTAAAAAATGATTTTATAAGAAAAACGTGAGCCAGAAGAGATAAGAAAAAAAGATTCGTTCGAAATTATTTTAAAAAACGAAAATCTATCAAAAATACTCGAACAAAATAAACAAATCAAATAACAAACAAATAGTTTGTTTGAAATAGACGGTTTGAAGCTAGTTAAAAATTAAAACTGCTTCTAAAGCTTCTTCTTCACTGCAGTTGATCTTCGAAGGTATTAAAGGAGTGGTGACATGAAGATTTGAAAAAAATTTTTTTTTTCATATATTTCTTGTTTTAATGTAGATACTACAAAATAAATCTAATTTGGAAAAAAAAGTCTTTTTTTCGCTATAAAATGCCACTTTAAAACATAGGCTTAAAACGCTGAATAAATTAGTAATAATTATGTGACGTCATTGAAGAAGTTATATTCAGTGTGATGCGATGTTTTGCATTCAAATCGAGCGAGTCTTTTTTGAAATTCAAGCAATAACTAAGTATTTTTTTTAAATCTAATGAAAAACATGGTTATTTGTGCTGCTGTGGGATGTGACAGTGACTCAACCAAAGGACAGAACATTAGTTTGTTTAAATTACCTAAAATTCATATTTAAAAAAAAATATGGATTTCAAAGTTGAAGCGAGGCCAATCTTCCATCTTTGCGTCACTTAATTTTAAAGAATCATGTTTTGGAAGAAATTTGATGGTAAACATGTTATAAGGAGTTTTACTTTAATGTTTTATCTACATTTTTCGTTAAGGCCCTGTTAGACGGTAAACTATTCGCTAAACTATTCCTAAAATAGAAACAGAAAATTATTCTAATAATTTAGTTTATGTTCAAATACACTGATAAACTAATCAATAAACTAATACGATAAGTTATGGGTTATAAGTGTAAGGTTCATTCATTCATCATGGAAGAAGCAGTTGAAGAAGTTTTAGTTTGTTCAAATATTGCTTCTTCATGTATGGTGTATAGCGAATCTTTTGAATTCCGGAAAACGAAACAGAAAATGTTAAGTGAAAGATTATTTTAGAGAACGTGACCATGGAGCATTTGACTTTTCAAGAATTGAGATTAAACGATCTATATCTTCACCTTTTTTTAAAGCTTCAATAATTTTACCGTTAGCGTCGACACGCGCATTTTTCTTCATGTACAATTCTTACTTTCCTAAGTGAATTTGTCCTAAACCCGTTGCATTAACCTTGTGCAACACGTGTTCGATGATTTAAATGTCGGTATTCTTTGAACTTTGCTAAGGACAGCTTTATACAGCCGCATAATCGCCGCGTCGAATTAAACTCTTTATTAAATGCGACGAAAATTCGACTGTATAAAGTGAAAAAATAATTAAGTGCGACATAATGAATTAAGTTCAGCAGAGTTTGTCGAATAAAACGGCAATCTTCGACATAAATTCGGCATCACTTTATACGGCCGCATAATCATCGAATTTAATAACAGCTTTATTAAACTTCGTGAAAAATGTGCACGAAAGTAGTGACAACGTGTAAGAAACACACGATGATAAATTCATTCGACACTTATGCGGCTGTCTGAAGCCACATCGAATTTGATATGCGGCAATAAAACCTGTATAAAGTGACTGTCGCATTTTTGTCGAATTTTACCCGAATAAAAGTAATTTAATTCGACACGGCGATTATGCGACTGTATAAAGCTGTCCTAAACTATTCGGAATAAAATCAAAATGATTTGATTTTATTCGAAGCTAAATTAAACTATTTTTTTGCTTCTTTTAATAATTTTTGAATAGTTTACGATACAATACGCGATAAATTATTTCGTAAACTATTCTATTTTAAGTAACTTTATGGAATAGTTTAGCGATTAATTTATCGTCTAACAGGGTCTTTATACATAGGTGAACTTTTACTTTCTGTGTGCAAGTGTTTTTTCGATTTTTGTTTTCATGTTTCTCTTCAAACTGGGCATTTGAATATTATTCCGTTTCACCAATTATTTCATTATTGTTTTCATAGAATGAGCAATTGATTCTTGAACTCCTGCACCGATGTTACACAATTTTCACCTGAAACGGAAAATTGGAAAAACGTAAACTTTTAATATATGAATTTTACTACCATCAATGATCAACTCAATATTGCATGTATTTTTTTTTTTCGTTTTGATTTGTACAAAAATTGGTTTTGAAATTTATGTCTTCGATCGCATAAACTTCTTTGCAACACATTTGCATCACTGTTTGCCAACTCTCTCCGGTAAAGCATTTTCGTCAGCATCATCAAAATCATCGCCCGGACTTCTTCACGTTCTTTACAGCAACTAGGTCAAAACTATATGGCTCAAACCGCTAAAACTCTCTGTGAAATCCTTGAATAAAACTCATTGCTACATTCTTCATCTTCGCTGAGAACATCTGATTCCTCTTCACTTGAATTCTCACTTATGATTTTTGAAAACATGAGAAACTAATACGCTCCTTTGCACTGGCATAACAAATAAAAATAAATGAAACTTCTTCAATGACGTCACACGTTTTTCATCAGAAAAAAAGACGGGGGTTTATAAAAAAATTAAAAACTCAATATCTTCGGAAGTAAAACGTTTTTAAAAAAAGCTTTAACGCAGGCTAACAATACATTTTTTAAACTAAAATTTGTCATAACATTTGAAATGACGATACCGCTCCTTTAACATCAAAAGCGTCACTAAAGTTTACTTAATTTAAATTTCACAGTGGTACTTCGAATCAAAAAAGTAATTGAAACCTTTTTTTGTTTTTCCTTTAGGGAAAGATCCTTTTTTTGTGACTATGTGGTAAATACACTTTCACGGAATATACGAAAACATATCATGGTCATGAGAGCAAGGATAAAAAAAGGAATAGAAATAAAAGAATTTTAAAGGCTGAAATACACTATCATTTTTCAATGATCATTTTCCAATTATTATTGAAAAATGACAGTGTATTCAGAAAAAAATGTCATTTTTTACCCTCTAATTTTCAATGACATTGAAAAATGATAAGTTGAACATGTTCAACTTTTAATTTTTCAATGTCATTTTTTTTCTATTGTTTTGAATTGAATCTATATTGTTTTCGCGCACCTGTTCGTTGTACGCGATGTGATTTTAGATGCTAACATAATAAACGAAAACAACATTTTGAAGAATTTTACACGCGAAAACGAAGACGCGAGAAGCAACTGAAACATTTTTTGAAATTTGGAGGAGTCAACCAAGTTTTAATCGCATGTAAATAGCTTCGCAAAATTCAGGGATGAACTTGAACAGGAATTAGGTCTCGTGTTTTTTTCGTAATATCAACGTCTATGAGATGAAGCAGCTCATCGAAAATATTCGGTGGCATTCTTTAAAATCTCGTATATTCTGCGATTCCCCCCACACGTAGTTCATGCTTGAGGGTATTATAGATGCCAAGTTCATTTCGTCTATTTAGCTAGGTAGATGCTAAATGGTGTAGGATTCCGTACTTTCACTTGTCCATGTTTTTGTATGGCGAGTTTACTTAAGAATATCTACGACGGAGAAGTATGATCTTCCCCGTAGATACAATTCTCGAAAGCGCAAAACAAAAGCACGTGTTTATGCAGAAGGAATATTTGACGGTTTGAGGAAAAATCATAACAAGTGGTAATTTCTGATAAATTTATCAGTAAATTATTGATTAGAAAACAATAGATTTAATCAGTAATTCGTTCGATTTATCAGTAATTCGTTCGATTTATCAGTAATTCGTTCGATGAATCAGTAATTACTGATAAAATACTCGGTAACAACACTTAGAGCGCCTCCTGACCTGCTCAAAATCGCTTCCGATGCGGTCTCTAATCGTAACCTCAACTACTCTAACGCTCCCCGTTTTTTTTAATAAGCCTCATTTTGTTCTTATTTATGGAACTTCCAGTAAAATTAAAATAAATCTTTTTAAAAACAACTATTTGAAAGCATGGTTGCTGTTCGGTAATGACCCGATATGAGTATGGAAGGTGAAAAAAACAACAACTTCTAAACCATTTGCCATGAGAGAATTCACGTCATGAGTTGTTCCGATCATGAATTGTTCTTATTTTATAAGAAAATTCAGGCTCAGACTGTTCTTGTAATTCGAGCCTCAAGTTGTTCTTATTTTGTTTTTATTCCTAATTCTATGTCCTTGGAATGTAATGAAAACATTTGTTGAACATTATTGTAAAAAAAGGGGGTTAAATTCTATATTTCTTCGAATTGATGGGGATTTTAAATCCGAATATCATTCTAAAGTAATTCTATTCACATCTACGTTCGGAATTCTCCTAGATTGGGTTGTATCTTTGACTCTTACTCTGCATAAACAAATGATTAGAAAAGATGTCTAATCAGCTAATATGATAACAACAGCAGGGTATTTAGGCCGGCGTCTGTGCCACAAAAACTTGTCATGCCCGCTGTACAACTCGCAGACCACAGTTTCTATGCAGAAATCCTCGAGTTAAATATTACTGATAACAGAACAAAAACGTTCCCACTCATAACCTGGTCCCTTTGTTTGCAAATTGGGTCTAAAATTCCAGTTTATCGGGTCTATCGTTTTGTTTCGTATGTGAACGATAATAAGTGTTATGTTCTAGCGCATATTTTACAGACTTATCTTTCGGTGGCGCTTGCTATTAAAATGTCCTTATATTTCAGGTCTGTAAAATAATATCGGTAAAAAAACTAAAGATGCTAACTTTAGTTATGATAAATAATTGTTCACCACGTTGTTGGGAATAGCTTAAGGTGGAATGCTTTCTTCATTTTCCTGGGAACAATAATGAAGAAGAGGTTTGCATCATTTGCGAAAAGTCCTATTATAGTCAAATTGCTTTCAATTTATTAGATGTCAGTTATTATAAAATTTTCTCCAAAGGTTTTAAAGAATGTATTTTCTCATAAATTGAGTTTTCATGTGTGTGTACAATTGAAATGGGTATACATCTTTGGGATTGAAGGAAAGGAAACCATAACACTTAGTAAAGGCTATGACATCAGATGCTGGGGAGCTAAGAGATGTTAGGCCGGCGTCTGTGTAACAAAAAGATGCTCAGAAAAAATATTCCGCTGTACAACTTGCAGACCACACTTTTATGCTGGAATAATGTTAAGGGGTGTGTAGTGGTTCTGAAACAAAAAAGTTCCCACAAATTCGCTGGTCCGTTATGACGTAATAACCCAAAAAAACATTTTGTGACGTCATAAAAGAAGAAAAAATTCAAAATGGCGGAAAAAAACTTTTTTATACATCATTGTATAGGAAATTTAATGCAGAATAAAGTTTCCTACCAAACATATATCTGAAAATGTATTGTAGACTATTTATGGAACAAAGACGACTATCGGATTTTACCCACCCTTTCAGGAGGAGGTGTGTGGTTCTTTGTTGTTCACCTAATTTTTGCTTTCATATGAACCAGAAACTATGAAAATCAAAATGAACAGGAGAGGGCAATAAAGACAAATCCATTTAATTCAAGTAATTAGGCAATTTCTGACGTAGGTTGCCTAATTTTCATGGCAATTCGTACGCGGGTATTTGCAAACACATGAAAGGGAGCGTTTAAGACATATCTTTTCAATCACTGAAAACTAGTAAGTGAAACGCAGATAGTAGAAGATTAATAGTCGACAAATAAGCACGTATCAAATCGTCTTCGTCATAATCATCATCGTAATCATCAACGCCTATTTCTTCGTTTCTTATATTATCCGTAACATGAGTATTTTGTAAAATGTAGAGATGCCTGTGGCAGGAACATTAATCGCAGGCGTTAATGTAAGGTATTAAATCCTGTCCAACTAGGTAAGATGTAAGATGTATTTTACGAAATCTGTCGATCTTAGAATAAGTGGTTCCAGGAGAAATTCCTGTTCATTCAAACAAACAAGGCTTAATTTGTACTGTTCATTAAGTTAGACTCCTTTTTCCCCAACACAAAGTGTGAAATGTTATTAATGGGTTCTTTCAAAGATCGCTCACTTTTCTCTACTGGTAGGAATCCTTCATTTGATGCAGATCCTTCACTGCTTCTTTGAATTATTATACCATTGGCCATATGTGTTGAACCTTACCTGATCTTGTTTTTTCTCTGAAGTCAATGTCCCCTCAAACAAAAGTTGTGAACACAGTACTGTGAAATGCTGATGGTAGAGCTATTTCAGAGATCATATTCATTTAAGTGCTGTTTCATGAAATCTAACAACAGAATTGGAAATACCCTGCCCAAAACCATTCAACAACTGAATTAACTTTTTAGAGCCTACTGTCTACTTTGTTCCCATGCTTAAAGATAGTGCTTTTTTGCTCTTTGATGATGAAAATATCATATCTCAGGTGGCAATCAAAACTTTTGGTGTAAACTCCTCCTTAATGTCCATATATTATCTAATGTGGGGTCATCAGAAAGATCAAGACATCAAGACAAAAAGCTTTAAAAGTTTAGGAGGATTCAAACAATCCTTTAATGTCAGCTCTGATGATTTGGGTGGCCACAAACAAATCATTTCTGGAATTTCTTTTACATTCTTTTTGATTTCCAAAGCTGCACTGCATGAATTTGAGGCTGGTTGACAGACTTGTTGAAATATTCTTCTTGTTGAAATTCACATTCACTGCCTGTGTCACTTTCACTGTTACCTTTCATTCTAGCATTTCTGAACACCAAATTGACTTTTTTCAGGTGGATCATGAAAACATAGTTTCTCTTTAAACTTTGACTTTATCTTCGGCTTTACTCTCCATCTACTATAAGCCCAGGCATTTAAACCCTTATTTTCTGTAACTATTCTGACAAACTCATGATACAGTTCTTTCAGCATGACAGTCTCAATCAGTTTGATTACTCCATCAATGTAATTGAATAATAACTCCAATGGTACAATGTATTGTTTTTACTTTTTTGAACTGAATATTAATACACTTCCATGATGAACTTCCCTTATATAATTAAACATCATGGTCTTTTTTAAGTCTTGCTACATCTCTTAGCTCCCCAGCATCTGATGTCATAGCCTTTACTAAGTGTTATGGTTTCCTTTCCTTCAATCCCAAAGATGTATACCCATTTTAATTGTACACACACATGAAAACTCAATTTATGAGAAAATACATTCTTTAAAACCTTTGGAGAAAATTTTATAATAACTGACATCTAATAAATTGAAAGCAATCTGACTATAATAGGACTTTTCGCAAATGATGCAAACCTCTTCTTCATTATTGTTCCCAGGAAAATGAAGAAAGCATTCCACCTTAAGCTATCCCCAACAACGTGGTGAACAATTATTTATCATAACTAAAGTTAGCATCTTTAGTTTTTTTACCGATATTATTTTACAGACCTGAAATATAAGGACATTTTAATAGCAAGCGCCACCGAAAGATAAGTCTGTAAAATATGCGCTAGAACATAACACTTATTATCGTTCACATACGAAACAAAACGATAGACCCGATAAACTGGAATTTTAGACCCAATTTGCAAACAAAGGACCAGGTTATGAGTGGGAACTTTTTTGTTCTGTTATCAGTAATATTTAACTCGAGGATTTCTGCATAGAAACTGTGGTCTGCGAGTTGTACAGCGGGCATGACAAGTTTTTGTGGCACAGACGCCGGCCTAATGAAAGCATTCGGATTTTAAGTGCGTTTGGAACTAATTTATCTCTGCAATGTGTAATGTAATGCAATGTAATTTCCTTAAAGAAGAAGTCAAATATGGAAAAAAGTTTCTTATTTAAAAATAGCGATAACAATGCAGTTGTAAAAGTTTCTTAATTTTTTGAGATTCAACATGTAGGTTTCTTATAAACTGGTTTCTTAAGCCCTGGTTTCACGGACATATTTTTTCAAAATATTCTCAAAATAATAATATTTTCAAATAATTGTTCGTGTATCATCCATATTTTTTGTTGAGTTTTAAAACGAAATATAAATGCGCAACGTGATGATAGAAAGAACATTTGCTTTGAAAATATGATGGGAAGCAGTCAAGATGAAAAATATTTAAACTTTATTGTAGTTTCTTTGGGATTTGCTGCGATTTTAGAAGTAGAAAAACCAACAAAGAAACGTATAGCAAAAAAGCGATTTTGGATGAAAGATTGGCTGGCATTACGCCATTGTAGAGGAGCGTATAACGGTATATTGAGTGAATTACGCCTCAATGACCAAGAAGACTTCAGAAAGTTTCTCCGAATGAATACAGAAACATTCCAGGTCAGTCAATTTTAAGTTCTTTTGAAGGTACAGACCAGATTATCTATTTTGCACGTTACTGCTTAAAGTCCGAAAGTAACGCTAGAGCAGCCTTTCTTCTTTAACATCTTTCTACGGACTTTAAACAGGTACTAAATGTGTATTGCCTTAAATTTTTTTGTGTATACTCTCTCTGGACAGGACAAAATGTCACTCTCCAAAGTATTGTTTCATATTCAAAGTTGGATCCAAAATTACAAAAATGGTAACAAATATGAGAATACCCGTACCACCAGAAGAAAAGCTGGCCATAACTTTACGTTTTCTTGCCACTGGGGAGTCATACGAGAGTTTAATGTATCAATTCCGTGTGCATAGAACAACCATAGGAAATTTTATCCCAGAAGTTTGTCGGGCAATTTATGATTGCTTAAAAGAGGAATACTTGGCTATACCTAACACAGAAGAAGAGTGGTTATCAATATCAGAAAGCACTATGGAAAGACGGCAGTTTCCTAACGCATTTGCAGCAGTAGATGGAAAGCATGTCGGCTTATTTCACCCATATAATAGCGGTTCCGAGTATTACAATTATAAAGGTTTCTACAGTTTGGTAATGCTTGCATTCGTGGATTATGACTACAAGTTCCTCTTCATTGATGTTGGTTGTCAGGGGCGGATAAGCGACGGTGGCATTTTTCGTAACTCAACAATCAGTGATGCTATTAGTAGAAATTCCATTAATTTACCTCCTCCGCGTCCTTTACCGAAAAGTTCATTGGTAGAATGGGTAGAAAACGAAGAGGGTACGCCAGTTCCTTTTGTCTTTGTTGCAGGTGATGCGTTTTCACTATCCCAGAATTGCATGAAACCTTTTCCGCAGAAATCTCTGGATGATAGAAAACGTATTTTTAACTACAGATTATCAAGGTTCAGGAGAATAAGCGAAAACGCGTTTGGAATTTGGGCAAGTCGATTTTGAATATTTTTGTCAAGAGTAAATTTGAAACCTGATACTGCGGTTGAAGTTGTACTGACATCTATCGCTTTACATAAAGAGTGAAATCACGTGAGAGTTATACCCCTACTGACTTTGTTGATGAAGAAATTAATCCTGGAGAGTTTCAACAAGGTGCTTGGCGTAATGAAGTCAACATAGACTTTTTGCGATCAATTCCTGTCAGCAGACAAGCAAATACACATAGTAGAAATGCAGAGGCAATTCGTAATCAATTAGCTGATTACTTCTACGGACCATGGCAATGGGATGTAATAATATAATGTAGCAATAGCGATATATTTGTAACCAACATTATATTAGAAACGATAAACTTTCGTTCTAAATAAATTTATTGAAAATTTGCTCCTCTTGTGTGCCAGACATAGTTGTTATTTCCTTGTGGAGACATCACATTATTGGTTGAGGTTACGGGGACTGATCCTTTCTTAATTCGATACTGATGTCTTGCTGTACACGGATCATTAGCATATCCTTCTCCTCTCCTTCCGGGATATCTTTCAACATGACATGGATCAAATTTGCAAACGCACTAATTTTTTGAGGCTCGTTTTCTGGTTTTTCATTTCCCATTCGCCCCAGGGCAGTTTCCATGAGAGGTAGTACTCGTTCGATGGGTGATGGAGTAGTAAGGTTCTTCTTAGCACATCTTTTGTCTTGTGACGGCTGGACATTAAAAACGTTTGATACTGTAGCGCGTGGAGTAAAACTATCAGTCAGGAACTGGAGTTCTTTATAAAAGACCCATTTCGGCAAATAAACTTGGTTAGTACCAGCACCTGACTTTTTTGACGCATCAATTTTTCTTTTTTCAGCACCAAAGTAAGTTTTCAGTGTTGTCATCTTATCGCTAATTTTCTTTGCTGTTGCTTCAATACCATTTGTTACCAATGCATCTTTTATTCTATTTAACGCTTTGGCCTTTTCATCTTTCTGATAGCAAAGCTGATGTTTTACGTTGAAAAGAATTTCTTCTTTTTCCCATTCATTGATTAATACATAAATTTCTTCATCTGTACATGTTTTCAAAACACCAGCAGAATCCGAAGCTTTTCTCGGTCTACCACGTGGCTTTTTGGTTAATGGTGGTTGATCTTTGGTTTCTGTTTCTGGAGACTCTACATCAGCTATCGCAGCCATCTCCCACTCCTGTCGTTCTTCGTCCTCTTCCTGGTATACATCCTCCGACATCTGCTCAAGTCTGTTGTATCTAAAGAAATTTCTAAACTTTAGTCATATGATGTACCCAGTAGGAAAACACACTTCCAAGCCGAAAGAAAAAGTTAGATATTATTTTGTCAACTTTGCCAAAAAACAAAAAACGAAACAAAGATCATGTAACCAAATAAATAAGGCTTACCTGGTTGTTGGGTCAGTGGTTTGTCCGATAAAACGTCTTCTAAAAGAACATCCATTAAAATATCCGTCTGCCATCGTGTTTTGTATCTTTCTCACTAGTAACTTATGCTATTATGTTTTGCTATTTACTGTTTTCTAACTTTTCAACATGATATTCTTGATTTCTGATCTCAAAAACAAAAGAATTAGGAAGAGCCACCAGAAAAATATTCGAAGGAATTTTTTTTAAAATCAAACTTTTTTGATTTTAAAAAAAACTAGAAGCCTCATGGCTTGAACAATTTCCGCATCAGCCCTTGAGGAAATTGCTTTAGGCTAATTTTCAAGATATCTGAATGACTTGTACACTGACTAATAATTTGATACAGTCTGGAATTCATCAAATTACTCCCTTCTTGAATTTATTTAACTTAATCTTGACAGCTTTGCAATTCACTATGATGTTTCGGGGCTAAAAAAATAGTTCATCAATATCTTACACATGATGTTTATTCATGAAAATTGAAGATTTTTCGAAATTTGGTCCAAATTTGGCCCAACTCGTCCAATTTTAGTCAAATCTGACAAAATGACTGTCAAATTCGAAATCAGCACCTTTCAAATGTAATCCATGCAAAATTTCATTAAATTTGAAGAACTTTCGAAATTTGGTCCAAATTGTCCAATTTTAGTCAAATCTGACAAAATGATTGCCAGAATTGATATCAGCACCTTTCAAATGTAATCCATGCAAAATTTCAAAATTTGGTCTAAATTTGGCCCAAATTGTCCAATTTTAGTCAATTCTGACAAAATGACTGTCAAATTTGAAATCAGCACCTTTCAATTGTAATACATGCAAAATTTCATGAAAATTGAAGATTTTTCGAAATTTGGTCCAAATTTGGCCCAAATCGTCCAACTTTAGTCAAATCTGACAAAATGACTATCAAATTCGAAATCAGCACCTTTGAAATGTAATCCATGCAAAATTTCATGAAATTTGAAGAACTTTCGAAATTTGGTCCAAATTTGGCCCAAATTGTCCAATTTTAGTCAATTCTGACAAAATGACTGTCAAATTTGAAATCAGCACCTTTCAATTGTAATAAATGCAAAATTTCATGAAATTTGAAGAACTTTCGAAATTTGGTCCAAATTTGGCGCAAATTGTCCAATTTTAGTCAATTCAGACAAAATGACTATCAAATTCGAAATCAGCACCTTTGAAATGTAATCCATGCAAAATTTTATGAAATTTGAAGAACTTTCGAAATTTGGTCCAAATTTGGCGCAAATTGTCCAATTTTAGTCAATTCAGACAAAATGACTATCAAATTTTTCTGAAAGAACAGTGGCTAAAAGGAAAGAGTTATTCAAACAAGTGAAAGAGTTACGTGAGAAAGGTATAAAAAATGCTAAGGTAGTTTATAATAGAATTATTATTTCTAACGTAAAAAATGCTGCAAATGATCAAGTATGAGTATAAGTTACTTCACACATTAATCAGAGTACGTGACTATCATTAATCAAAATGGAACAAAGAAACGATTTAGAAATGTCTTTTAATCCATTTTCTCAAAAGGATTCAATTTTTAAGGATATAACTGACCCAGATTTGAATTTTTTTGATGAATTGAGTTTAGATACTCCTTACATCTACTCGGATCAAGTTAAAAACGAATTACGCCAAATTACTGACAACTTATCTATCGTACACTCCAACATTAGAAGTATAAATAAAAATTTTGAAAGCTTTCGTGAACTTCTGGAAGAATGTGATTTTTATTTTAACATTATTTGTTTAACAGAAACTTGGTGTAACGACCTAGAATTTCGAAACAACTCACTTTATCATTTGCAGCATTATGATGCAATACATTTAGAGCGGAAAACCCAGAAAAAAGGCGGTGGCATTCTGATATACGTCAGAAACACTTTAATGTACAAAATGCGCAGTGATCTTACCTATTCTGATGGCGACAAAGAAATTTTAACAATAGAACTTATCAACGATAATTTCAAAAATATACTTTTAACATGTTGTTACAGACCGCCAAATGGTGACACAAAATCATTCGGTGAATATATTGAGAAAGTTTATAACACATCAAACAAAGAAGAAAAAATATTGTTTGCTATCGGAGATTTTAACTTGAATTGTTTGAACTACAATCAAGATAAAACTGTCACAGAATTTTTTAACAATGCCTTTGCTCACAGCGTAGTACCTTTAATTAATAAACCTACGAGAGTAACAAGTACAACTGCAACACTTATTGATAATATCTTAACCAACTGTTTTTATGAACATCCTCTTACCACAGGCATAATAAAATCAGATATCTCAGACCATTTTCCGATATTTGTTTCTCTTAATAAACATACTCGATCGAAAGAAAAACTCAACGTATTTTTAATGCATCTTCGAAAATCCAATTCAAGGCTAACTTGCAGAAAATGGACTGGAACTTTCTTGAGCAATCTCATAATAGTGATGAAACATATGAAAGCTTTTTAAAGATATTTACTGAACTTTATAATAAGTATTTTCCCCTTAAAGAGATTTCTTATAAACAGAAGGATTTAAAATCGCCCTGGATTACGAATGGTATAAAAAAATCTTCTAAGACAAAGCAAAAATTATATGTAAAATATCTTAAAAGTAAAACAGTATCTTCAGAAAGTGAATACAAATCCTATAAAAATCTCTTTGAAAAAATTAAAAAGAAAGCAAAAAGTATCTATTATAGAACAAAAATTGAAAAATACAAATATGACTCCAAAATGACTTGGCAAATAATGAAAGAAATAACCGGAAAATGTAAAACTACTCCAAAAGCACTACCAAAAATGCTCAAAACTGACAGAGGAATGTTGTATGACGAAACGTCAAAAGCTGAAGAATTTAATACTTTCTATGCCAATATAGGTTCAATTTTTGCAGAAAAAATTCCAAAAACAAACACTAATTTCGAAGAATACCTGAACAAGAACGACTTAATAATTAACGATGAAGAAATTACATTTCACGAGTTTGAAGTCGCATTTAATAACTTAAGTAGAAATAAAGCAGCTGGAATTGATGATATAACAAGTAATGTAGTCCTAGACGTTTACGATGAAATCAAAATACCCTTGTATAAGATATTTAAAAAATGTTTTAACGAAGGAATTTTTCCAGATCAACTTAAAGTTGCAAAAGTCACACCAGTATTTAAAGCAGGTGACCCCTCAATTATGGGTAATTATAGACCAATATCTGTACTTCCAGTGTTTTCAAAGATTCTAGAAAGAATATTATATAATCGAATCTATAATCACTTGATTTCAAAGAAATTAATTTTCCCCAAACAATTTGGATTTCAAAAAAACGTATCCACAGAACATGCGATTCTTCAGCTAGTCAACGACATCACTGAATCTTTCAATGATGGTAAATTTATGCTCGGGATATTTATTGATTTATCAAAAGCATTCGACACTGTTGATCACAAGATTTTACTTCGAAAACTCAAGCACTATGGCATTAGGAGTAACACATACAATATTCTTGAAAATTATTTAACTAACCGAAGGCAACATGTGAGTTTTGGAAGCAAAGGTCTTTCCAGACCACTGAATATAACGTGCGGGGTACCACAAGGCTCAATACTAGGTCCTCTACTTTTTTTAATCTATGTGAACGATTTTGTGAACTGTTCATCAAAACTTAAACCAGTAATGTTTGCAGATGATACAAACTTATTTCTATCAAACCATGACATAAAAAAACTCTTCAGTGACATGAATGAAGAATTACAAAAAGTGACCATATGGTTTCAGGCAAACAAACTGTCGTTAAATGTTAAGAAAACTAAATTTTCACTATTCCATTCATATAGAAGAAAATCTCTTATTCCAAATGAACTTCCCAAACTATCAATAGGTGATACTGAATTAAAAAGAGACACGGTCACAAAATTTCTTGGTGTGTTAATTAATGAAAATTTAAATTGGTCAGACCACATTCAATATATCAACTCTAAAGTATCAAAGGGGATTGGAGTATTATATAAAGCAAAACATATTTTGAACAAACATCTACTAAAACAACTTTACTATGCTTTTGTACATAGTTATTTGAACTATGCCAACATAATATGGGCTAGTACACAAAAAAGTAAGTTAATTTCTCTTGCTCGTCGTCAGAAACATGCCATAAGAGTTATAAACAACAAAGATCGCAATGCGCATACTAAACCTCTCTTTGAAGAGAGTGCCATATTAACGCTTTATGAGATAAATATTTTTCAAACCCTAACATTTATGTTTAAGTGTAAAATGAAAATCTCTCCACCTGTCTTCTATGACCTCTATACACCTAAAGCCAAGAACAAATACACAACTCGAATGAACAAAATGCTAGTCAAACCAATTTGTAAAAATAAACTTAGTCAATTCTGCATCAGATATCGTGGACCACACTTGTGGAATCTTTTTGTTACTCCTTCATGTTCTCTATCAGACAGTGAATCCTTGCCTATCTTCAAAAATCTATTAAAACGAGATGTAAAGAAATTTGTAAACCTGTTACAGCACTTCTAATTATAACTCAACCCTTGTTTCATTTTCCTACCTTTGCATCTCATCTTGTTTATTAGATCATACTATATCTTATAAAATCCGAACATTACAAATTCTTGTCCAAACGTCTAAGACAATGAAACATTGGCTGTAGCTACTAAACGGTTCTCGACGATAAGATCATTATGATCTTCTACGAGTTTCCCGTGTTATTTGGAAACAACTGGTTATAGTTTATAGTTATTCTAGTCGATTGTACTTTTACTCACGATTTATGATTTCGCATTAACTGCACCTTATATAATGTAGCGTTGTTATATAAACTAGGTGAACCATGTATGTTTCTTATAACAAAAAATAAAGTATCATATCATATCATATCAAATTCGAAATCAGCACCTTTGAAATGTAATCCATGCAAAATTTTATGAAATTTGAAGAACTTTCGAAATTTGGTCCAAATTTGGCCCAAATTGTCCAATTTTAGTCAAGTCTGACAAAATGACCGTCAACTTCTAAATTGCCCAATTTTAGTCAAACCTATGAAGTTATATCGGTGTCAAAATCAACAAGTCGATCTCGCGACCCAACGACCCGATACTTCAATCGACGAGGCAATCAACGAGTCAATCTCGCAACTCGACTTGACGTTTTGATTGAAGTGTCAATCAATTAACCAAATCGATCAAAGTTTAATGATTCGACTCGAATGATCGACTTTAAAACCCAACAATTAAATGCTGATTTCTTTGTGGTGGTAACGCCATAACAGTTTTATAGGATATGGGGAAAATTAAAAAAACAAATAAATGCACATTTGGGACTATGTTTATACTACGGGAAAAGGAAAGAGGGTCACAATATGGTAAGAAAATAAAATGTAGTTGTATGTATATTGCAACATCAGTAAACTTCAATTATACAATGGTCAACGTTTATAAAGTACATGTACAAGAGATCATGTCTTAGCCACCCTTTCTATGGTATGGATTTAATAGACACAAGAAAAATATACTTTTCAGAAACAAAGGCTGGTTGGCTTTCAATGATGCGGACAAATTAATTCACTTTAAAGGAGAACATAATAAAAAATGTTTTCCTTAATGATTTTGCAGGGAGAATTTTTCCAACAGGCCTGAAAAATTTGTTGGGAAAAAAGGGAAAAAAGGATTCATAGCTTGACGTCAAAAGATTATAGCCAAACAATTACTGCTGAGGCCTCTTTCAGATACTTCATAGCATCCTATTAACTAGCCGGTAAATTCTGACATGGCTCCGACATAAATTATATAATCTTTCTGCATAATTAGCCTACGTATTCAACACGTGCGAAATATGTATATGAGAAACGGTAACAAATTTACTGGGTGTTTGACGCGATCGTGAATGCAGGTAAATTCTGTTTAGTACTATAAGAGTATGAGAGCAATGTATGAAGTTAATTCGGCGCCAAAATCTCGTTTGTCAAGTCGTCGAGTCGTTTTAGATGTTAACGCGGTTCACAATAAGTCGATATTCAAGTCGTCGAGTCGTTTTAGATGAACACTCGCTTTTCAAATGAAGGCGTTTTAGAAGTTTGTTCGTTTCAGATGATGACGCGTTGTTCAAAATTTGTCGATCTTTCATATCAAAAACTACTACAATTTCATGATCTGTTTATTCAAAATGACACTATTCGTGAGCCCCTTTCTTGAAATCAGACGATAAAGGTGTTCCACACTAACTGAACATGAACATATTAATGTGAGGTACATATTTCATTATAAAGATAAAGAGAAGGGATCTTTCAGAATTCTACTAACAAACAATCAAATGCATCTGAAAGAAAAGGGAATCCTTCACAGTTTGGTCATTTTTTCATTCATAACCATGCAATGGCCCATGCTTCATGCAACTACTAGAAAACATGACGGCCAGCATCATGACTTATGTAAATATGACACAAAAATCTGTTTTTGTGTAAAAGGTTGCACCGCCTCATTTTCTGAACCGACTGAACATCTAAAACGGCTAATCTTCCGAAGCGCCTCAATTACACAGTATCTAGCGACCCCAATTTCTAAGACGCCTGAAATTGAAAAACGAGTGTTCATCTAAAACGATTCGACGACTTGTATGTCGCCTTATTGTGAACCGCGTTAACTTCTAAAACGATTAATGACGTCACGAGTCAACATCTAAAACGACTCGACGACTTGATAAACGAGATTTTGGCGTCGATCTAACTTCATAGCAATGCTTCTATGCAGATATATACTTTGGATATAAGAATCACAGTTATAAATGTTGCAAATGATAATCTTACTGGCGGGAAACAGGCATAAACGATAATAATATTTAAAATTAACTGGTTATTAACTGGTGTAAGTAAGGTCTAATCATAACACACAAGCAACTTAATTTATTAGAAGACAAAAGAATTATACATGTGTGAGCTGTTTATAACGTATGTTGTTTTTTTTATAAGAGCTTAATGTAGAAAAAAACAAACTGCCTTCCAGTTCCAGTGGAACTTCCACTTATCGAGCGAGCGCGTTATTATCATATTCTCCCAACGATAATTATACGCTGTAAAGCGCTGGCCGCACCGCTGTATTTTTTTTCTATGATAAAAATGTATATAAGATACGTTTCTGATTTTCTTTGAACGCAAGCAGAAAGAGGAATCCCTGGGTACGAGGTGGATATACTTGTCATGTCTATGATGTAGTCTGTGAACATCCGAATGTACGATGTGGTTGTTAGGCTAATATATATGACATAATCATAATAATATATGTTAAATTTGGTGGTTGGAGCCATGTCAGGATTTACCTGCTAGTTCCTATTATGATGTCCGCCATTTTTATTTTAACATCATGTTCTTTGAATGGAATACATAAGGGCTAGTTTAGATTTAGAAAGTATATTCTAAGAAACTTTTCAAAGAAAAAACATTTATAATGGAAACCATACTTTACACACGTGCCTTACAAAACTATTGAGAATAATAATTAATTAAATAACAAGTGAGTGTGAGTGTGAACTCTGAAACACGATCAACGATCCAACTTTCAACTTGAGGTTGCAACCTCAGAGTCGATGATCAAACCGATGATCAACATGAAAATTTAGAGAATCCGCTTCATCATTTTACCATTTGAGTTCACTTTGTTGACTATCAAATCGACTCTTTCTGCCTGGTCGATTGAAAAGTGAAGATGTCGGTAAAAAGATCGACTCGTTGATTGCTTTGTCGATTGAAACGTTGAGTCGTTGGTTGCGAGATCGACTTGTTGGTTGCCTTGTTGATTGAAACATCGAGCCGTCGGGTCGCGAGTTCAACTCGTTGATTTTGACACCCATATAACTTCATAGTAAGTGGAATGTTTTTTCGTATCTCTTTCCTAATTGACTTTAGGACACCCGTGGTGGAGTAAAGTATTTAAAATACCCGTGGTTTCTCCTCCTCCTCCTCCTACTACTACTCCAAGTTATGAACGTTTTCGTGCAGGGTTTACATGACATCGTTACCGAATTCGCAAATTTGGGCAAATTAGGACTTATAAGTTTTTTATATGCAACTTATTGGTCCAATTAAACTTATCGTGTATTTCAGCCTTAAGAAGTGCATGTTCCAATTTAATTTTATGCCACACTTACCATGGAAAAAAATATGTAACTACTCCATCACGAAACAATTCTTAATTGAACCACGGACCAAAATAGCCTGAATTCTGGCAGCCTGCATGGTATCAAACTACAACTGCGACATTACACACAGAATGACTGACTGACAGACACGGGGAAATGAAAGATCAGCTTCCTTGCGGCGCTGACCAATTATTTCAAAATATTCCCATTGTTTTACTAATTAGTTAAAATATTTACATTTATTATTTTTATGCACAAAATAAGATGTTTCACATTAAAATATTTTGAAAATATTATTATTTTGAGAATATTTTGAAAAAATATGTCCGTGAAACCAGGGCTTTATAAAAAAAACAACGTGTATTTAAGGCTGAAATACACTATCATTTTTCAATGATCATTTTTCAATGATACATTCCAATGACATTGGAAATTAAAAATTTTGGCGCGAATACACTATCATTGAAAATTACAAACATGGACTCTGAGGAAGAAACAGCAGCTGCTGTCGTTATCAAAAAAGAAAGTTGAACGCAGAAAATCAAAAGAAAGAAGTGCATGGGTAAAGGCATGGCTATATAGACGAAATAAACTTGGCATCTATAATACCCTCATGCATGAACTACGAGTGGGGGAAATCGCAGAATATACGAGATTTTTAAGAATGCCACCGAGTATTTTCGATGAGCTGCTTCATCTCATAGACGTTCATATTACGAAAAAAACACGAGACCCAATCCCTGTTCAACTTAAAGCACATTGTCCCAGTTCATCCCTGAATTTTGCGAAGCCGTTTACATGCGATTAAAACTTGGTTGACTCCTCCAAATTTCAATAAATGTTTCAGTTGCTTCTCACGTCGTCATTTTCGCGTGTAAAAGTCTTCAAAATGTTGTTTTCGTTTATGTTAGCGTCTAAAATCACATCGCGTGAACCGAACACGTGCGCGAAAACAATAGATTCGATTCGAAACAATAGAAAAAAAATGACATTGAAAAATTAAAAGTTGAACATGTTCAACTTATCATTTTTCAATGTCATTGAAAATTAGAGTGTAAAAAATGACATTTTTTTCTGAATACACTGTCATTTTTCAATGATCATTGAAAAATGATCATTGAAAAATGATAGTGTATTTCAGCCTTTATAATGATTATTAGTTAGCCTTTTAAGCGGGGTTTACACTATCAGATTCTGTCTGACAGATTCTGTCGAACGATTTTTCTCATTAATTATTCATGACAGATTTTTGCGTTTACATTTGCATTTTTATGTCGAAAATATTTATTTGTGGAATGGCGCCTTTCAAGAAAAAACGTGTTGCTGCAGCTATTGCTATAAAACTCAACACAACTTTTATAAAACGTGCGTACTTGTAAATTCCTAGAAACTTCACATCATTAATATTTAATGAGCCGAAACTGTAATTTCATTGGCTGACTTACTTTCGACAGAATCTGAAAAGTTGAAAAAATTCAACTTTTCAGATTCTGTCGAAAGGTGAATCTTTCGACAAAAAAAACTTTCGATTTTCTGTTTACACTATCAGATTCTGTCGAATCGACAGAATCTGTCAGACAGAATCTGATAGTGTAAACCCCGCTTTAAGTTAAAAACAAAAACTACAAAATATTTTTGGAAATGAAGCAAACAACTTCTATCATTCATTGGATACCGTATTTCCTCTAATAAACGCCGCGGCGTTTATTACAAATTCAAGTTTTTGGATGCGGCGTTTAATAGAGGGAGGCGTTCTTTAGAGGGCGGCGTTTATTACAAAATGAAAAATTGGACCGAAGCAAACTTAAATAATAATGCTTTCTTATCCTTAAAAAAGTTACAAAAGGTTGTGTGAAAATGTTTTACACAAAAGATATGTTTACGAAAATGTCCAAGAAGAGCAATGTTCTCTTGTATGACATGAAAACTTTTTTATAATTCTTGTTTAACCTGTTTTCTAATAAACACCGATTTTCAAGATGCGGCGTTTAATAGAGGGAGGCGTTTATTAGAGGGCGGCGTTTACGACAAACGTTCGGCTATAAGTGCGGCGTTTAATAGAGGGCGGCGTTTATCAGAGGGCGGCGTTTATTAAAGGAAATACGGTATACATTTTTAACAAAAATTATAAGAAATCGAATAAGAACTAAAAACATTAAAATTTAGACCAAAATTAAGAAACTTTCAGAACTAGACCCTTCACTAAGTTTCTTATTAAAAAAAACGTGTATAACAATAACAACAAGATTGCGACAATTTTTCTCCAAATTTGTGAAAATCTTTTCATTTGTTGTGTGATAACTTGTGGATCACTTCGCAGAATAAATAATTACCATGGAGTTGAGTGGCTATCGTACCATCCTTGGATTAAGCTTGCCTTTTTTTTTGCCAGGCAATAAATCATTAATTTCTTGTCAACAAAATTGCATAAAAATAGCTTTGTGCATTCGTGCAATACTCTTCGCTATGCGCGCGGAAATTGAATTTTTTTACGACTACGAGCATTTCGCTTTTCGAAAAGTTCGAGTTAAAATTATATGATATCGAGTTGTAAGTACGGAATCCTACACCAATTAGCATCTACCATTTAGCTATGGCTTTACCCATGCGCTTTTGTTTGGTTTTCTGCGTTCAACTCTCTTTTTTGATAAAATGTAAACAACGACAGCAGCTGCTGTTTCTTCCTCAGGGTACATGTTTGTAATTTTCAATGATAGTGTATTCCCTCCAAAGTTTTTAATTTTCAATGTCATTGGAATGTATCATTGAAAAATGAACATTGAAAAATGATATAGTATTTCAGCCTTAAGTTAGTAAGTGCGATACTAAAAAACCTTCGCCGTACATAGATTAGATAGATAGAACGCCGCCGAAACCAATATTTTTCGCTTAGCGAAATCTAATAAATAACAATAATACTAATATACTAGAACTCTAAAAATGTAAAACTTCAAGGTATGTCGTTAGGTTGACGGCAACTCCCAAACCATGTCGTGATGTCGTTGTAGTGGCTGTTCTGTATAACAGGATCGTTTAATTTCTGACAGAGAAGACAAAAGCTTGTGTTGCCATGAATAGCGCATCGAGCACCATTTTTATTATACAAGTACTTTTCCTTCCACTGTAAATACCGAGTATACTCCTCGTCGTGTTCATCTAAATACTTCAAATATTCAGCCAAAGCTTTCGGGCTTGAAAACTCTCTTGTATCAATAAACGAGTTCGGTGGACCGAGTCGCCGGTAATCGCCGTCACCTCGAACAACCGGCACGACGTTGAGATCAAGAGTGTCGAAAAATTTCTCCGTCACGTAATCTTTTGTAAGGCAGTTTTCGAAACCTAGATAAAACTTGTAATGGCGACCGAGCATCTCAGAACACTTAGCTTTCTCTTCGTTGCTGCCACAAGCGTTATCTTGATTGAAAATACGAGAGCAGTCACCATATACGTCCACATGAATATATCTCAATAATTCCTTCACATATGCATTTCTTTTACTAGCCGTGTCGCAATTACTAACCATCCACGCGGCTAGTTTTCGCTTTTCTTTCAGTATACGTTGATAGTCTATGTTAACAGGTACTGGCCGTTCACAATAGCTCCCGTATGGCATCGGAATGTCCGAGTCTAGTCTATACGTTTGAGTGAGGTTAAAATCGCTATTATAATTTTTGAAGTTACTCTTTTTGGCGTTTGAGGGCGGTTCGTGCATAAGAAACACCCATCTTTGATGCGGAAGGCGTATGCTCGGTTTTTCCGTGAAATCTTTATAGGCGTGAAAGACGACGGCGTCAGCATAACGCAACAAAGTTTTATCGTCGGAAAAAATACAGTTGGACACTGCACAGCCGCTGATTTGAAGGTCGATGGAAGGTTTACGGGAAAAGCCCCAGTTCCTCGCCGACCATAACTTATTCCACAGTAATATTAACCGGGTTCGGTTCGGATTATTTTGTGATGACAATACAAAGTCTCGAGCTTGTGAGATTTCTCGCAGTTCGATTTCTGATTCATAATGGTAGATGTTGTAGAGTGTCACCACGACAACGACCGCGCAGCAAACACTGATACCAACTTTCGACCAACGATTAGAAGCTATCCACCGAAACATCTTACCAACACATGGGGCTCATCGGAACTAGAAGCAAGTGATGCAACAATATTTACAAAACATGCTTTTTGTGTTACACGAATAAATAAATAAATTCACCATGATCAACTATTTTCAGACAAATCAAACGGCGCTTTTTTGCGCATTTTAACAAAAGTTTTGGTCAAGTATTTTACAAAAAGATTGTCTCAAAGACAGTTACAACACATGCCTGGTTTTCATGTCAAACAGCAAAATACTAAAGTTGTATGGTAAATAATGTGTATTTGTACTTTGTACTTCTGGGTATAATTCTATTGTGTATAATGACTATGTGGTTAAGTATACGACAGCATTGACAACATGATTATATATAAACAGGTAAAAAGAACATTCAATGTCGAACAAGAGTACAAAAGCAAGCAGGTCCATCCTCAGTTGAAATACGATGAAATATGGTGTTTTTTCGTTTCATGGCGATTATTCTTAACTTTTTAGTCAAAATCATCCTATATATTCTTAAGACATTCTTAACGCCGTACCTAACATTTTATGCCCAGAAACAAAATTCAAAAGGCAAAAAAGGGGTAAAACAAATGGAGAGTCACGTGACAGAATGCTTACATTGATAAGTACCAAAAAAATAGCACCTACGTATAAAACAAAATAAATTCTGACAAAATAAATTTTGAACTCACAAAATCTTAAGATGGCAATGTTTTTAAGGCATTCTTATCTTTTTGGCCAATTTCATCCTGAACATTCTCATAAAGTGTATTCTTATATAAAAAAAGCGTGTATACATTCTCTTATGAAAAATATCTAATACACAAAACCAATGGAATGAAATGCAAATTGAAGAAAGTTTCACTTTTTAAAGGGCTACAATCAGTAATCATGTGACTATAGTTTTACCTGCCATTATTGTATCTTCAAAACAGTACATTTTGCCTTGTCAATCAGTAACTGCATATATACTATAATATATTGAAATGATTATATGTGAAACATTAAATAACACAATAATGATTTCAATCAATGTCAACACTGGCTTTGGAACCAAGTCCTTCAAAACGTTAAAGAACAAAAGCATAATACAATAGTTTTGGAAAACAACGAACCAGCCATTGAACAAACAGAAATTTAGAAAGTACAAGAATGTTACCTTACCAGTCCAAATAAATGGAGACGATTGTTAAATAGAGTTAAAAGGACTATTAACAGATTTGACAGTAGACATTCGACAAAAATAACGAACCAAACTCAGTTCACAATTTGCACATTAAAACTGCCTAGTGTACAAAATCGTATTTCTAGAACCCAACTGTGATAAATAGTAAGTAAAATAAAACAGTCACAGGTTTGCCAAACGGGTCAAAGACCATGCTGGAAGTAATCATAAGTCACACTTCCTGACATATACATAAAAGAGTGGTCAACGACCTGTAACGATTAAATAATTATTACAGAAGAAAGGCTAATGAGGCATTGGCAATAACGAAACTAAATGCTCATGAGAAATCTGTCCCAATAAAGCTTTTTAACTAGTTTATTTAATCATGTATATATGTAACCATAACCAATTTTTAACTGTTTTTTACGATTTTAGCAATAAAATGTATTCTGATTGAAGATAAAGTCAGAATTTTACCTCCGCTATAATTGTTGAATTCAGAAGTTTTTTGTTACCAAAAGATACTTCGTTCTTGTTTTTAGCATGAAGAATAAAATATGTTTTTAGCATGAAGAATAAAAGTACCATAAAGCTTCGAATAAACACCCCCCTTGAATTGACGTTCCCTTAAAAAGGCTCCCTATCCCCTAATTCCGTCAGATGGGTCCTAAGATGGCGTTATTTCGTGCTTTAAAACTGGAAAGAAATGCGAAGAAGGAGTTAATCTTCTCAAACATCAAACAGTATTATTGTAAAGGATGGAGAGATTAACAATAACCCTGTTATATCCGAAGAAGATGTCATTGATGCTGCACCTGAATTCAATATAATTGAAGAAGGTATGTTGATGATGATGTTATTGTAGATTAGTTTGACCTTGTATAGACTATCTTGTGTTATTAGGAAATACATCATAGAATTTTAGAGCATTCTTTTTTGTCCATATTTGTACAAAATTTAAAGAACGCCTCCCTATTTTAAGTGCCTCCCTTGAATGAATGCCCCCAAAAAACTTCAAAAAATATAATAACCCCCCCGGGCGTTTATTTGAAGCATTACGGTATTTAAAAATATCAAGTTATGCAATATATAAGGAAATACCAAGAAACTAGGAAAGTGAAAATAGGGGTGATATAGCCATATTGGGCTGCCTCAAACCACCCGACATATCCTTTGGGCGGTACCGTATTTTGAGGCATAGGCATCAGTTGCATCGGCTTTTATTGAATATTGGGCGGTGTTCACATCGAACCTGGACGATTGGGTAGCATCGAGATAGGAGGTTGCATGCCAGGTTGAGGGATCAGTTGCTGACTTCGATTCATTGCTTCGATACGTCGACGGAGAATTTGGCGTTGATGTAGACGTTGCTGCAATTGCTGTTGTTGTAGCTTAGCTTTTATAGGTATACAAAATGGCACCAAGCATTGCCCCTTCGTACATGATTTGGCGTGATAGCAACAGAGTGCAACAAATTGCTTGCATATCGGACAACCATGGTTATTTTTCTTCCTACAACCTTTTGCATGTGACACAACTTTCTTTATCTTGATACAACTTTGAATTCTCATCACAATAAGTGGCATGTTCCAAAGATTGTATGCATCGTTCAATAGACTGTCGTCGAGCTTCTTGGGCAGATATTGGACCCTTTTTATCTATTTTGTGTTCATGGCCTTTATCTTTGTAGCACACTGAGCACAGATCAAAATACTGCAAAAAAAAAAACAAAAAAAAAAAGCAAAAAAAAATTGAATGGAAAGATAGTACCAAATCTATTGTCAACGGAATTCAGTATAACATGATAGGAACTTACGTCACATTTGGTGCAATGATAGCAAGTGATGATTTGATTCTTACACAGGTTACACAAGTGCATTGTTACCAAAAGAGACTTTTTTCTTGTTTTTATTAAAAGAGAAAGAAGCACGAAGAATAGTATTTAAAAATATCAAATTATGCAACGTATAACGAAATAACAAATAAGAATGAACTAGGAAAGTGAAAATAGGGGTGATAATAAGAGAGTGATTGTTAGTGTTTGTAACTTTTGGAATACTAAATATTATCTAAATATTTCATTTCAATTGGAATTCTTGATCCATTTAATAAAGTATAAAGATGTAATATTGATTTTCAGCCAGTAACTTACTACATTATAATTATGCATTGCATAAATCAAATGTAAGATCCTGAAACTGAAAAATCTCAAAAACAACAAAGATTTGTTAAAAAACTTTTAGAACTCTGTCATGCCAAAACATACATTTAATTCACAGGATCCCTTTAACATACCATTATTACATTTCCTCTAATGAGCGCCGTGGTATTTAAGTATCTATTATTTGATATTAAAAACTCAGATATAAAAGTACTACACGCTTTTTTTTTATATAAGAATAGCTTCTATAAGAATATTCGGGTAAAAATCACCTAATTTGTAACAATATCTTTAGAATATTCCCAGGGTGAGTACATGTGACATTGTCATGGAATCTTATTTTTAAATATAAGAATGCAGTAAGGATACTTAATAAGTCCTTATTTTTTTGTAAACCATAAGAATACTTCACCCTTAACAAAATTTCACTATACTTATAATATAATGACGTTTAGTTCTATTTAGAACATGCTGGCGCTACTTCCTTTTCACTGTATCACAAACACCTGATATGGCTGTTTTTGATTCCTTATTATTAACTTAAATTGGGGCAATGCATGGCCCTACAAAATGTAACGCTGTTCCTGACTATCTATTGGAGCAGACGTTTAAAGCTTCAGCAAACACAATACCCGACCCAGTTTTACTATCAACCACATCCACCACAAAATTCCCAGTACCAAGGATGCTAAACAGTTTTTTCTATGTTAATATACAAGGTCTGTGTCCACAGACAGTCCCATCAAAAGTCCCATATGTGAATGATGTTATTGAAGCTAATAACCAACCAGTGAATAAAGATCCTCCAACAAACAATGTTAAATCTAGTTAGTTCTATTGAATGTTTTTATCTAAACAAAACATATAATATAATATCAATACAATGGCTTTATAAAATCATTCAACTAGTTATTGCTTCTCTGAAACTTGGCTCAAAAATCATAAAGATGCTGAATTGCACATCCAAGACTATACTCTTTTTCGAAAAGACTCAGCACGTAAAAAAGCAAATAGAGGCAGGTGGTGTTGCAATAATATAACATTGCCTGTCCATGCAAAGAATTATTTTCCTACTCATCAGAAGCGATTCAAATCAAGTGTGTATTTTCAAAAATAGAAAATCTTATAATTGCGGTTATCTATCGACAACCAGATGATAAAGCACATGGACATCCATCGGCTTCTGGGGATTTCAAGACTGCCCTAAAAAGATTAGCAAACAGTATCCTAACACAAGATGAAAAACTTCCAGATATTGTATTTGGTGGTGACTTCAATCTGCCTCATGCTTCCTGGCCAAATGGGTCAGCAACATCAAAGACAAACACAAAAGAAAAATTGATGCTCAATGATCTAAACGAAAATTTGTAATGAACTACTCCTTTCTCAAATCATAACAAAGCCCACACATAAAGATGGGAATATATTAGATTTGGTGTTTGTAAACAACCAAGACCTGGTTCATGACTATCAGGTGACTCCAACTCTACACAGTATCACCCATCATAGTATTGTTGAAGTTTCTACCCTTTACAAAGAAGATATAAACTGGTCAGAAATCAATGATAAACTAGCAGAATATGACTGGCACCTAGAATTTCGAAAAAAAGATGTAGATGAAATGCTAGCTGCTTTTTACTCAATATGTTTTGAAATCTCCTCCACACATGTACCGTTAAAATCAAAAGCCAAAGGCCCTGGACTAAGTAAACTCTCCAAATACCGCCGAAATCTCACAAGAAGGAGAAGGAGAATCCACAAAATGTTGAACACTAGTACTTCCCCTGCAAAAAAAGAGTGACTTGGAAACAAGCTGCTGCAAATTCAAAAAAAATCTTCAAAAATCCTATAAAAACTCTAAAGTCTACAGAGAAACTGTAAAAAGATCAGATGTCCGTTTATAGTTGCAAACTATAGGGCCTGGCGATAAAATTATACTAGGTATCTACCTAAAAGAAACAAACAAATATAAATGTAAACGTGTCAAATGTTCGCTGCCAGTTCAGAAGTCAGACAGCCAGATGTGTAAAGTTCATGCACCTTCAGCTGTCACAGAAACAAAAGCACTGGAAGCTATCCGAAAAAACCCAAAATTCTTCTATATATACCTATGCAAAGAAGTCATCCAAAGTTAAAACAAAGGTAGGTCCACTACTGGATGAAAGTGGGAAAATGACTAATTTGAACAAAGATATGGCTGAGATCCTATCTCGCCAATACAATACAGTATTCAGTGAACCAAGAACTATTGATCCTATTGAGAAACTGACCTTCCACAATACCATGGGCGGATATCAAACTTTGAATTCACTAAGAAGGATCTTATAAAATCAATCAATGAATTATCGGCCTCTTCAGCACCAGGACAAGACGGATTCTCTTATTACACCTCATTTCAAAAGCGGTAACAAATCTACCGCATCCATCTATCGACCAATTGCGTGAGTCAATTGGGGGGTGGGAGGGGGTTTCAGGGGTCTCTAATACCGTCATACCGTCGCAAGTTTGGGTCAAATACCGTCATACTGTCTAAAAAGGATGTTGAATATCGGCACCGGCTCCAATTAAAATATTAAAGAACAAAAGCCTGAAAACGTAATTTTGCTTCGTTATACTGCGTTCTTGTTAAATTCGCTGAGAAGTAATCAACATCCTAACAACAATTTATTCCAGATGTATACAAAACACAAACAAATAATTCTTGAAAATCAATATCTACCATTAAATGGTTAAATGTGATACTTTATAATATAAGCTATGAAACTATTACTATAAACAAACATTAGAGATGCACACTGCAAAAAGACTATCGTCGTATGATTTGATTTCCACTCAAATTTAATCTGATTTTAAAAGCAGTTCCCCCGCCATGGATTTCAAAGTGAGGGGGTGGGGAAATTGGGTGCTAAAAAGATAATAATTTGCCTAAAAATGTCGCCCACCATGGTTGGGCGACGAAGAAATTTTGGTTTCCAGAGTCTCTAGAATGGCATCTAAATCGATTACTGAGAATAATCCAATGTGAATGCAAACTCCCTGCAAATGGTTACAGTAAAATGACAGAATTTAGTTTAACCATCCATGGTGTTCATCCAAACTATTCAATGCGATGCCAAAAGATGTTCGCAAAATCAAATACTCCAGTGGATGTATACATAACATCTCGACAAATATTTATTGCAGGTCCCTGATGAACCACAAATGGTTAGCTACACAGCATTCCGGAGAGCAGACTCAAATTCAATCCCGAATATTATTCAAAAGCTTACAAGGTATATACAAGGTAAGGTTGAAAACCACAGCTCCTATCCATTTGTGAGATCAAATTGCGACTTTATATTATCCTGTTTAAGGAAATCTCACAGAAAATAAAAAAAAACAACAAATATTAAAAGAAAACATTTTTTATGGGGCAGAGATAATGTTTTTTTAAAATTTGTGGGGTTTTTTTTATTCCTGTGATGGAGAGCCAACTTGTAAAGAAGTTACATTTGTGAGAGCAAATTGTTTAATTGAGCTTTTATCCTGAAACCTCAAAATTGAACTGTATTCACATCTTTAAAATGATCTTCTTCATTATGTATATATATTTTCCTTGTAGTGTGTAGAATGGTTTTCAGGGAAAGTGAAAGGAAATAGCACCTTTCTAGTACCAAGGATAAAGTGTTTTAACACAGATAACTACAAGTTTGCAATCCTTTGGAATTCCTTGTTTTCTAAATATTCGTGGATCATTCACATGTTTTTTGTCCTCATCCTGTCATATATCTCTTTCAAAATGCAAGCAATCTCACTATTTCAAAAGGGAAACC
The DNA here is from genome assembly GCA_027922465.2 of Turritopsis dohrnii. NCBI lineage: Eukaryota > Metazoa > Cnidaria > Hydrozoa > Anthoathecata > Oceaniidae > Turritopsis > Turritopsis dohrnii. The sequence goes on along the minus strand of BQMF02000565.1, from coordinate 48,857 downwards.
ACCAACATTTTATAATGGTTTAAGATCATCACAATGGTCATGTTTCTACAGGTAGAAGAAACTAGATCAAATTCCTTTTTGATATTGGTAATAGTTCTTTAAAATCAAAATCTAATATTAAACCTTCAGTTCAGGGGTTACCATTGATTATAAACTGGATTTCAATTTTCAGTAGAGGCACATCTACCTATGTATTTTAGTAACATCAGGCCTGAAGGCCCATTCTCATTATACATGCACAAACCCAATCAAGATGCTCTCCTGGATGACCTCCTGCTACACCTGATGTATCATCTACCCAATTTCCCTCACATGGCATGGGTTGACCCAGCGCTATGGTAAATGCACTCATGCGTAGAGAATCCAGGGTCTCTAGTCATAGTCACAAGAAAAATAGTCTGGAAGATGCGGCCCTAAACGACCGATTTGCAGCGTGAACCTCAAATTGATACGGCCCGTACAATTATGGTGCAAAAAACAAGCAGGAAGTAGCAGCAAGACAGGAAGATTTCTTTTCTGGAGATGCTCCTTGATGCAAATTTACAAGAGACTTTATAAACACAATATATTGTATACATATACTTCTAGCTGTAGCTGGCTATATGCATAAAAATAGTAAAGAAAATTTCATATGATAGAACCTACTCCCCTTCCCAATTGTTGTTCTTCGGAATAACATTCACATAACATATTGTGTATATTCATTTTCTTAATTTGCTCGAGGGTTATCAACGAACCATCCTGTCTCTCTGTGTCACAACATCCACCCATTTCGATCGCTAATTCTCGCTATATTCTTCGTCTCCTCGAGGAAGACGAAATACAGGGATATCTTGAGTTTATTTAACAGCCAAAAATGGTGAAACTTGCGCCTGGAAGACCAGAGGAAGTGAAAAATAATTCAAAAAATCTAAAGCTTCCAGCCTGATTTAAAGATTTTTTGCACCATAAAAAAGCATGGGTTCTAGCTTTTCACGGAACCCGACTTATTCATAAGAAACGGCCCGAAAACGGCCCTGATTCCAGACTAGTTTTTTTCTTGTGACTATTCTCTAGTAGAGTATTTACCGTAATTATACACAAAGCTAAATATTTACGAAAGGGAGTACAGTGGAACCTCTAGTAGCGGCCACTTTGGAGGATCCAGCTTAGTGGCCATTGCATTAGAGGTGACCGATGTATGGAGGTTTTGTACTTTTTTTATCAAAAAGGCTGGTCAGGATGGGAGGGGCATAAAGAATGATACATGATCAAAATAAACACAACATTATTTAGCCTTAATGCTTCAAGTCGTAGTGTGACAAGAAGATTCAAAGCACTTACTAAGTCAACATCACCTAATGTTTCACAAAAGTTGTTCAATACATCTACAATAGATACGGCTGCTTGACTTGACTTTATGTTTGTAAATAATTATTGTAAGTATATAAAGTAACAATTTTTTTATTTTTCCATTCATTTGCTTGCATAAAGATTTTATTTGACCGTTAATAGAGGTAAAATTAGACATTTGGACAATAGAAAGTGGCCGTTTGGCCGTTGATTGGAGGTAACCGATGTATGGAGGTTTTTTTATAAGAGTTTGACAATAAATTTGGCAGGGACTTTCTTTTCTGGCCGCTTATCAGGTGACCGATGTATGGAGGTGACCATTAATAGAGGTTCCACGGTGCTATTTCCTTTTCGCATCCCCCACTCTCTGTCCAGGGTCAGGGTTAGGGTCAGGGTTAGGGTCAGGGTTAGGATTAGGGTTATTTTTATCTCCGTGATGAAGAGCCAACTAGTAAAAAAATATGGCAGGGGGGTGCGAAAAGGAAATAGCGCCGGTTCCACTGTATAATTATAAATTCCAAGTTGCTGCATCACATTTTGAATTGAGTTTCATCTTAAAAAGTCAAATCCTTTGACTTCGATTCGTTGATCGATTTCGCTGCTAGTCAAATCTGACTTGAAATATGGCGTTGGAGCCCCGCAGGCACAAAACACATGCACGAATCAGATGGAAATTTATTCGTAATCTGAGCGCCAATTCATAATCACGCTATAGCTTTTGAATAGCACGCCACATACAAGAAACAAGTGAACACCAATGGGGTGAATGAGGCCTGATCGACTGATGTGATTCGTTTATTGTATTCGGATTTGATCGTACTTGCGGGAAGCGTTTCTCCCGTTAAAGGTGTCAAAGTTGGTTCTAAGTGGACGTCGTGGTAACACTCAGATAATAATTCGGCAGTGAAATTTCGAAGTTCGTTGTGTCGGATTGCGATAAATCCGCCTTTTGGACATGAAAGTGCGTGATCAATAGTAAATGGTTTATCACATACACAACGCGATCAGAATTCTTGTTTTGTAAGAAGAAGCCATTTTCTTTTATTGGTAGTGCGCAGTCAACCAGCTTGACGCTCCATTTTCTAGCGTAGCTTCGAGTGTTTTCAGTTTAATTGGACAGGTGATTTGTGCCTTCGTTTCTTCGAGTTGCGACTTTTGTCTCTCGACTTTCTCTCTTTTCAATTCATTTGCGATGGTGTTTTGTCGCGGCGCAGTATCTGTATCATACGTGCTGTCCTGTTCACAAACTTTGTTGACCATCACCTCAGTAATTTTTCGTGAGTTGGAATACTCGATCTTACATCCTTCCGATGGTATTGTTCCCGCATTGAGAGCGAGTAGGCCTTGCATCTCTATGCGGGAGCACATGGGTTCTCCTCCTCGTGTTTGTACACGCTATGGTGTTTTAATTGTTCTTTTGTTTGTGTTATTTCCTTTTATGCTTTCAGTAATGTATCGTCTCTCTTATGTATTGCGTGTATCGTGACTTTTTAATGAGCTTTCTGGATGTATAAATGTTTGAGTTTAGTTTGTGATGTGTCATTGTGTTAATGTCTTTGTGGTATATACTTTGTGTAGGCGAAGTCAGGGACCGCGGAGCAGGGGGGCTAAGGGGGCTATAGCCCCCCCAATAATTTTGCCGTAAATGACGTTTTTTTCTTAATAAAATACAGAATAATTGAAAGATGCATAACCCGGCAAAATTGCGATAGATACCCCCAGGATAGCTTATTAGAAGAATTCAAATGTAAATAATATCCCTATTAATCATTTCTTCTATACATATTTCTTATATATCTATCTTACTTTGTGTATGCTGGTAATTAAATAGAAGAAGTATGCGATAAAAACAGTATGCCGAAAGACATTTCTCATTTCAACTTCGGCCCAAGTAAAATCTTTATACTAATAAAGTTCCAACGATTTACCGGTACCAAGGTTGTCTTTTTACGGGTCATTATTGTTGGTTTCTAACTTTTGTAAGTGCTATCAGAGTGAAGTTTTTACATTGGTGATGGGAGCGATAGAGTAAAGGTGAAAATGGAAGATACAACAAATGTTAAAAAAAGTTTAAAAAGAAAGAGTTCGATGCAGATAACAAGTTTCTTCAGCAAAAAGTCGTCTTCGGGTATGTACTTTGTTTTATATCAATTGATTGACTTTTTGTATATATTTTCACTTAAGTTGCCAATATGTAAAGTGTTAAAAAATCATTCTCGATGTTTTTTTTTAGATAATTCTGCATCATCATCATCAGTAGAGGCAAAATGTTCTCAGACGTCCAAATTAAACACGACACCTTTACCTACAAACGAGGACCGCCCGTTTCATCCTCCACTAAATTTTGTATTCCCAAAGAAACAACAAGGGAAACAAAAACGGTCCTGTCAAGCTAAATGGTTCGTTAGTTTTCCCTGGTTACATTATGATCAGTAAAAAGATCATGTTCTTTGTTTCAACTGTATGAAGCAAGATAACCGAGGAAACTTACAAACTGCAACAAAAAGAGAAAAAACATTTATTTCTGCCGGGTTTTCTTCATGGAAAGACGCATTGGAATGCTTTCGTGATCATGAATCGTCTGAATGCCATAAAATAAGTAGCGAGCGACGTATTAAGACGTATTAAGACATGGTTACGGGCTAACATGAATCAAGAGCGTTTCAACAGTGTTGCGATTTTAAACCATCACAAAAACCGAACAGATAAGATCAATATTATAGATATCGCTAACAGTTTTGTTTATAACGATAATAGAAAACGTCATTTTGGAAAATTTACAGAAAACGATCTTAGGTAATTTTTCAAAAATGTAAAAAAAATATATACATAATTTCAGATGCTTGCCTTTATAACTGTTTTTCAAGGCCCAATTTTTCTTTAACCCATAAAGGGGGAAAAGGGGGGGGGGGGGGGGGGGGGGGGAGTTGGGGGTTCTAAAATTTCACCCCCCCCAATCGAAAAGTCGCTCCGCGGTCCCTGGAAGTGTGGGGATTTTGTGTTTTTAATAAGTATAATTTATATATTCTGTACGTATTTTATCTTTAGTGTTTTGTAACTAGTCTTTTGTTATTTTGTTTTAGCGTCCCTGAAATATATGTGTGTGTAAACATTGACGGGGTCAGTAGAATCTATTTATCGCTATCGCAGTTTGTTGCGGTAATAGGTATGGCAATTCCTAATCCACCAAGCTTTGCTGGAAGAGAAAGCAATTTTCTCTCTATATCGTTACATATGTACCCGTTTAATATAGCAGGGAGTAGGCTGTTTCTGATAGCATCTTCTTGAACCCCAACCTCTCGCATGAAATCCGATTGATAATCACTGCATCACAGAAAGTTAACACGCTCTAATTGGATGTTTGGAAGTAAATGAAACAACGTTGCTATTATATAAAAACTTAAAGCAACATGGTCTGGCAGATTAAAGCAAGATCCGAGGTGAGGGGGCGTTCGATCACGTCATCGAACGCCCCTTCATCTTTATCCCGACAGTGTTTTAGTGTGCATGATACATGAATGTAGTGCGCGAGAAAAAAAACAACGCTTACACACAACCTCGTACCCAGGGTTTTTTTATTTGATTTTCCACCAATTTTTGGTCATGAATAATTAATGAGTTGATTTACAATTCATTTCTAAAGCCTAAAAACACCTGGTTAAAACAAAAATCTTTACGTGTATACCCCCCTTAAAGTAAAGTTTGTGATGCTCCATCGAACTTTTTAATATTCGAAAAAAACAACCTTCTTCAATCCTTTCTCGCAAAATATTTATGTTTAAACCAAAAATGAGGCTACCTTATAAAATCCAAATCTCATCGTCATTAAATATTGTCACTATCGTAAATATGAATCACCAAATCATTACCTTCTTCACTCGCAACGATACATAAAACCATGTGTGTATATTACGCACGTAAATGTTAGATATACTGACTACTTCCACGGCAGCCACTATAAATAAACACCATTTTTGTATCCACCCTCATCTTGGCGTCCCTGATTTTATATCCGCCTCTTCTTCTCAGCACCCCCTCATTTCGGATCTTACTTAAATCTGCTAACCGGCTGGTTAAACGTGAGATTTGTGTTTTTATTTTTCAGAATTTTCAGACTTTTATTTAATTTATGAATTAGATTTTCATCTACAATCTCACAGTATTTTTAACCTAGTTGGTGTTTAATCAAGGACGTAGAATTTTTCAGTAATTCAGTAATACAGATTTGTTGCATTTGCATCCATTCGGTTTATATATCGAATTTGCTTCATGATCCGTACTTTTTTTTGTGTAACCGACGAAACATTTCGACAATTTCCAAAATTATATCTCTTTTATCTTATGATCGACGTAAAATCAGATGCCCACAACTGTCATAACAGCAGTCGAGGCTTAGTTCATAAATCTAACAATCAGGGCTACATTTACACGTACATTATTTAAAGCCTCTACCTGGAAACATCTATGTTCACACTCTCCTCAACCGGTTCCATTCATTACGTCCAAAATAAGCGCGCCTTACAGACTTGCAATCAAAGCACTTTCCCATTTGTTTTGTTAATAATGAAATCGAGTAAATAAACAAAAACAACCAATAAGGAAATTTCGAAAAAGGTCGAAATTTTTAGGCTTAAATTATTCGTCGGACGAAAGTGACGAATTTTTGGCCAATTGACGAAAATTTGTACCGACAAAGTTTTTATCGATAAGGTATCGTTGACTTACGTTCGATAATTTCTTTGGACGAAAATAAGCAGAAGTTAAGAAAACATGTTCGAATGATCGAGGTGTAATCTATAAGCTATATATATATCAGAGATACATTTGTTGTGCCTAGAAATGTAATAAAAAGCTGGTTTTGTAATACCTGCCTAGATTTGTAATAAAAACGGCTCAAAATGTAATACCTGCCTAGATTTGTAATAAAATCGACTCAAAATGTAATAAAAAAGCTGCCGTGTTTTGTAATAAAATGTTGGCTCAAAATGTAATAAAATAGCTGCCTAGATTTGTAATAAAATCGGCTGATTTTGTAATAACGAACAAAATTGGGCAATTTAGGCCAAATTTTGACCAAATTTTAAAAGTTCGTCAATTTTCGTAAAAATTTGCTCAAGATATAATAAAAAGGTGCTGATTTCGAATTTGACATTCATTTTGCCAGTTTGACAAAAATTGGGCAATTTAAGCCCAATTTGGACGAAATTTTGAAAGTTCTTCAAATTTCGTAAAAATTTGCTCAAGCTATAATAAAAAGGTGCTGATTTCGCATTTGACATTCATTTTTTCCAGTTTGACAAAAATTGGGCAAATCGGCCCAATTTGGACCAAATTTTGAAAGTTCTTTAATTTTCGTAAAACTTTGCGTAAAGAACAATTGAAAGATGCTGATTTCGAATTTGACATTCATTATTTCAAATTTAACAAAATTAGGCAAATTTGGCCCAATTGTAACCAAATTTTGAAAGTTCTTTAATTTTCGTAAAACTTTGCGTAAAGAACAATTGGAAGATGCTGATTTCGAATTTGACATTCATTATTTCAAATTTAACAAAATTAGGCAAATTTGGCCCAATTGTCACCAAATTTTGAAAATTCTTTAATTTTCGTAAAAATTTGCACAAAGCAATTGGAAGATGCTGATTTCGAACTTGACATTCATTATTTCAAATAACGTTAGTCTTTTTCTACAAACAAAATTGGGCGTAAAAACAGTATAATTTCAAAACTTATAAATAAATTGCAAAATGTTTACTTTACCTTTATAAGAATCATAAGGCTCATTTCGGCTAAACTTTAAGAATATTTTAGAACCATTCGTAGGCTCAGATTCTATCAGGCCAATGTATTTCTATTTATAATTGTCTGTGTTAAACGAGTTTCACAGTAAGAGAAAGGGCAGATAATACTCTTAGAAATCGATAAAACACATCGAATTGACTCTTTGAAATTGACGTCAGGTTTTTAATAAAAGACAATTTCAAGAAGAAGAAAATAACGGCGCCAAATATTTGTAAAGAATCAAACATTAATTCCTTTTTTCTTCTGTCACTTACTGCAAGAAACTGATGAAATGCTCTTACAAGCACGCAGATTTCTGCCATATTTGCCTGATTTCAGCTGTAATCCATATGTTTTTGATGCGGGTTAGAGACGGGTCATTTTCATTGTTAGGAATTCTGTCGCATCTTAAATAGATAGACAGTAAGTCTACCTTAAACAGTTTCCTTACTCTACGTGCGGAAACTGAATGTGAGTCACATAAAAGAAAGGTGTCATTGCTGGTATTCACTATCTGAGATACATACAAATTAGAAGAACGACTGTCAAATTCGAAATCAGCACCTTTCGATTGTGCTTTGTACAAAATTTTACGAAAATTGAATAACTTTCAAAATTTAGTTTCAATTGGGCCCGATTTGCCTAATTTTGTCAAATTTGAAATAATGAATGTCAAATTCGAAATCAGCATCTTCCAATTGTTCTTTACGCAAAGTTTTACGAAATTTGGAGGACTTTCAAGATTTGGTCCAAATTGGGCCCGATTTGCCCAATTTTCGTCAAACTGGAAAGATGAATGTCAAATTTGAAATCAGTACTATTCAATTATACCTTATGCAAATTTTGTTAGAAAATTGAAGAACACTCAAAATTTGGTCCAAATTAGGCCTAAATTGCCGAATTTTTGTCAAACTGGAAAAAATGAATGTCAAATTTAATATCAGTACCTTCCAATTGTGCTTTGTACACAAATTTTTAAGAAAATTGGAGAACTTTCGAAATTTGGTCCAAATTGGGCCTAAATTGGCCAATTTTCGTAAAATTGAAAAAAAATGAATGTCAAATTCGAAATCAGTACCTTTCAGTTATATCTTCTGCAAATTTTTATGAAAATTGAAGAACACTCAAAATTTGGTCCAAATTGGGCCGGATTTACCCAATTTTGATAAATTTGAAAAATTGACCATCAAATTAATTATATCAGTACCTTCCAATTGTGCCTTGTACGAATTTTTAAGAAAATTGGAGTACGTTCAAAATTTGGTCCAAATTGGGCCCAGCCTTATTACAAAATAAGCCGATTTTATTACAAATCTAGGCAGCTATTTTATTACATTTTGAGCCAATATTTTATTACAAAACGCGGCAGCCTTTTTATTACATTTTGAGTCGATTTTATTACAAATCTAGGCAGGTATTATATTTTGAGCCGTATTTATTACAAATCTAGGCAGGTATTACAAAACCAGCTTTTTATTACATTTCTAGGCACAACACATTTATGAATAAAATATTTGTCAATGGCTCATTGTACCATCCTTAATATAAAATTTATTTTAAATAGAAAACGAATTGAGGGTTTTTATCTAGCTTGATATCCAAATTATTCACCTGGAAAAAGAAATGAGGATGCTAATTCTTCTAGAAATTGATCATTCAAATATTTCAAGAATTTTTCTATTTTCTATTTTCTGTTCACCAGATGCAATGTCTTCATGGCGGCTGTAAAACACACATCTTATCATTGCTCTCAATGGTCCTTGTATGGTCAAGTTTCAATTTCTACCTAATACCTTGATAATTAGCTCCTAAACTGTCGCGTGAGATGACTTGAAAACTGAAAAAAAGTCAAATTGCATAAAATTTTAATACTATTGAAAGAGCATCGAAAAAAGATCAAAACATTATTTAGAACCCATATCTGAAATTGACTACCTTTAAAGGGATTTTTTTTGCGTGGATTTATTTTTGCGAATTTTGACCAAATTCGCAAAAATAAATCCACGCAAAATTTTATGATTATTTATTTTCTCATTTTTAGCTCTGTGCAACTTTCGTATTAAATATTTCCTTGTACTTATCAAGCACCCATTAGTTTCGCAATGTGGCAGACATGGAAATGGTGATTTTCGATGCTATTTCTAAGCTATATTATGAAATAGACTCATTGCACTTTGTGCACATTCGCAAAAATAAGTCCAAACATTTTCTATGAGAAGCTCTGACTCGGAAAAATTAATCCACTCAAAACGCTCTCAAGCCTTGGCTCACAAAAATTAGTCCACGCAAAAAAAATCCCCTAAGGTACATCTTTGGATATTGGGAATGTGGGGCAAAGATGACGTCATCCGAAATAAAAAATTGACCAAATGCAAAAATAACCCAACAAATTATCTGGTACAGAATTTTTAGGGAACAATTACTTATAATTGTCATGTCTCTGTTGACTCGATTTTCGGAAACATTGATTTTATCTCAGTCTCATTATTGTTATTGTTAGGAATGCCTCACTCAGTCAGTTGCTTACTACATCCGTTTTCCAGGAGGGGGATCACGGCTTAGGTTGGAGGCAATAAAGTATTTGACACCCTCCTGAGTGATACGAACCCAATCAAAGGCCTGTGCTATCCTGGATGACCTCCTGCAACACCCAATTATCAACGATGTATAATCCACCCCACATTCCATGACACGACATGGATTGACCAGGTGCTGTGGTACAATCACTCACGCCTGGTGAATCGAATTAAACCCCAACCTTTCGCATGCATGTATTCCAATAGTGATAACTACTACACTACGGCGTTACGTATGCAATAACATTTGGTTTCTATTGTGTAATTATTTACATCCAGCACATAAATCAAACAGGTCTTATTTATATCCAGTACTGAAATCAAACAGGTTTTTTATTCCCAGCACTGAAATCAAACAAGTCTTAGTTCAAAGTGGCTATCGTGTAGACAGCTTAATTTGACTGTAAAATGGTGATAAAAAACCAAAATGTGAAACATCTTTTATAATCAAAATTAAGTGATAAGATACAAATAAACACTTCTTTTACAATTCCATGGAATAAAAAAAATTCTGTTTTTAAGCATCGGTAAAGTTACTTCTTAACTGGGAGTTTCCGACAAACAAAATTGAGATTCTTATAATTTCCGGAAGCTAATAAACAAATTTTAATTCAAATACACTTTTTACAAAACTATCCCCTAGAAGGATTGCCATTTCCTCTTCTTCAAAAGGCACTGTTACTTCTAATCCATCATTGTTTGCTACAGGCATGATCGATATTCCTCCAACAACATAATCTTTAGATGGAGTGGCGTAATTAGGTTTTCCGATGCCAAAATCAAAACCATACACTGGATACATTGCAACTGACGAAAATATAAATTCGTTACCTGTTACGCAGTCAAAAAAAACATTACCCTTTTTATTTCTCTCATTCCAGTTGATATCATCGATGATGTAATCTTTAGTAACAACATCATAGAATGAACGAATCTTTAAGCAAACTTCTTTTAACGGTATGTCTGCGATGTTATTTGTCGGCAGCCTTTGAGCCAAAAGGGTACAGCAATTTCCGACATAGGAATCGGAAAGACTGAGCACTTTCCGACAGTTTTTTAATATTACGCACGCTGTGTGTTCTTTGTTTCGGTGCAATCTTGCATTCACGGCAGCTTTCCAGAGAATAGCAGTGATGATGTCATTTCGGGAAATGAATTGAGTTGGGCTTAACTCCTTTGAAAATTCCATTTTAAGATTATCAAGTTTCGCATAAGAAACTGAGTAATACGCTACTTGTTTTGTAGCAGGCATGGTTATTGAAGACATTGGTGTATCACCACGATATTTTTCTTTCATAATGGCCTTTCCGTTTCCAGATAGTAATTGTCGGTTAGTGCCGTTGGTGAAAATTCCAACATCCCCTGTTCTAGCAACTGATCCGCATGCGTTCAGAAAGCGTATAGCCCCATGCCCATCACAAATTCCATGTGATATCCTGACAGCAACGATGACAGAGTGATCTTGAAGTTTTATCAAATGAGCGTTGGTCAGGTATGATTCTTCATCTTTTTTGTCTTCCAGAAATAATTGGGAATCTGGAATATCCAAATAGAAATTACAATTTTCAGCATCTCTGTGAGTAAAATTTCCTGTTGATTTCACTAGTTTGACTCCTTTATTATCACAGCGAATAACACAGTCATTTTCTGTGGTTTCAAACGAGCCAGCAAATTCCGGATACTCAAAAAGGGTTGTTTCAAGAGCTGTCTACAGCGTTTCCTCATCATATGGTTTATGTAAGGTTTCTTCATTCTTGTAATAAAATGCTAAAGATATGAAAAGTCCGTTCATTACGTTATCAAAGGCTGACAACTTTTCCTCTTTGGCATCGGATTGACTTTTTGCAGTCACAATAGTTGTAGATAGATGTGTTAGCTCCATGGTAACTTGTGCGAACCTTCGTCGGTCGTTTACTGAGAGCTTGGAACTGAGGTTAAATGATATGAAACTGTGTCAATATAATGAACATTATCATTAAAATAATTCTCATCATTTTGATCAAAGAAAATCAATGAAAAGTCATTATCTGAAGTCACACATCTTGAAAAAAATATATGTCAGATCTGAAGATTTGAGTAAATAAGTAAGTAACGGGAGTTTTTAGTCCTTGGGCTTCCATCCGTAATGGCTGGTTCTTCCGCCCGCCGACTTGCAACTATTAGTTGACTTACCGCCAGAGATACGTATAGCATTGCTCTAACTTGCCCGAAGGCCAGTGTGCAGTCAGTCGATGGCTCCTAATGGGCTGACACGCTGCTTTTAAAGCGCATCGGAGCGGTGTATTGAGATACGACATGACTGGACTCGAACACGGGTCGCAGCGGTCGCACTCAAAGGTACCAACCACTATACCATCGCTGCACATGCTATGACCAACAGTATACTCAATCGTATAACAGTTATGACCAATGGTATACTCAATCGTGAGAAATTTATCCACTCCAATAAATCTATCATTCAATCGTAATCCAATTGTCTCCTCACTCCATAAAAGGAGCCCTCAAATACACAATCCTATCATCACTTGTTAAAGGATTAGTCATTTAGTCAATGAAACATTTCTAGAAAGTCCATCAATGACCACTCAATACAGTTAACATAATTGTATCACATAAATCCTTTTAAACTCAATACTCAATATTCATCTACAATATTCATTTGCCATGTCACTGTGGGTTGTGGATATCATTTTTTGAAATTAATAGATGTAAGGGTATTTTAATAACAAACTGGCGGACCTGTGTGATCAATTATTTTATAATTGATATTTGATCCTTGGATGGTCAGCTTTCAATTTCTCACTGATACCATTTTTTTTTTCTTTATAAGTATATTCCACAAAAACAAAAATATATACAAGCATACAAGCAACTCCTAATCCTCACAAGGCACAATGTGATGCGCCAAAGATAGGGACTGAGAAACAATAAAAAAATTAAATAATAAACGTAAATTAATAGAGATCTATAACAGTGGTCTGCTGAAACGATTTGAGTCGAAAATGAACTTGATAACTACAGTGGAACCTCCTTAAAGCGGACATCCTCTAAAGCGGACACCTTTGTCAAACGGACAAAATATTTTGTTCCGGACGAATCCTTAATAAACTCTTATAAAGAAACGTCCCCAAAAGCGGACAGTCTAAAAAGCGGACATTTTTTCCAGGTCCCGCATAACAATTCCCCCTGAAATGTAGCACTATAAAGCGGGCAACAAAAAATTCAGAATTCAGTATTTTATTGGTCAGTGCGATAGCAACTGATCTTTCATTAGCGTTTGTACGTCCGTAATTCCGAGATTTTCTGTCCTCGATTGTAGGCTGAAGTCTGCTGTAGGCTGAAACAGAGGCTATTTTCCAACTCTGTTTGTTGCATGAATAGGTTAAAAGAAGATATTTTAAAACGTTTTCTGGTTGTGAGTGTGGCCATGAAATCAGCAAATCATGAATATCGCTGTGTGGAGTTTCTCAAAACTTCGCTATGCTATGATCCTACCTATTCAGCACTACAAGAGTTCCAGTTAGAATCTGTCTATTCCTTGGTCAAACTAACTAAGATATATTATTTACAAGGCTCTATATACATAGCATAATAAGGGTACATATACACGCCCTTTTTCCTTTTCCTTTTTTTTTTTTTTTTTTTTTTTTTTTTTTTTTTTTTTTTAAACTAATAAACTAGTAAAGAACATAGTCTTCGTATTTCGAAGGTATTGTTCGTACTCGCGTTGATCGTCGAGGGACGTTCGTCGGATTCTCTGGCGGAGCGCCAGGTGGTTCTGGTAAATTGGGCATCGCAGCCTCTACAAGAGATGCAGGCTCGGTGCAGTGCTTTTCTTCTCCTTGGAAATCAGGAGCAGAAACCGGAGTGTGCGTGTGATTTGCTGCCTGAACGTCGACGATATCGGCGTGGTCAGCATTAATAATGTTACGAGTGACAGGCGATATTTTACGTAAGAATCGGCGATTTCTCAGTGTCAGGCGCCTACTACCATCAACGAGAATATGATATTGTCGATTAGGCAAGGTTTCAGCAATGACTCCGGTGCGGTCCCATTTACACTTGTGGTGTCCGACCTGGTTCTGGATAGCCACATCGTCTCCAATGGCAAGATCGGGTAGTTCTTTAGAGTCTGAGTTGGCATGTTTCATGCAGGATGCGCGTATACGCCTACGATGAGCTGCCTCTCTAGCATCAGCAAGTTCGGACCACTCTTTCCGGAATGTGATAGGGTTTGGCAGGTGATCGTTGATGTTGCGACCAAAAAGGAGCTCAGCTGGAGAGACGCCCATGTCCATTGCTGGAGTATTTCTGTGTAAAAGTAGTGCCTTGGCAACGGCATCCGTGTCCAAGGAACCACTGGGAGAGACATTAGTAGTTAGTATGCGTTTCATAGTCTTCACAGCTGCCTCTGCTCTTCCATTACTCTGTGGATAATGAGCAGAGGAGAGTCGGGGAGAAATGTTCCAACTCCTGAGGAAAGCTGTGTATTCGCTCGAATTGAATGGTGGGCCACCGTCGGTAGAGATCTCCGTGGGGACTCCAAATGTGGCAAAGTAACCTCGGAGCACACTGCAAATGACTTTGGCGTTAGATGTATCCGATGATGCAACCTCGGTCCAGCCGGAAAATCGGTCGGCATATATGAGATAGAGGTGCCCAACCATATGAAATAGATCCATGACGGTTTTTTGAAACGGAAAATCAGGCAGCTCAGTTGGCATGGGAGGTTCCTTCGGCAGAGACGGGGCGGTTTGGTTGCATCGTCGACAGTTCTCACGAATCTTGTTGATGTCATTGTTCATGCGGGGCCAAAAAAATCTTTGACGCGCGTTTGATTTCATCGTAGAAGTTCCTTGATGACTGAGGTGTAGTTCATTAAGAATTTGTGGCCGAAGGGATTTCGGAATCAGTGGCTTTCCCGCGACGTAAACAATGTTCTTATTCGTATACAATTCTTCTCGCAAAGGCCAAAATGGCTGTACGTGCTGTGGAGTTATTTCTTTGCGTTCGGGGAAACCAGCCTCTATCATGTCAATTAAATCGAGATATTGCGGATCACGATTGATATGCTCACGAATAGTATCAAGTTTGATAGAGCCACAGAGTGATGCAACCCGGTGTAGGGCGTCGATAGCGCCTTCGATGCCAGCTGATGAGGAGGAGTTGTCAATCGATACGGAGTGTCGGTCACAACGTATGCGCGAGGCTGCATCGGCACCGGTATTCTTAACGCCTGGTATGGAGACAACTGTGAAGTTGTACATGAGAGTTTTTTCTCGTATTTTCAGAATTCTCGGATTACGGATTTTATCCAGGTCACGGTTGTTGAAAATAGATACCAATGGCTTGTGATCGACGGCTATCAATAATTCGGGACATCCTAATACAAACATACGACAGCTTTCTAGTCCGTACAATAATGCCAGTGCCTCCCCTTCAATGGGGGCATATCGGCTTTCGGCATCTGTCGTAAATCTGGACCCCGCGTACACGACCTGCCAATGATCGGGGCCACAGAGGGGGTCGACACCAAAGCAATCGCAATGCTTTTGTGTTAAGATAAATCCAATTCCCGACTTGCTCCAATCGGTATTGAGACAAGTGGGTTTGTGCTTAGAAAATGATCGCACGCCGTTTTGAATGCTTCGGACGATTTCGTGTTTTGACTGCTGAAAGATGTGTTGCAAGGTATCGTCCCAATAAAATGGTGAGTGCTTTTTTAGAAGTTCTCTGAATGGGGCCATAATAGGCGCTTGAGAGAAGGCGTACGACACTTGGGCAACCAATCCAAACCAAGATCGCATGTCTGTGATATTGCGAGGAGTTGGAAAGTCCTGGATGGCTTGCAATACCCGTTCTGGTGGGCGGTATCCCGTCATCGTCACAATGAATCCAGCGAATTCGGCGCTTTCCTCTGCAAAATGGAACTTCTTGGGGTTAAAAATGATACCGTTAGAGTAACACAACTCAATATAGGCAATTGTATGCCAAAAGGCATCGGCAATACCGTCGTCCCAGAGGAGAGAATCGTCAACAATTCTAGTAACACGGGGAAAATGTTCGGTTATCATGTCAAATCGCTTCGTGTAACCGTCGTTAGAGGTGTGAAAACCCTGTGGGGCCCGTTTGTATCGATAACGACCCCACTCAGTGATGAATGTGGTGGCTTCACGACCTTCTCGTGATAATGGAACTGAATGATATCCATTCCACGCGTCAAGGACAGTTTTTACCTTATTAGTAGGAATGGCACTCACGGCATTGAATGGTGTAGGCGTGTGGTGAGTCTCTCTATGAGTCGCATTGTTTAAAGCTTGTAGATCTACCGTACGGCGTGGTGTCCCATCTTTCTTCGGGACTACCACCATCCTTGAGCACCAATGTGTCGGGGTCCCTTGCGGCACTGGCTCTATTATACCTAAGGCGACATCGGCGTCTAATTGGGCCTTCACTTCGTCCTTCCAGTGATGGGGAATTGGGATCGGTTTGTGAACGGCCTTAGGTTGATGGTTTGGTTTAAAGCTCACTTTTAGCGGCTCCCCAGTCATAGTCTTTAGCTGCTGATGTTTGCAAGTGTTAAATGCACTGCTGGCATAATAATCCTTAATCCAGAGCTCCAAGTCTTTCACATATTCTTTCGTGGCTGGTAGTGGGATTTTATCCGGCGTAGGTGGACATGCTCCACGTATAGGGCAACCACATGGGGCCAGTGGTGGAGACGCAGCGGCATCGGATGGCTTTGAAGAATGCGAAACGGGTGGCGTGGACTGTTCCAGAGATGAAGCAGGTTGATCAGGTTGATGTGATAGTGACGTGATGTCATGGACGGTGGAGGTTGATTTACTGCTGCAGTTTGGGAAAAAGGGGTCGACAATGTTCAATGTTTTCAAGGCAGATTGCGATAAGTAGAAGCCAGTTACTTGGCCACAAACGTATAGGAGTTCGGTAGTGGTGCGGTTCGCGGTTGAGATATCGACGATCAGGACCCCTCGCACATCTAGTAAATTGTTATCAACACCTTTCAACTTATGAGATGTGGGCAATAACCAGCGCTCAGGAATTGATTTGAGTATGTCGGTACCGGATGTACATGTCTGAGCGCCTGTATCCGCTGTGGCGCGTAGGTTTATATTTCCAGGAGGTTTCGGCCAAGTATCACTAGTGTCAATCTTGGAATATGCACGGGCGTTAATGGAGATACTAACATCCAATATAGGGTGGGGTTCCGGAGGTGCAGACGTGAGTCGGCCATTGTTGAATGTACCATGGGGAATTCCATATAGTCATATTGGGTTGGTGGCGACTGACGATAGTTGAGAGATTGATTGATCAACCTGGTTGACTACTTCACTAACACTAGATACGGACGATCCTCTACAGACAGCAGCAAAATGGTTAGGTTTCCGGCATTTATTACATATCTTCTGCCAAGCAGGGCAAGTAGACCTGCCACCGGGATGAAATGATTTACCGCATCCTGAACAGTTTTTTGTGCCGGCAGGGCGAGATTTCGGTCGTTGGTTGGATTTAACTGGGGCAACACCCGAGGCAACGCCAGATTCAAATGGTGAACGAAATTGCGAGGATGCACGTTCAGTAACTTCTAGAGCAAGGAGACGGGTTGTTAACTGTTCGAGGGTCTGTAGGGTAGAGATTTCAGAGAGCACTTTCGATTGATGTGATTGATTGCGTAAACCGGCGATTAGCTGCGATCGGATCATATCAGACGAGTATGAGTCACTAGTCGTCTTGAACGAGCACAACATTGCCTGGGCTTTTAACCTCGAGACAAAACACGTGATTGACTCACAGTCGTTCTGTTTAAGACTAAAGAATTGCTGTCGGTACACCTCTGAGCGAACCGATTTGACTGCAACCGATTTAATAAAGTCGAGGAGATTGCTCTCAGAGACGTTTTGCAGGGCATCTGGTCCCACAAAGTTAAATAACATTTCATTCACCTTCGGAGTGCAGGTAGATCGGAGCTCATTTCGTATTTCAGCTTCATCGGTTAGGCAAGCCATTTCTTTATACCGGCTCCATGAATCTGCAAAGATTATCCACGTATTATCGGAGCTGTCTGCATCGATGGTGGGTCTGGTGGGCTTGCTGCTACGGGTGGCTCGGCTAGGATGAGTGGCGGACGGTGCAAATTGAGACATCAATGTGGTCATTTCTTTTTGGAATTCGAATTGCTGATGTTGCATTCGTAACATCATTTCGGAGAGTGCAGGGTGGATAGGCGGGTCGTTAAGCGAATCTTGCGAGTCTTGCGACATGATTTGACTGTAGTAAATAATGGCGGTTTGACCACGGTAGCGTGAAGAAGTAGTGAGGGCTGCTACAGACGAGATCGACGGTGTGTATGAGTTTTACTCAGTTCACGTGGACGTTAAAGTGTACTTCCGTACGATCCAATGCTCAGTATGAGTATGGTGTACGTCTTTTAATCGATTAATGAGTATGACAGTACGTCTCAGATGTGGGTGTTCATTTCACGATGTATACAAATGTTGAGTGTTTATATGTTAGCTACGTTCCTCGACGAGGAAAGGATGTGATATACAGATAGGAATGCTGGGCTTACCAGGCGAATCAGAGAACGTATGCTGCAACTAGCAGGCGTGTTGTGTAGATGTAGAGCTATGGTTTTTGTTCTTTAAATCCCACTTCCGACACCATGTATAAGCACTACAAGAGTTCCAGTTAGAATCTGTCTATTCCTTGGTCAAACTAACTAAGATATATTATTTACAAGGCTCTATATACATAGCATAATAAGGGTACATATACATGTGGAGTCGTATATTATTTTACTAGTCAGTTAGAGCAGAGTTATTTATGCAAAACGATTCTTTTTGCTGGTCTCGATACATCTCCATTACATTTATGCATATTGGTGTGCTTTGATAACGATCCCACACAGCCAAGTGTGGCTGGAATCTCCAAAAACACTACTCTTGAGGTAAGAAAATTTCCGACACATAATACCCATTGATGATGCCATGGCTGAAGTATTTTATATGTAATTGGGTGCTGCTACACTCACTGATAGTCTGAACTAAACATTAGGCTTGCTAAAAAAAGCAATGCATTTTAAGAATCACAGAAAGGGCCATCTCTTTCAAAAATGCTTTTGTAAAACTT
Organism: Turritopsis dohrnii; assembly: GCA_027922465.2. Lineage (NCBI taxonomy): Eukaryota > Metazoa > Cnidaria > Hydrozoa > Anthoathecata > Oceaniidae > Turritopsis > Turritopsis dohrnii. The sequence goes on along the minus strand of BQMF02000565.1, from coordinate 30,018 downwards.
GGGGATACATTGGAATTTGATGCAACTCTTTTCCGTTTATTTGAAATCTTTGTACTCATCGTCTTTACGGTATCAAAAATTGTGACAATGTTGATACTAATCGTTATAAGAAGTTTTTGTCCCATTAAAAAAAAACGGACCCGCAACAATTACCGCCGACAAGAGATATTTTACTGTACCACCTAAAACGAGTTTCATATGCCACAGTAGTCATCCAAAGGGGTTTGCTTAAGTATCATACCATTAAAAACGAAGAATTACATGTTAAACGAAGAACTCCATGTATCTATTCATTCCGACACTGACCACTCCTCCGTGGTGTCTTCATCAATTCAACGATCATCAAACTAAAGAATACCCCACATGACGAACCTAAAGACCTACTGCTAAAGACCTACTGCTAAAAACATACCATTAAAAACGAAGAATTACATGTTAAACGAAGAACTCCATGTATCTATTCATTCCGACACTTACCACTCCTCCGTGGTGTCCTCATCAATTCAACGATCATCAAACTAAAGAATGTACCACATGATGAACCTAAAAACCTACTGCTAAAAACATACCAACACAAACGAAAAATTCCATGTCAAACGAAGAATCCCATGCATCCATCAATCCCAACACTCACCACTCCTCTGTGGGGTCCTCATCAATTCAACGATCATCAAACTTAAAAATACCCCACATGACGAACCTGTACATCATCAAAAACGATACATTCCGTGTCAAACGAGGAATTCCTGGTATCTCATTAATTCAACGATCATCAAACATCAAACATAAAAATACCCCAAATGACGCACCTAAAACTTTGCCGTTAACACTCATAAAGCATCTCATGGACCTTAATAACAAAGATAAGGTCTTGTAGGAATAGCTACACAGTCAATAAAGGAGCACTTAGTGTATCACTCGAAAACACATTTTAGAAAGTAAAGTAATATATTCGAACTAGTAACCCGTGTAAAAATTTTTTACAGGTTTTAATCGATGTGAGCTGAACAGAGAGAAAGGCTTAGTATAATGAATTTTAGTATGATAAAGTTCCTCAATTGTTTGGAATGTAGAATGTTTAGAATGTAGTATCCCGTGTAGAACAGCGTGTAGAACACGGGTTTTAATTCATAAAAAAACAAAAAAAACGCGCTGTGCGTCCACTTTTTACATAAATTGTATAAATTGAAGATGCAATGCAATGGTTCCCCATGATTAAAAATATCTAACGTCAATACAGAAAAAAACACTCTTCACTCTTTTAATTAAAAATCTCTAGGTATTCCGGCTAAAGCATATTTAGTATGAACAGAAAAGCTTTTTAATCAGAAGATCTGAAACACATCAAAATATTCGTAATAAATCTTTCACGATACGATAAATTGTGCGTACAGGTAAACAACAAAAAGATTAAAATCGCTGTAACTGTTCATGGAATCCACACCCCAATGTAAATAAAAGCCAAACGCGAAAGTCGTAAAAGTATCGAAATGTGAATTAAAAGCAATTGCGACTTTCTTTACGAACCCAGACCGTCATGATTAAAAACCATGATATTCATTTCTTCAATCACGTATTATTTGAAAAGTAATGACGCAGAAACCCTATTAATACTATAAGAAAAAACAAAACAAACAAAAAAGTTCTAAAGCGTACTTACCCTAAAACATTAATAAATCTTCGCGCAATACTTTCGTTGTTGTCTATTGTTTCTTGACCTCGCGAATAATCAAAACATTTGAAACGATTAAATGCAATGCAATGTTTTCCCCTATACTAATCGTAGAGAAATATTAACCGCCGTGGTCTGACACTCCATTATGAATAAATGACCGCAAAAACGACCCGAAATTTTAGAGAGTGAAAGCGTGAAAAAAGCGGATGCACAGCGCGTATTAGAATATAGACTAGTATCTAGTATGCATATTTTGTGTTATGGTAATCGTTTACGTACTATGCCTAGGTATATAACTTTGAATTTATGATTTTATTTGTGACTTTTTATCTTTTGTGTAAATTTTTCTTCTTAGTTATTGTTTTTAGGATAAATACGTACTTGAATTTCCTTTTTTTTTTTGTTTCTTTTTTTTTTTCGGTATTACAATTGAAACATTATTCTTTTAGGCAATAATAAAAAAAGCATAAAGAAACTCATGGTTTTAATCATGATGTTGATGGTTTTGGGAAGAACTAACTATATCATTTCAAAAATTCATTAATGGTTGCAGTCCAGAAGTAACTTTTGAACAAAAGAAAAAGTTGGAAGGTATCATTTTTGTAATGTTATTCAATGTTTGGTTTTGTATGTCTTAGTAAACGGTTCTGTGTTATATATTGCACTAGTATCCCGGGTAAAAACTTTTTACCGAACTTAACTTCGAAAACATTAGGTCAAATCCACCATTCCCGTGTACGTACCCCGTGACGAAAAAATAAATCATAGAATCGCAACTCAAAAACATCCCAGGCGGTGTTGCTCGTTAGAATATAGATATCATTTAGATGTCATACAAAACATATGCAAACAGCAACGAACACACAACCCTGGAGGAAGCATCCAAACGATACAACACTAACTCAAGCACCTTTACACACGCCATCCTCCCAATTCACACAAAGTCCACACCACTTTACACACAAAACAAAACATAACAAAACAAAACATAACTACATGACATACACACCCTCCTCCACATCCATAAGCACACACACCCCTTCTACGTCCACATACACAACTATGTTGCACACAAAGCCCACACACATAACCAATTTCCAGCTCACACTAATCCACAACACAGCCTGAAAACATAAGTCGTCCACATAACTCACACAAAATACATACCATTTCATAAACAAAACAACATGACATACACACCCTCCTCCACATCCATAAGCACACACACCCCTCCTACGTCCACATACACAACTATGTTGCACAAAAAGCCTACACAAACACGTACAACCTATTTCCAACTCACACTAACCCACAACACAGCCTGAAAACACAAGTCGTCCACATAACTCACACAAAATCCACACCATCTTACATACAAAACAACATGACATACACACCCTCCTCCACATCCATAAGCACACACACCCCTTCCACGTCCACATGCACAACTAGACTAACCCACAACACAGCCTGTAAACACAAATCGTCCACATAACACACACAAAATCCACACCACTTCATAAACAAAACTACATGACATACAAACCCTTCTCCACATCCATAAAAATACACACCCTCCTCCACATCCATAAGAACACATACGCCTTCTACGTCTACACACACAACTATGTCCCTAAGTAGGCACACACTCACACCGCACCATACAACTTACATTCCCATTTTTACATTCCCATTTAAACATTCACGTCAACTAAATCCAAGCCGAATCCAAACCGAACCGCCATTTTTAACACAAGGATTCTTCGTATAAATATATATTTGATACCCCTTGGGGTCTATCTCCCTTCTTGGCGGAGCGAGCCATCTTACATAATACATAAATACATTTTTTTTTTTTTTTTTTTTTTTTAATTAAATAAATAAAAGGGCTTAAAGCTCCTTGATTAGCGCTTCTGAGTTGACTAGAGAAATGTCAACATCAGAAATGTCTTGCACACGCACAGACCGTGAACCACGTATACAAAGCAGCATAGATCGAAGCAACGAAAAGGAAATTTTCGTACGAACAAAAGTGGTGGCGGCTGATGTTGTTATGCCTCTCTTCTCAGCAATCATTTCGGCGAGCCTCTGGTAAAATTTGCTACATTCTCTCCCCATTCCACCCGTGGCGGAGAACACCAATATTAACACAAGGATTACGTCAATGGAATCCAAATCGAACGCCATTCGAATTTCGCACCATAGACACGGCGATACAAACAAAAAACAACAGAAAGATTTCATTTCCTGATATAAGCAGACGCGTCAAGCACAGCTACCTAAACGTAAGTTGTTTTATTCCATCACTTGTTTCCCCGTCCTCTCAAGTCACTCATAGAATGTACAAGAACCCCTGCCAAAAGTATGAGTAGTTCGTAGAGCTGATAGACCGTGGTACCATAGGTCACCAGAAACGAACTGACATTGTGCAAATGTAGGTGTCAGCTCCTGATGAAGGACCTACAATTCTGCCTTTGTCTTGGCAAACTCATACACGCGTTTTTTCCACACATCCTTGTACATACTATAAAAGACTTCTCTCATTTTATTGCACATTTCTTTTATTGCACATTATTATAATTTCTAATTTGACAATATAGTTTCTAATTTACTAATAAACGACACATCTACCTTGTACGTCACACTGTAACAAATCACCATTGACAAGGACACTAGAACAGGACAATGCACCCCACTATACACTTATATTGCACCACACTCCCTGCACCAACACAACACCACGACTCTCCACGCTTCCTATCTGTGAGACTAATTTTCACTTCACACCCTGTAATTTATACACAGTTCACCTAATTCACACTTTCTCTCTAAGTCAGTCACTGCTTATGCTGCAACACCACTCTCGAAAAATAATAACAAAAATTGTAACAATGTTGATACTAATCGTTATAAGAAGTTTTTGTCCCATTAAAAAAAAACGGACCCGCAACAATTACCGCCGACAAGAGATATTTTACTGTACCACCTAAAACGAGTTTCATATGCCACAGTAGTCATCCAAAGGGGTTTGCTTAAGTATCCCAATGGATGTGTGGACCCCGGTCGACGGTGAACTAAATATCAAGTAGATTGCGTGTAAACCCTTGCCGGATGACCTTGTCGATTTCATTTATTGCATGTGTCAAAACTCCAAATGCGAATCAAACCGGTGTTTATGTTATTATCATGGCATCAAGTGCTCCGACATGTGCAGTTAAGATTGTTAGAATGATGATGATGATAATGATGACGACGAAAATGATGATGAAGATAATCATCACGGAGAATTTGCCACATTAAATTTATTCGACTATTTTAGCGGCAAAAAGTCAAACTACGGACTATAGGGAAGGTGACTTACTTGAATAATGCCTATGACGTCATAAACAACGAATATTCAATATTTCCCGATTCAGTTAAAATTATGATGAAACCTAAATACTTGTTCGATGTATTTTTGTTAGTACTATTCATTAGTTTTTACAATTTTATGTTCTGATCAACAAAAAAAAGATTTAAGTAGTAATTTACTGTTGTGACGTCATCAAAACACATTTTGCTGCTGTGAAAGACCCACAAGAAAATCCAGAATGTCCAGCAAACATTTTTTGCACCTTCTTATGTATGAGAACACACTCAGAAAGTTTCAATTTGTCCGGCAAATTTTTTTTGACTTTTGGCTCTCAGCTTCCTGACTATTAATGTTTATGTCCTCCTTTTCCTGTCCATCATCAAAGCAAGGGTTTACTGAGATTGGTGACTCTTTCAGGAGAAAGCATTTAATCAATATTTCAATGCCGTAGAATAAAGTAAACCCATTTTACCACCACAGGAATTTGATTTTATTGTGTTTGTGTATTGAGCAACATATACCGAAACTTTGAATAAATACAAAACCATTCTAGTAAATTGCGAAAGAAACCTTTTTGTAAGTTCCATTATACACACCTTGTAAAAATAATATTCATGTATTATAACTTTTCTATAGAAATTTAATATTAAATTCATCAATTAACATTTCAATGGCACCTTTCACATTTTTTTAGGAAAATTGTTGGGGATGTTGTTATATCAGACTGTGAGTTAGCAGAATCAGAGATGTACCAGTTTTATTGGGCTTATGAGTTATCAGAATTTGAATACCGTTATGTGCCAAACTACAGACAGCCTTCGTTATTACGCACATTAAAATGTAAACAAAGATTCTTGTCACAAAAATAGACATACACTCTTGCCAAGTTCACCACGTATAACTGAATAAAATGTTTTATGAAACAGACCAATAGAGAGCAATTAGCAGCAACACTTGAAAATAATGATGGGTCATGAAGAACCATAATGGCCTATATTTCATAAGAAATGTTCTCCCCCATTGTGATTAACGTACAAAAACTTTATTTATTTGACTTATTTTATGATAATTAACTTTCTAATTGTAATTTCCGAACTGGCTTTTTTTTTTGTAAGATTGCCACTTTTGCATTGTCGATAGTCTGTGTCTGCATGACCATGAGTTTCTTTTGTTTTCTTTATCAAATAATCGGCATTTGCTTACTTTTTCTTTTTCAATCTGAACAAAAGGCGAAAATATATAAGTTAGTGCACTGTGCCAAACGTACAACCATAACACTGTCACTTTAATCTGTATATAGCAATTCCTTTCTATAATTTATATGGGAGAGAAGTCTGCTTTTGAACTTGGTGATAATGACAATCACAGCTTGGTCTAAATTTTGTGAAGTATTCAAGCATTCAATTCAATTCAATTGGATATGAGTTCTTGTATGCAAATACATGAAAGTGTTATCTGCTTAAAATTTGTTTTGTATGTGTTAAACCTGAGGCATTTGAATAAATGTTTTGTATATTTAATGTCTCTGATGTATTGTATTGAATTAAACTTGCAATGGTATACATTGCTTTATGAATTCAATATCTGTTTTAGATTTTGTCAACCAAATGGCTTATACCTTTAACCACTGTCACTCTAGATATATCTCAGAAATTCCATTTTCGACCTTCCCGGAGTAAAAATTATTTCGATTTGGCTTTGCAGCCCAGCACTGACCTTCAGGCCCCAGGGCCTCTTGTTTCTTTTCCTTTTTCTTTTCTTCTAAACATCTGTTTACAATATTTTTATAATATTTTTATCATAAAGTTTATTCAATTCCGCGCGCTATGCGTAGGAAATTGTTTGGTTTACACACTATCTATCTCGGTTACAGTTTTTCGTCGTTTTCGGAAAGTCTGTTCGGATTTCGGATTGTTTGTTTATTCAGAATAGTTAATGACTGACCCAAAACTCTATGCTTTAGGACATCCGTGGTGGAGTTTTAGTCAAACCTGTCAATTATGTTGACAGGTTTGACTAAATTTGAGCAATTTAGACAAGGTGCTGATTTCGAATTTGACAGTCATTTTGTCAGTCTTGACTAAAATTAGACAATTTGGGCCAAATTTGGACCAAATTTCGAAAGTTCTTCAAATTTCACAAAACTTTGCATGGATTACATTTGAAAAGTGCTGATTTCAATTCTGGCAGTCATTTTGTGAGATTTGACTAAAATTGGAAAATTTGGGCCAAATTTGGACCAAATTTCGAAAAATCTTCAATTTTCATGAATAAAAATCATACGCAAGATATTGGTGAACTGTTTTTCTGGCCCTGAAACACCATTGTGAACTGCAAAGCTGTCAAAATTAAGTTAAATAAATTAAAGAAGGGAGTAATTTGATGAATCCCAGACTGTATCAAATTATTAGTCAGTGTACAAGTCATTCAGATAACTTGAACATTAGCCTAAAGCAATTTTCTCAAGGGCTGATGGGGAAATTGTTCAAGCCTAATGGCTTCTAGTTTTATTTGTACTAGCCAAGTGACAGCGTTTTCTAATGTGGAATATGTGGAATATTGTTATAGTTTACCGGTTAACGTACTCTCCAGTCACCTCTGCTTCCTGGCAACATGCTTTGATAACTGCAAAGGAACATATTCTATTCTTCTGTACAGAAGTATCTTCTTCATTCAACTGAATCCCATTTTTGTTGGTAGGCATGAAATCCTTTTATGAATGTTTCTTTGCCTGTTAGGGTAGCAAAGGGTAATAATATGGACATGCCTAATTCCTAACTTAGGAGTAGAATTTCCTCCTATTTTCTGGCCAAAATAAGCAAAACCTCTCCAAGGCGGACACCTCTCTGAAGCGGACAAAATCTCTGGTCCCGTAAGTGTCCACTTTATGGAGGTTCCACTGTATATCTAAATTTTTTCGATTTGTTTTTGTATCGTGTCTGAGATCACCAAATAGCAGAATCCTACAAAGGAAAACAGGATTAAGCGGAAATAAATGTATACGGAGATCCCTAAGACCCTCTAACATTTTCGAACCTGTCATTGGAGTAATTCGAGCAATGCAACAGAAAATGCTCTGTAGGTTCAATGGAATTTGTCCTGCAGTTACAAAAGGGATCAACTGTGTCACAAAAATTGTGACGAAATTTATGCTCTCTCAGGTGACTGAACCTAACCCTTAGGCGAGTCAGCAAGATCACTTTGTTGCCTTGAAAGTGGATTCTCCCTTGGTCATAAGAATTTGAGAATAGCACATTTGAAACTAGAAATTGAAGGGAGATCGCGTATTTGACTATCAAAGTTTATTCCACACAGATACACAAAACGGAAAGTAGGAAGCGCGATATCGATCGGTCCTTGAATACAACGAGTAGAAGGGAGGACTTGCTCTAAGGTTTGCTGAAGCTGTGCTCTGAGGTGGAAGGTATTCAAATAAATACTGTGGTGCCATCCCCTTCACAATTTTGTAGAAAAAAGTAAGCCCTCCAGTATAACGTCTATCACATAAACTCTCGAGACCTAGTTCAGAGTATAGCTCCTCCCTAGAAGTTCCAAGAAAGCAGCCTGTTATTGCAAGACATACGTTATATTGAATAGCTTCAATCCTTTGAGAAAAAGTAGAGTTTCCTGGATATTCGTATACGATATCCCCATAGTCTAAATGAGGTATTACGAAGGTTTTGTATATAGCTAGAAGTGAATCCCTTGGAAGGGACTTGCGAAGTCTGTTTTAAGACCAATACCTTTGTTAGCCTTTATGGACGGGAATGGCTGTGTTATTGAAACTGACAACACGGGAGTTTTGAGGAGCTTACTTTCTAGAAAAGTACACCTCTACCGCTTGTTTGGAAGGGTCAGGATTAAAACAATTTTCATTGGTGAGCCCATTCACTTATCTTAATTAGGTCACTGTTCAATCAACTCATTTGACGAAAGTAATGGATCTGGTACTAAAGAAAATAAAGTGTCATCAGCAAAAACTTTAGCCGTAGATACCAGAGTGTCGGTCGTTTATGAAAATAAAAAAGAACAATGGACCCACAATAGAACCCTGCAGGACTCCAGCCGAAATCTTCTCCCATTACGAGTCTTGACCATTTAGAACAACTCTTTGGAATCTTCCCCTCAGAAAATCTTCCAGGAGAAGAAATGGTGAACCAGAAATACCATGAGATTTGAATTTAAATGTTAGACCTTCATTCCAAACTCTGTCGAAGGCTGTCAAGGATATGCCACGAGTATCTAAAGGGGGTTAACATCAAAGCCTTTAAAGATGTCATGCGTTATAGATAACAGCTGAAATATACATGAATCACCCTTCATGTATATGCCAGACTGAGAAGTTGAAAATAAACCGTTATCTTCCAAATGGCTGTAAATGGCATCCAAAATACATTTTTCGTATATTTTTCCAAATATGGGCAAAAGAGAAACAGGTCTACAATTTTTAACGATAGATTTATCTCCTTTGTTTTTTGTAAACATGTTACCTTTTTTCCAATTATTTGGAAACTTGTGAGAAGCGAGAGACAAGTTGAATATCTTCATAAGTGGTATTACCAAAGATTCATCACAGATTTTAACCATGCGGATAGAAATTTCATCCAATCCATGAGCTTTGTTGATGTTCAAGTGCTAGAACTTTAGATTCGTCGAGACAGATTGAATCCAATCTCAAGTCAGTAACAAAACTTGATGGAGGCAAAACCCTATCAGTATTAATGGGAGAACATTGAGTGGCGAAAAAATTATTCAAAATATTATTTTTGTTGTATCTGAAATTAGAACGTTACCAGAATCATGAACAGGGGGAATCTTTGGTATTTTCCTCCTATGAAGGAATTGATCGATTATGGACCGGTATTTTTTGGAACCTAATTTCGGATCATTTAAAGAATTAGCAACTTTGATAATTTTTATGAAAGTGGAGAACTTTCGGAATTTCCTCCAAATTAAGCCCGAATTGCAAGTTAGTCAGCCGAAGTGAATAAAAAATTTTATTGCTAATGCGGACGGACATGGCTTCAAGTTTTAATCGAATCATTCACCTGCTGCGCGTAAGCAATAGCAGTGTTTGGAAAGAGCTGGTATCTGATCCGATTCGTAAAATTTTCATTACTTTTACGTCACTACTCACATTGTGTATTTTTGAATGTGGCTATAAGTGACGAATCGATTTGCTCTCACGTTTAATTGTTGGACCTTCAGTAAGAAGTTTGAATTTGGTTTCATCCTGTAGCATTCTCTCTAATTCGTTGATGTAATCTGCTTTACGTAAAAGGACAATACTATTTCCCTGATCTGCTTTTAGTATAACAATAGCTACTTCTGTCAAGCCTCAATTCTTTTAACCCTTTCAACTCACATTCAGTTAGGTTTTGTTCATTTTTTCCAGTTATAGTTATAACAATACGAGTAAGCATTCTCAGCAAATCGGTTTTTGAAACGAGTAAAGTTTTTCTCGTGTACACCTGCTCATTTCTCAATTCACTATAACAACTTTCGAAGACGGTGAAAACTTCTGTTTCATCAACTTTAGTTGGGGGTATTCCAAATTTCAAGCCTTTCAGAAGCGCAGATTGTTGACTAGCAGATGCGTAGTAGCGGATTACTCAGCGGCCATTGTTTTAAAAACAATAGCCGCCTCTACTAAACGCGTTCTAAACCACCTAGTGGAAAACCGGCTTAATTAAACTGATAAAAGTCGCGTATATTTAAAGTCGCAAGACGCCATTTTCAAAAAAATTTTGTACGCATAATTTTTTGTAAAAATATTGAAAAGTTTTTTGGGGGTAGATGGGGCTCCATTAAGCCGTGGTGAAGGCAGTCCATCTAGGAAAAGGAAAACTCTGATGTAACACCCTGAGAAAACTGTAAATCTTTATGGAGTAGGTAGGATCTTCCTACTGGCCAGCCTCGAACTCCATCTTTGTCAGTGGCTTAGTTAGAGGTAAACTCAAGTTTACCTTGTTTCTAAGCTAGGACACTGAACGCTGGTTTCTTTCACCTTTTTCTGTTTGTCTAGTTGTTGTATGTGCTCTTTGTCTGCTTGTGAACTGTCGCTGTTGTGTCGAAACTCTGGTAAGTCATCTCTTGGTGAGGGTACAACTCAAAAACTCAGTTACTGGTCTGAGGCCGGCTGATAGTTAGGAACCCGAACTTTTTTGGTAGCGCTTAAAAGAGGCTGTTCCATCAGCAGCTGTAAAATATCAGAACATTTGTTGTGCCATGTCGCGCATGGAGGGTTTCCCAGCAAATGTGTCTGGTGTGCTTTGTCGAGGAGGCCACACCCTGAGCCTTCTGTTACGGCAGAAGGTTTATTGATGAACCAACACTATTGACACAATCAGACTTTTTGCAAGTACATGTTATGTTTGTTCCTTTTATTTAATTTCTCTATCTAAACTTCCCTTATGAAATGGTTAATCAAAGAAAAAACACAAAAAAACCAGCTTCAAAACCCAATTCGATTAACCCGGCCCCACTGAACATATCTTTCACAAATGTCCGTGGTTTTCGTACAAATTTCTCTCACATTCATGCTTTCATTTCTAACAACTCTCCTGACATCCTTGCAATTTCGGAGACTAATCTGAATTCCAATATTGACACAGAAAATGATTTTCTCTTTCAAGGTTATCTTCCTCTACGTCGTAAGGACTCTAAAACCCACATGCATGGCCTTGGTGTATACCTTCGAGACAATTTACCTATAACTCGTGTGAGTGATCTGGAGGATCCTGATTTGCCATACATGTGCTTTCGTCTTTCGTTGCTCCATTCAACAAGCTATCTGTTCTTTCTTTATCGATCTCCATCATCCCAAGACTGTTCTGTTATAGACTCTACATCTGAAAGTATTGACAAGGCCCTATCAATTCATCACAGTGCCAACATATTTGTTTTTGGTGACTTCAATGTTCATCATGAAAAATGGCTCAAATTCTCAAATGGAATCTCTCACTCAGGAATTCATACTCTAAATTTTGCCCTATCTCAATCTCTTTACCAAATCATTGACTTTCCTACTCGCCTTCCTGATCGTGATGATCAATCTCCATCTCTACTTGATCTCTTTTTAACATCAAATCCTGATATCTGTAAAGCATCTAGTGAAGCTCCTCTTGGCAACTCTGACCATGGCGTAGTTTCTGTCTTAACATCTCTTAATTGCAAAGCTGCTTCTGAATCTCCTTTTCATCGCACTCTCTTCAGTTATGAACGTGGTGAATGGGATAATTTTCGAGACTTTCTTCACGATGTCCCCTGGTACAATGTGTTTTCAAATCCAGCTGAAAAATGTGCAGAGGAAGTTACATCTTGGCTTACATCTGGTATTGAAGCATTTATCCCCAGTAGAAAATTTCGTGTTAAACCTCACTCCTCTCCCAGGTTCTCACCTGCTTGTGCTGCAGCAATTGCTCACAGAAATCTTTACTTTCATCAATATCAACGTGAGAAGTCTTCTCATAATAAGGTTCTTTTCAACCAAGCACGAAATCACTGCAAATCTGTCATTAATAATGCAAAGTCTACATATCAACAAGAAACTCGTAATCGTATCTCTTCACAAAAAATTGGCTCTCGAGATTTTTGGCGCATCATTAAAAGCGTCACCAACAATAAAAGGTCATCCATTCCTCCCATTTTCAATGGTCCAGAGGTTTTATCATCATCTAAGGATAAAGCTGAACTCTTCTCTAATATTTTCAGTACTAACTCTACTCTTGATGACTCGGACCATGCTGTTCCGGAATTTCCCTTGAGGACTAATAAAGTACTGGATAGCTGCTTTATCACACCAGCTAAAATATCTTCCATCATTTCAAATCTTGATGCTTCTAAGGCTACTGGCCCTGATGGAATTCCTGTCATCCTATTTCAAAAGTGTGCACCTGAATTATCTCCTGTACTTTCTCGTCTATATAACAAGTGCATAGCTGAATCTTGCTTTCCTTCATCTTGGAAGTTTGCCTCTATAATTCCAGTCTTTAAAAATTATGGTGATCGATCTAATCCACGAAATTACAGACCCATTAGTCTCCTACCAGTTATGAGTAAAGTTTTTGAGGCCTTTATCAATAATGCTCTTGTTAATCACCTTGAATCTAATAACCTCTTCTCAGATTTTCAATATGGCTTTCGCTCCCAACGCTCAACTGCTGACCTCCTTACAGTGATAACTGATAGAATTTACACTGCATTAGATAAATCTGGGGAGGCAAGAGCTGTTGCTCTTGACATATCCAAGGCATTTGATAAAGTATGGCATACTGGTCTTTTGAAAAAGCTTGCTGCATATGGAGTAAAGGGTCTCTTTTATGAGATGATTCGTTCCTTCCTTGGTAATCGTAGGCTTAAGGAGAGATAATAAAATGCCGATTGCAGGACACACGGTCAAACTCTCATAGTCCCAGAAAAAAATCGGAAAAATGACAAAGTGCCCACCCCTTCTGCGCATGCGTCGAAAAATGTTGACGTCAGCACTATCGTTGAAAACCGTCGAAAAATGTTGACGTCAGCACTATCGTCGAAAAATGTTGACGTCAGCACTATCGTTGAAAACCGTCGAAAAATGTTGACGTCAGCACTATCGTCGAAAAGTGTTGACGTCAGCACATCATCGAAGTCATCAATCAAAACCACCCCCAAATGAATGCTGACGTCAGCAGTTTCATCGGTCACGGTTGAATTCCCCTCCTCGAAAGTAGGAAATCCCCACTCATAAAAATTCATCAAATGAGTCAGGGAAATCCCCTGACTCAGTTCTGTCCACTCGTAAAAAATTTCCAAGTTGAAAAAGTTTATATAATAAAGGATGTTGAGTTATTTCAGAAACGCAGTATCTAAATTATACAACGCTGTTTCAGCGCCTGTAACGACGACTCGTGATGCACTCGCAGATCGATTGCAGAAGATTCGCGAGTCTATTACTTCTTTATATAACAAGACTAAGGAGAGACTAGGGTATGGACAGTCACCACTGATTTCAGCTGTTGAACGCGAAGCCATGACAGAAGAGGAGGCGAGCATGCCGATGGAAGACACCAACAACACAAGTATGAGTGATGATTTTATACCTATGAAGCATAAGCATGCACTACATAAAACTTTCCGAAGCTTTCGTATAGCTGGTATAGCAAAAGCTGATGTTGATGGATACTTCACACTAGTGAGAGCAAATGTGGAGAAGTTAATGGAAGAGCAGGTTGAGGACATGGGGTCTGCTAAAGTACAACTCTCTCTATGGATCATGTGGAAGAAGCGAGAGAAGCTTTTAATTCAACTTGAAGATGATGATCTAGAAGGAGAAGATGTTACAAAAGGAGATAAATATGGATATATAAGGATAGACAAAGTCTTTAACAGCTTGATGATGAGAGTGTTCCAAGGTAGTGACATGAAAGAGACATTGGATGAGATGTTTGCATATATCAAAACCCAAGTAGAGCATCCTGCATTACCACAAAGCGGCTTCACCATCGATCACATCATGCACCTGGACGTAGACTTTCACAAGCTGCAGCTGATGAGAGGATCTTCATACATCAAACTACCATCCTGGATAGCGTCGAAAAAGGCAATCATCAACCCTAAAAACGATGATGAAGAATGCTTCAAGTGGGCTGTAATAGCAGCACTACATCATGAAGAGATCACTAGTCATTCAGAACGGATATCTAACCTAAAAAAGTATGAGAATAAGTACAACTGGGATGGTTTAGAATTTCCTGTAGCAATAGACAAGATAGGAAAGTTCGAGAAGAATAATCCTAACATTGGGGTGAACGTACTATATATCGAAGAAAAGTCTACAAAGAGGAGGATCAACACCACACGAGAATCTAATCGTAACATAAGCGCAAAGAAGCAAGTCAATCTGTTGATGGTATGTGATGGAGAGAAGAATCACTATACAGCCATCAAGAATCTATCAAGGTTGTTAGGTCAAGAAAACACAAATCATCAACATGCACAGCACTTTTGCATCAACTGTCTAAATGGTTTTCACAATGTAGAGTCACGAGACAAGCACTATGTTTACTGCTCTGGCAATGAACAAGTTAGAGTGGAGATGCCTGGAGAGAAGGAAAAATGGTTGTATTATAACAATGGAGAGATGCAGTTCAGAGTACCTTTTGCTATCTATGCAGATTTCGAGAGTCTTTTAATACCTATGAAGGAAGATGGGAGAGAGAAGAACACAAAAACACTATCGAAGCACATACCTTCAGGATGGTGTACGTACAGCAAGTTTGCGTATGGAGATGTGCAAGATCCTCTAAAAGTATACAGAGGTGAAGATTGTGTAAAGAAGTTTGTGGATCATCTGGAAGATGAAGTTAAGCGGTTGTATGCGACATTTCCAGAGCAGTCGATGATAGAACTGACGGATGTTCAGAAGCGTGATCATTGGGATGCAGAAACTTGTCACATATGTATGCAGCCATTTTCCGATCCTCAAAATCGCAAAGTCAGAGATCACTGTCACTATACAGGTTTATATCGAGGTGCTGCACATAACAATTGCAACCTAAGATACAAGATCCCACGTCATATCCCTATCATCTTTCACAACTTAAGTGGCTATGATGCACACCTCTTCATTAGAGAACTTGGGGAAAAGTACAACATGGAAGATATAGGATGCATCGCGGAAAATATATCCTTCCATGTCAAAATAGCAATACCACTTGCTGGTGTTTTCAACTCTGACGGTGCACAAGTGTACAAGAAGATCGAGCTGAGATTCATTGACAGCTGTAGATTCATGGCATCAAGTTTGGATAAATTGTCCTCTAATCTTAGTGATGAGCAGTGCAGAAATCTTCGATGGTTTTACAAGGAAGATAGCATCTTTCAGTT
Source organism: Turritopsis dohrnii (assembly GCA_027922465.2). Taxonomy (NCBI): domain Eukaryota; kingdom Metazoa; phylum Cnidaria; class Hydrozoa; order Anthoathecata; family Oceaniidae; genus Turritopsis; species Turritopsis dohrnii. The sequence continues at coordinate 14,125 of BQMF02000565.1, read as the reverse complement.
GATGCGCCGCAAAGGTGTATATCCATATGAGTATATGGATAGTTGGGAAAAGTTTGCTGAGAGAGAGCTACCTCCAAAAGAAGCCTTTTACAGCAAGCTGAATATGTGTGGTATAAGTGACACAGACTACGAACATGCACAACAGGTGTGGAGAAGAGTGTCTCCAAAAGGAGACGTGACAACACTTGGAGATTACCACGATGTGTACTTGGCAACGGACGTTCTACTGCTAGCAGATGTGTTTGAAACGTTTCGGGATACATGCTTGCATCACTACCAATTGGATCCACTTCATTTCTACACAGCACCCGGTTTGGCGTGGAAAGCAGCCTTGAAGTATACCCGAATAGAGTTAGAACTGCTCACAGACATAGACATGCTGTTAATGTTCGAGAGAGGTATACGAGGAGGTATAACACAAGCTGTACATCGCTATGTAAAAGCAAACAATAAGTATATGGATGATCAATATGATCCGAAGGAGGAATCCTCATATGTAATGTACCTTGACGCAAACAACCTTTACGGTTGGGCTATGGCATCAGACTTGCCAACACATGGATTTAGATGGGTAAAAAATGTTGAGAAGTTCACACCTGAAGGTATTGCAAAGATAGTTAAGAAGAATGAGTATGGCTATCTGCTGGAGGTGGATATCGAGTATCCAAAGAGGCTACATGATGCTCATAATAGTTTACCATTTCTACCTGAGAGAATGACGCTTGCAAAGGTGGAAAAACTCGTACCAAATCTCCACAACAAGCATGAGTATGTTATAGATATAAGAGCGCTACATCAAGTGTTGACTCACGGCTTAGTTCTGAAGAAAGTCCACCGAGTCATCAGGTATCATCAGGTTGCCTGGCTCAAGCCTTACATAAACTTAAACACAAGACTGAGAAAAGAATCAAAGAACGACTTCGAAAAAGACTTTTTCAAGCTTATGAACAATAGCGTGTTTGGTAAGACGATGGAGAATATACGGAACCATCGCAATATGAAGTTAATTACGAACGAAAAGAAGTATAAGGGGTACGTCATGAAACCTAACTTTAAAAGTGGAGTTCGCTTTAGCGCAAACTTGATGGGTGTGGAGATGGGTAAGACAAGTATCAAGATGATGAAGCCTGTATACATAGGTCAGGCTATACTTGATATGAGTAAGATGTTAATGTATGAATTCCACTATGACTACATGCAGCCGAAATATGGTAGTAAGCTGCAACTCTGCTATATGGACACTGACAGCTTCGTGTACCACATCAAGACGGAAGATTTCTATCGAGATATAGCTGAAGATGTAGAAAAGAGATTTGACACGAGTAATTATTCAGAGAAAGACAGATTATACACATTAAAGAATGAGAAGGTTATTGGTCTGATGAAGGACGAACTTGGTGGTAGGATCATGACGGAGTTTGTGGCTTTACGAGCTAAACTCTATGCATACAAGACGCTAGAGAAGGAAGACAAGCGATGCAAAGGCATGAAAAAGTGTGTGGTTAAAAAATCCATTACATTCGAAGATTATAAGAAGTGTCTAGAAGATGGAGGAAATCTATATAGAGAAATGGTAGTGCTTCAAAATAAGAAACATCAAATGTATACACAAAAAGTGAACAAGATTGCTTTGAACAGAGACGATGATAAACGCATCATACAGACAGATTTGATCACAACGCGTGCTCGAGGATTCATAAATTCATAAGATTCATGCTGAATAGTGAGTAATTCATGAGAAGTTTTTTCTCATGATCTCATGACGCAAATGAGGTGAAATTGTACGCTTGAGTGATTTTAAGCTATCATAAATAAGCTGAAATCATGTTTTATTAATGTGATGTGTAGTGTGGTGGTTACAACGTAAAACTTGTAATCTTGAGATCGCTAGTTCGATCCCCACTCGGTCTCTCATGTCCTGGTTGAAAAACTTGCATGAGTGCGCACTTCCCCGCAGTTGCGTTGGATATATCGCGGTTTGGGTAGACTTCGGTCTGGGTGATTAATCACTGTCAGGTTTCACTGGTCCACAGAGACATTCAGGTTACCGTCAAATCGATCGAAATTCAACATAAACGTCAGGGCTTGAAGGTGTTAGCATGAACCTAAACTACTATCACATGTGGCTTGAAGGTGTTAGGATGAAGCTAAACTACTATCACATGTGGCTGTCGGTACAAAAACATAAGGGTTCTCTAAAATAGAGTTTTCTAAAATTATCGAATTTTTCCGAGAGACACCACAAGCAGACATTGAAGTGTAAATGAATGGTATAAAACTTAAGAGCGGAATAATTTGAAATTGTGGTGAACAGGCGACAGAGTCTGCCGGAAAGGGAAGGTCTAGTGGAGCGGCTAGATTGGAACTGGATGGTGCCGTCCGCTCCCGGTATTCACCACAAAATGTGCCAAAAGTTGTCGGGAAAAACTGTGACTAAATGTAATATACTCGAGCAGAACATGAACGGCCATTACGTGCGTAGTAGTCGGAGCTCGTAAGTAGTCACACACAAATAGTCTAAGATCTAGGGGTAGAGCTCAGAGCTGGTGGATTCGAGAAGCCAGGGTGGAGTGCCGGTTAGATCGAAGACAATGAATTAAAAACCCTCTAGGGTATCGCAACAACAACATCATCATCAACAACAAAAACCCTAGGGGGTTCTCCTAAGGGAGTTTTGTTTTCAATAATAATATAATATTCGTTTCATGTAGCTCATCACCGCCACATGAAAGAAAATGTACGAAGTAATACTACTCATCTGTTTCTGCGTTCCGACAGGACTTTGGATGTTTGTTTTCTGGAAGTGTCGTCATATAATAAATCTAGTCATGAATATCGATGGATCTATTGACGTAGTTGGTACTCCAGCAGAAGCGCAGAAAAGAGCAGAACTTATACGTGCTGTACAAAGTGGTCAACATCTTGGCGGTAAAAAACCTTGGACAGTTGAAAGAGTGAATAAGTTGCAAGACAAGACCATCGAAAAGCTATACAAAACATACACGGAGGGGAATGATCGCCTGGCGGCTCTGCAGGAGCAGTTCCAGCAAGAAACGCCTGATTTCAACGCTCTGATATCTAATTTGGTAGGTGTGAGAGATGTTTCAAAGATGATGAAGGAGATCAACGGAAATCCACTCATCACTAATTCCATCACGAGTTATATGGCGGCATCTATGCCTGGCGTTTCACCTATGGATGTGATAGGGTCTACTATCTACTCAAATTGTAAAACTTTTCTCGGTCCTTTGGCGCTGTTTGCGATCATTTTTAGCAATCTTGATTGGATTAAGTACGCAAAAATCGCTGAAGAGCGTCAAATAAATGAGCGAAGACGAGAAGAAGATAGTAAAATTGAAGGACCCTGGGAGAGTCGCGAGCAGGAAGAAGCTAGCAGAGTGGAACCGAAAGAATAAAAAGAACTTAGAAGTACCTACGCAAGTACCTACACAAGTACCTAATCAAGTACCTAATCAAGTACCTACGCAAGTACCTACACAAGTACCTACTAAGACGTATATGATTGGAGGAGCTGGTGGTGCCATAGCTGTTTTAGCTGTGGGGTTGTTAGTCTGCTACTTCTACACACGATCTTCTACTAAGCCTTCCGCTGACACTGGCTCAAAGGTGCAAGCACAAAAACAAGATCATTTTTGCTTAATATAAATGGAGAAAGAATTCATGGATAGCATGTGGCAGGCGGCACGTTTACTAGGCTACACCAGCTTGTACGCGTACGCTGGAAAAAAATTCTTCAGTGTAGGAGCTCCATCCGCAAAGCTAGATTTAGCTGATGTGGGAAAGCTTGGACTATACCTTGAGATGGCAATTTTGTCAGATGATTACGCACTCAAGCAAGGGTGGTACAAGGATAAAATTTCGGTTTAGATAAATGGTTAGCATCTTAATAGGAGGGGCAGTAAGTGCAGCACTATTCACGTTTGGCAACTACGCAGAGAGGGCTCTCTCTGGTGATGAGGAAGCAGCAGCAGATCGAGAAGAACGTGCTATGGCAGCCGAAAAAACGAGACAAGCACAAATGGAATGGGATCGAGAGCGCGCGACACGCCTTGACTTTATCAACAACAGACTTCGACAAGAAAATAACGCCTCTGCGTACATCTCTGATCTTGATCGAGGTATGCACGAGTACTACGAGGCAACACAACAGCGTCTCTCACCTTTACCCCCTAGGCCTGAATTAACGGATTTTTATAACCCTTCTGAAGCTCAAAAGACTGGTGAATTGGCAGCGATCGCTGGAACTCTAGGTATTGTTGGATTTCTGCTCTACCGTATGTAATAAATGACTGAAACGTTGCGTGACATCTACTACAAACCAGAGAATCTGTGGAAAGGGAAGAAAGCCATTAAAGAGCTTCAGAAGGCTGCTGGAGTTACTAGGAAACAAGTGTTGAAGTGGCTAACTCATCAAGCTTTATATCAGATACATCTACCAAGGCCTAAGCACATCGACTATCCTCACTTTTACGTGACCAAGGTGAACAAGATCCACCAGGCCGATCTTTTGTATCTTCCTCATGACAAAGTCTATCAGAATACGTACAAGTACGCTTTGAATGTGATCGATATTGCTTCAGGGTATAAAGCGAGTAGACCTCTGAGAACGAAGAAGGCGAGCGACGTTGCAGAGATGTTTGCTGACATTTACAAAAAGGGTCCACTAAAGTGGCCTGAGAAGCTCTATGTAGATAACGGATCAGAGTTCAAGTCGGAAACAGCCAAGGTCTTCCAGAAGCACGATGTCGAGGTGGTGAGAACTACAACAAAGCATAACCACAGAAAGCAGGCCTTTGTGGAAAACTTCAACAAACTCCTCGCGGAGAAACTTTTCCCTATACAAGATGCGCAGGAGTTGGAAGATCCAGAGAAAAACAGTACCACTTGGGTAAAACACTACCAGAAAAGTGTGAGTCAACTGAACAACAATGTTCTTGCCAGAACCGGGATGAAACCCTCAAAGGCGATTAAACTGGAGGAAGTTCCGTAAAAGTTGGGTTTTACCCGAAGGAAGAAACTTTACCTGAAGCGGGATTATACCGCTATTTGCTAGCGCCGGGTGAGGAACATGACGGCATAAAACGACGCGCAACAGACAACAACTGGAGTCGGGAAACGTATCGGGTCGATAAGATATTGCAATACCAAGGTCAGCGTGTTTTGTACTACCTAGAAGATGGGCCGGAGAGATCTTTTGTACGTGAAGAACTTATGCTTATTCCTGAGGATACGGAAGTACCTCCAGAATACGTAAAAAAGTGGTAGTCTCATAAATATTTCAAAGTTGGAGTTTTTGTTGCATATAATAAAGATGTTGCGTTTTGGACAAATCGAAGTTTCACGGAATGACTTTAACTCTAGTGCAGAACTTACCGACATTTACACTATCGACATGTCAAAGATCACTATAGCAGAACCTATCGTAGCAAACAAGAACGACCTGAGGTACTACATCGGGTATGAGAAGGAAGCGAGTAAAATTGTTCCTCTCTTGATCAAGACCCCAAAGAATTGCCACTCTTCAGGGGTATCGAGGTATAACGAGACATCTGCCTGGAAGATGGGATTCAACGTGTTGGATGATAAAGCTTGGTGTGATGCCTACAACGCGATTGCTGATCGTGTGCAAGAGCTTCTCTTCAAGACCTTGACAGGTACTGGTGATAAGTACTGCAGGCTGGATCAACCCAAAGCTCATCTCCTGGAATGGTAACATCAAAACAAAGTTATAAACGATTCACCGCCGTTCAACAAATCCTGCAAGGCCACTGGTGTGTTGAAGATCGGAAGCGTGTACACACAGACCCATCACAACCACTACCTCCAAGTCCATCTGAAAGAGTGCAAGTACCATGAAACAGATATGCGTGAGAGCCTTCTCAGTGATGACGATGAGTAGAGACTTCAAAGTTAATGTTGTAACTTTGAAGAAAATGGCAACAGTGAAACAACTAAGGCTGAAAGCGAAAGAAGAAGGTCTTCGAGGCTATTCTACGATGAACCGAAATGAACTTACGAGGGTCTTGAGTGGTGAAATAAGGTACAAGCGGAACCAGTGCTCTATAGGAGTGCAGACAGAGTTCCCCGAGTGTCACGAATGTGCACTGAATAGACTTTTTTGTAATCTCTCGAAAAAAGCGTTTGTCAAAAGACAAATTTATACATCGCCAGCAGGTGAGGAGACTGATGTTGAAACCGGAGAGATCGTAGGCTATGAGGTTGACTGTACCAGGCATTACTTCAAGTAAATGTCTCCCACTTGACGTCCATACGTGTGCAAGTTGGAAGTTGTTCATCAGGGAAATTTGTCATCATCTGGTTGATTTCATAAAATTTTTGGATATCTTTTTCTCGAACAGCCTCATAAAGTTCCAATTGATACATAGTGAAGCCTTTCCTATGGAACGATGGTAGTTTTGGTACATTCGCCCTAGTGTTATTAGTACACCAATGCAAGAAACTATAGTTCCTAACACTGCAACCAACCACACTATAATGAAGCAGTAGCCATATATGACATGTGAAGATATCTCACATGATAAAGTTAGTGTATTGGTGTATATACCGTGAGACTACCCTTATTTGCCTCAATCGTGCACATACCCATAGTAGGAAAGAGTACATTATTACCTTTCTTCGTTATATCTGGCACTCCTATGAGTTGTCTGCATGCCTGGAGAATCGACAGGTTCATGATGATGTACAGAATTTCCACTATAAATTGGCAAAAAATGTACACATTCTTCGTACAAGTCACAGTATCACAAAAGTACACATTATAAATCGCTGCTGCAGAGGAAGATTCTACACAGCTCTTAAATTTTTCCAATCGCTCAAAGTTCCACTTGAACAGCATATATGGCAACTGTAATGCCATTGAACATGCTAGAATGAAGAATGGAATCCATTGGTAAGATGTGATAATAGTCTTTTTCATGGGCACACATGATCCTCGCGACTTACATAGCACATGACTGCCATCTCGCTGCTGGAGAATTCCAGTCATATCGAGAGTATCAGGAATTCCGTACTCGTGAGATAGTTCATATTTTGTGAGCTCCTCATATATATATAGACCCTTCATCCAGCAAGCATTTTGTATGAATTTGTTCCCTACATCCCAACCTAACATATTGCAATTCATGCCATCTTTGTACCAACACCATGCCGTTATGAGAGTTGTCAACATGATTATCTTGAACCCAGCAGCCTGTTAAATCTGGATGTAACTGAATCATTTCTCTTCTTAGTAAAATCTATAGCGAGAACTTGCTTGAGCGGATCTATAATATTCATTTTATCTCTTTTCAAATGCATGGCACCAAAACCACTTTACTCTGCCCGATGTTGATACGCGGGAATTGTTCGAGGGTATGTTCGATATCGACATGTAACGTTTTGTAGCTACTATGAAGTGTGAACAACTCACTAGAGCAGAACTTGAAAAGGGTGTCCAACGGTTGGACCCCCTTGGGAGGTCGAGTAAATAAATGGAAGACTTTTCAAATCCAATATTTGACTCTGCCAAGGATAGACTCCTTAAATATTCAACGAAATGTCAAAGCCTAGAGCGACTGCTCCAGAACAAACATTGTATACTTGCCATCGCTGTGGGAGCAGGAACATTCTTTCAATACCAAAACAAGTCAGTCATGTGGACGAGGGAACGTCAGTGTTCAATGAGTGTAACAACTGCCATAGCAAGTGGAGGGATGGATAATACAAATGTCGTTTTGTAGCTTTACCAAGCTATAAAACATAAGGAGGGGGTGCCTCATACATCACATAGCAGGTGCACTCGGGGTATCTGAACTGCTCACGAGCTTTTTTGCGATTTCTTCGCGACCTTCTTTCCTTCCACGTTCAAAAGCTCTTGCTTCTGATGTTCGTAAAGCTGTTTGATCACCTTCCTGATCGTTTTCGCAGCTCTTGCTTCTGATGTTCGTAAAAGCTGTTTCTCCTCCATAATTCGAGTAAACTCAGGATGATCGATGGTACCGTCTTCGTAGACTTTTGATATTAGCACACGCAGACTGTCTAGAACGGTCTGCGCAGCGAATGCGATATCATGGTTTTTCTGTCTTTTTACATCGAAAATAGAGGCACATTTTTGAATACCGCTCATTATTAGACCCCACCACGAGAGCTGTCACACACAGCCCGATGCTCATCGAAGTATCCATTTTCTGATACAAGCATGCAATCTCACCACCAGAGAGTACAACATTCACCGCGATCAGAAAGTAACATGCATATTTCGCAACTGCTGAGTAGTGTGAAAATTTGCGCTCTAAAGATGTTCGACTTTCTAATTCCCGAGATAGGTATGCTTCCGTCTCCTTCACCGCTTGAATTCTATAGTTTTTTTGCGTATCCATTCTCTGGGTCTGGTAAAACAGGATATAGCTTCTCCGTAGTCACGTCGTACATTGCCATCTGTTTATTTGAAGACGACGAGCATATTGATAGCTTGTAAATCAACTTTCCTGCCTTGATCGTCGGTGACGTAAAATTCAACGTTCGCGTTGAGGACCTCAATTTGTTGGTGAACATAGGACGTTCATAGTGATACGACATGATGTCGCCATACTCGTATTCTGGCTTCTGAAGTCTAAAAATGTGTACGATTTTCGTAATTGCACCGTTAACAGAATATAGCTGTTTTCGAATTCCTCACAGTACAGCCGTATAGACTTGAAACGTACAGAAGTTTGGCACCGATCTATATTCACCTTGAGTATACTTCTTATCTAATCCTAAAAGTTCCCCTAAGTTTTCACTTATTGAGACGTAATACCCTTTTGTACTGATAAGTGAAGCTTACCATCCTCTCTTGGATCGAGATTTGCGCATCCAAGTGATCTTGCATTTATTCTTGAACGAATACTCTTTGACGTATATAATCCAGGTGGAAAGTCTATATGCAGGGGGAACCTTGAATCGACGGGGTCTTTTTTTGATACTTGATCAATGGTAAATCTAGCGTGTTGAACTAGGTTGAGCCACCCCACGTATAACACTGCTTCTTTTATCGCAATCTCCGTGCCTTCTTTTAACTCTGTTGGTAACTTGGTTTCTCCAAGATGGGTGACATTTACATACATTTATTATAAGAGAAATGAACTACGACAAGGTGCGGTATATACCAAAATTCGGGCAACCCAGTACACTCTTAGCTGCTAAGGAACTGTGGGAGCAAAGGATCGTTGTGGATCAACAAGGGAGCTTTTTCATCGCTAAGTTTCGCGATATTTTCTCATTTCCGTTTGTACCCATGGAAAATGATAGATGGCTCGATATCGACATGTACCCAGGACAGTTATCTTTTGCTACCTGGTTAGCTACGACTGGTTGCGGCATATCAACGCAACATCTACACCATAAGAACCCTATGATTGCGAGCATCTACCGCTTTCACGTCTATTTTCAGATACGTCTGATCTTGAAGCAACTTGAAATTCCTCTACCAAGTGAACTAAGCTTCAACCCGCGAGATAACAAATACAATTCAAGTGCGTTCAAGACGCTCTCTGCAGAGTTTGACATACCAGCTGACAAGTTCTTCTGGCGATACCCTGCTCGCATGCGGAGAATTGGCAAGAGTTGGGAATTCTACGTTCAAAATGATGTTAATGCTGGGTTAAGTAGAGCTGGTATACAACGCTTGTCGCAGAGTACGCGGATGTACGCACGAATGCTTTTAGAAAGTCAGGCGAGTGCACGTTCCGTTATAGCGGGTGACACTGGACGTGCCTTGGATGCTCAAAAGATCTTCATGACCGCAGTAGAGCAAGCGATCCGGAAAGACACCTCTTTAGCGGAAGAGATTGGTAAGTTCCAGAAAGCCTTAAGTTACGCTAGATCGGAACCTGATTTTGGCGTTGCCCTCGGTACATACCTAATACCCAGCGATTTAAAGCTTGGGAATCTCGACAACATCTCTGATTTTTCGACAAAGCTTACCGTTGCGACTCACATCGGTAAACTACCACCACCACCTAAACAACACTCTTTGGGGATTTCAGGGTCGCAGAATGGCTTCCTCCGATCCTCCAACATCTTCCGTTAAGCGAGCTCAAACGTCTTCCGCGGCTAAGCAGCATGAAGAAGAAAAGCAAGCTCTCATGTGGGTAGGTGTCGGTTTAATTGCGGTTCTTTTGTATTTCAAACCATAGCCAGTTGCCTATCAGACCAACCCCCAAAACTACGACTAGCCATGCATTGCTTGCTAGAGCTATGACACCTTTCTTCAGAAAGTTTAAGAGCCAGCTTACAACACTTCCAATGATCCCCGGCAATGCAGCTCCAAGTTTGCTTGCAAGTTTTCCGAGAAGGCGTCCAAGTGCTTCGAGCTGCTTCTTCACCCATTGCTGCACACCAGCTCTTCCAGAAGCAGCAGGAGGACTTCCTGGAGGAGCACCACCACCACCTGTGAGAGAGGTTGCTATCGTTGATATTACCAGCGAAAACGCTGTTAAGATTGAAACGATTGTGATGCCTTGCTCTCGAAAGAGGATGCGAAGTTTCTCCCCTAGTGTTCTATCCTTGTCGAGGACTTTGAATACCGTCTCTTTGATGCGCGACCACTGGCTAGACAACTCCTTGCGGTTACCACTGAGCACCTCTAGTCGATCTGCACGCTCCGCTTTCAAATTGGAGAGTCGTCGCTTAATCTCTTCTTGTATTTCAGGATTGCTTGTTTCACCTAGTTTACGTTCTTCTTTTGCTATTTGATTATCGAGTTCGCCTAATTTTGCTAAGTTGTTCTCCAACTCCCCACGTATTCGTTTTAGTGCATCGTCTAAGCCTCTAAGTTCACGCAAATTAAATTCAATCCCATGCTCGCTTAAGAACTCCCTCTCTAACGTTTTTGGGTGCCTTGCTCAGCATTTCACCCAATACCTCCCTCGCATTTGAGATTTTGTCGAGGACTTGACTGTCATCCAAGCTATCCATTTCAATATTTTCTAGTTGTTTCGCCAGTTTACGTCTTCCCTTATGCATCCACTCTGGTGTACTATCAACACCTAACTGGGTTTTTATAGCAGCCTCACCACCTAGGGTTTTCAAAATACCTTCTTTACGTAAAATCCTCCCTTTTTTTCGTTAATTGGTGCCATTCATCATTTTTATAAAATTCAACTTTTACAACACCTGGTGTTTTCGTTGAAGTTACTCGAAACCGATCCAAAGCCAAATTGGGATCTCCTTCTATACCGAGATACTTGTATAACTCTTCTATTGTCTGTCTTTTAATTTCTATTCCCTGCTGAATTGATGCTTGGTATTTCAGAAGAATCGCCTGTGTCAGATATAAGCGGTGTAGTGTCAGATGTAAACGATGTATCTTCTACATCGTCAAAGTTACCGTAAGGTGTTTATATCAAGGCCATTTCTCTTATAATAAACATGTATGGTATTGCAAACCCTCATAAGGAATATATGACTCGCTTTGCCTTCAACGCACCGCGTCAGCATGTCAAGATCTCGAATACACCAAGTACCATTGACCAGCTCTATATCTAGATGTGAGGCTGCCGAATCTGGTGCTAATGATGTCATTCTACCAGAATCGCTCAAGCTACGTTTGATATCAAACTCAACTCCACCGATACAGGACGCTACATCGTCAACAACTTGGGAAAGGCTTTGATCGAACAGTTGACTATCAGTTACGAAGGAAACATCATCCAAGACATTCAAAATGCGGATGTGATGGAAATTTACAAGGACAGATGGCTACCTGAGGAAATGCAAGTGGAACGTATCCAACAGGGAATAGATCCGGAGGGTGATGTGAACAAGCTCAGAGTCACACCGGGTGCAACGAGTACTTCAACGAGTAAGTCCTCCCTGGCAGCTGTCCATGGTAACCGTTTTGCCATTCCTCTATGGGAATTTTTTGAACTCGTCAAGCATCTCCCCTATGTACAGCTTCGCGATCGCTTAAGCTTCAAAATTAAATTCGCAGAGTATGGAAAGGTCATCAGAGATGCAGGATCAGGATCAGGTGCTTCGAAGAAAGATCCTGACGGCACCTACACTATCTCCAACATTGCTCTAGAATTCGACAAGGTAGAAGACTCTGACTTCAAACTAAAGTCTACAATGAACTTGCCAATAGGCGACTACCCTACACCGTGTTTTACGGCATAGAATAATCCCTTTGGACAAGAAAGATACCGCCTGGAATATACAGGTAAACGTGCCCAGCGAGAGTTTAAAGGCTCTTGTTCTATTCTTTCTTGATCCAGACAAACGAAAAGCATACGCTATGGATAACACCCATTACTACAACCCGAAAATCAGCAAGGTAGACATTACCATCGAAGGAGAGCCTAATCAACTCTATACACAGGGCTTACTTCCAGAAGAAATGTATGCCCCGGCACGGAAGTATTTCACTTCCAATGAACTGCTGCCGGCCATTAGTCCTTCTAAATTCTTTGATTCTAATTACTGTCTTTTTATCGACTTTCGAAGTGTTGCTGACAATACTCTACATGGTGCGGGGAGGCGCCTCAAAAACACTTCAGATGGTGTCACACTGCAGATCACCAAAAAAGCTGATGGTGCGGGAGCCATCCAATGTTACCTCTTTGTGCTACAAGATGGACAGGTTAACTTCATGAATGAGCGCTTCCACAGTGTCGGCTACTAAAATAAATGAACCTTATTAAAGATCCTTGTACCACCATTTTTTCAGGACCGACAGGCTGTGGCAAGACGGAACTGGCTCTACGCTTACTACAGAACCACTTCAAGCACCACTTTGACTACATCGTCATTCTCTGTCCTTCCCTCCGATGGAATACAACCTATAAAGACTGTACGATTCTCTGGGAAGATGATGATGTTTTCTGATCGAACCTACACCACAACAGGACTTACTATATTGGATTGAGATATTCACCAAGCAATTGGCAGGGCAGGAAACCTTATTCATCATCGATGATTCCATAGCTGATGAGAAACTCGATAAGAAGAGGACTCCACTTCTCAATCTAAGTACCACAGGACGTCATCAAAAACATAGTCTATGGCTTCTCACCCAAGTCTACACAGCTCTTCCAAAAACTATCAGACGGCAAGCAAAGATGCTATTCGTTTGGTATCCTAAAGAGAAGAGTGATGTTAAGCTTATCGATGATGAAACCAATGTCATCAAAAACGACTGGAGTGACATCTTGCAAGAATTGGATGCTTCAGAACACGCATATCTTTACATACGATGTAGGTTCCCAAGGAGTTACAAGGTTGTTCTTCAATAAGTATACAAACTTATTGAAAATAGCCAGTTAGAAATTTCTTATCTTCCTCATCATAGTACCAATCCCACACCCTATCCGGATGCATGGTAACTTCCACCAACTCGTAATAGAGATCTTTTCCAAATCGACGCTTGTGATGATAGCGAAAAAGCTCCTCGTGAATAGCGTCATAATTTCCGAATCGACGCTTGTGATGATAGCGAAAGAGCTCCTCATGAATATCATCATAACCTAACCAACGTCGACAGAGTGCTACAATCATAAAGTGACTATTGAAAGCTGCTGCAGCCATTGCCTCATCAAACGCCGTCGCACCCCACTCCTTACAGAGTTTAATGATCTCGATGTGAGCAAAGAAAGCTGCTACTTCCATTATCTCATCAAAATCCGTCGCGCCCCACTCCTTACAGAGTTTAACAATTTCGATGTGACCCTCGACAGCTGCTCGCCACATTGTTCTGCTAAAGTTTGTAGCGCCCCACTCCTTACATAGTCGAACGATCTCGATGTGACCAAACAAAGCTGCATCTAGCATTGCCTCGTTAAAATCCGTCGCGCCCCACTCCTTGAGCTGTCGAACGATCTCGAGGTGACCATTTTAGCTGCTGCTAGCATTGCCTCATCAAAATCTGTCGCACCATATTCCTTAAACAGCTTGACCTCCTCGATGTCACCTTCGTTAGCTGCTGCTAGCATTGCCTCATCAAAATCTGTCGCACCATATTCCTTAAACAGCTTGGTATAATTATATGACTGTCCATATCCTAGTCTCTCCTTAGTCTTGTTATATAAAGAAGTAACAACCTTTCTGAAATAACTCAACATCCTTTATT
>BQMF02000564.1:0-247174 GCA_027922465.2 Turritopsis dohrnii | reverse complement strand
CGAAGATAACGCGTTTCTGTAAAATGATCTTTTGGTTTCCCGTATTGCCCTTTTTAATTCGTTTCTAATGTTGTGGAATGACAGCCAATCAGTGGTACTTTGTGTTTCATGAGCTGTCTTCCAGAGAAGATTCCTTTGCCGTTGGAGTTCGTTGATTTGGAGATCTTTCACCCATGGTGCTGGTGGTCTGGTGATTTTGTAGCGGGAAGAGGAGCATGGTTTTCGATACATTTTAGTATGAGATCATTCAAAATGTGAAGTTGCTCATCTGGATCATCGAAGCTGTATATTACATCAAGTGGTAGCTGATTGAAATCTTCCCGATATATGTTGATGTCAAAATTTTTGAAATTACGGATGAATTTGTAACGTGGTGTGTATATATTGTTGGGGACTTTTATACTGATGAACTGCTCATCGTGGTCACTTATTATTTCGCATGGAATGACTCCACTAGTTGTTATTTTGTTTGGGATGTTGGTGATATTATGATCGATTAAACTGACGCCGTTTCTTGTGGGCAGGTCGATGACATCTTTTAGATTAAATAGTTTCAGACAGCTTTTGTACTTGTTAACCACTGTGTTGTTTGTATTAAGGTTAATATTCATATCTCCAGTTAATATGATAGAACCATCCCAGATATTGTTGATCTTTGCCAAGAGTGATTCAAGTTTCTCTACCCATAAACATTTTGAGGCGTTATCTGAATCAGGTTGGTACAGTGTACCCAACAGGAGTTCGTTGTTTTGATTTTTGCCTTTTATTTCTATCCAAATACACTCATTTTTTTTTATAAGCATAACGTTTATAAGCATGCTGAAGCTCAAATTTTCAGAAAAATTAAGCATATGCTAAGCATACCTGGAGGCTCAGCCAAAGAAATTTTTAGAATCATAATTTCCAAAACTTCAGAAAATAACAGAAGAATGATGAAGAGAATTACAAACAAAATTGGTGATTTTATTTTGTTTAATCTCTTATAAATAACACAACTTGGTCTCTAAAGAATGTACACTTTCTAAACTGACAATAAGCTTTTTGTTTTTGTGAACGTAAAAAATAAAATATCCTCTAAAATATTAATAAATCTTTACACAGTAAAAGTGACTCATATGACTAAAATATCTGTTTAAAAAATCTAAGACGCTTAAATCATGATCGGGATCACGATACATCATATATAAATCCTTTTTCGAATATTGTCGAACTCGTAAAACAAATTAAAAAAAGAAACACCCATGATTAGGACCCAACAGGCTGAAAGTTACTTTGAGATCAATGAAACCGACTAAAACAGAAGTGAATTATGCATATTTTCAATGCATATTAGCAAACAAAAATAACAGTGAACAAAACAACTTTCTTGGAAAAGGAAAAATATGTTTTCTTTCTCACGAGAGAACCAAACTGTCAATAATATCAAAAATGTTGCCTCTGTCGTCCGCATTATCCTGTTCTTCGTTAGTGGCGAGTTCAGTTTCGTCAGCTAATGCTTGGACAACTTCTTCTTGCTCCTCGCGAATTTCAATAGGACATTTATTGCTTCCGGGTCTATGAGCAGTGGAGGTGGAACAATGTAACCAGACAAGCCCTCTGGTTTGATAAGGGCATCGTCATCCCCGTTAGCAGTAATAAGACAAACAGTTTTCTGCCAACAGGACATTCTCAACTTATCATATTTATCAGAGTTGAGCTTTTCCCAAGCTTTCCCAACCTACCAAGTAATAAGAACACGATGTTCTTTTGCAGAAAAGGGATTTTCGTGGCAGAACCAGCGGTCTGCGTGTTCGTCGCAATCCAGCCAATCTCTTTGTTTGGTACCAATCAGTTGTTTGAGGATTTGGGCAAAACCAGCGTCTACGGGTTGCCATAAGTCAGTAACATTTGGCATCCCGAACCACACAAGGCCTGATTTATTCGAAACACTTTCCTTGAAGTCAGTTTTTTGGTGAGCCTCAAGGTTGTCACAGAGCAGAACAAATTTCTTCAGATTTTCTTTTCTCACAAATTTGAATAGGACTCTCTCTGCCCATTCCATATTAACCTTCGAATCCATCGAAGCGTTTGTTTGGAAGAATACCTGGACATCTGGATGCCATGCATCCTTTTCTTCTTGCTAATCCTCAAACCTTTGCCGCGAAAAATTACTGAAACTGCTGGTTGCTTCCCTTCGGATCTGAACATGATTTGTAGTGGGCATTGTCTCTTATCAAGCCCACTGCCTGGCTGACTGCTCCAAGTATTGTGATGTTTGTCTTTTGGTTCAACATATTCGTATGTTTTTTTTGACATCTAAGACAAACGATAGTGGACTTTGATCAACATTCAATCTTTCCTTTGGTTGATAACGACCCATTTTTCATTGTAATCATCCCCAGCTCCGGTTTTAATACAGCGTTCTCGAAAGGTGCTGTGCCATTTCTTTAGGGAATCAACCATATCTTCCTTTGCTTTCTTCTTATTTCTTTGTTTCGCACGCATCTTGATATTGTATTTCTTTAAGAAACGAACAACAGGGTGGGCTTTGATAGAATCGCTGGAACCAGTAAGCTCTTTTTGTATGAACCTTGCCTTTGTCTATAACCAATGAAACGAAACTCTTTTACCCTTTGCACGAGCATTTTTGAATACTTCCCACAATTTTGGATACAAATCCAGGTACTTGTGAACTTTCTTTCCTTTTGTATGGAGCTTTCAGAGCTTATCAGCTGCATCTTTTTGAATAGCTTGTCGGTTTGAATACCAACGAAAGATTTGACTTTGTGAAACACCAAATTTTTCAGCTGCTGTTAATTGTGATTCATTCGGATCATCACATGCATGTATTGCTTCAACTTTATATTGGGCTGTGTATTTATGGCGTTTTTTGCCTCTCAATTGCTTAGCCCCTTCACTCTTTGCAGCAATGCCAACCACCTTATCAACAATACTGTTCATTATGTCTCTAGCCTCTGGTATTATAACGTTACTAACAGAGGGCTTTTTGTTTTCCTTTGAAGGTTGAAGTGGAGTTTTGTTTGAGAGTTTTTGCTTTTTACAGGGCGGTTCGGAGCCAATTGAAGGGTGTTTGCATTTTTTGTGTAGCGCTAATCCCTGGGCTGTTTTGAAGGTCATCGTGCAGTAATCACATGGTATGTTATTAGCGTCCGGGTCAACATAGTCAGGGATTGGCGAGTTGATGGCTTTGCCACGACGTACAGTGGTCCTGGACACCAAAGGCACCAAGACTTTTTTGTTTACTCATTTTCTTTTTACTTTTATTTATCACTAAAATATAGAACAAACATGTATAATGCATATCAAAACTGGTAGTACTGTATTCTACAGAATCCAAATTAATCCCTATACAATATCAAAAAGCACCCAGTCAAGAGAAAAAGTGTAGCAATCTGTTTTTGAAACATGAACACAACACTATAAAGATTCGAAATCATATGGTAAACATTCGAAAACAATAGAATGTCTTCATTTCTCTCAAGATTAAAGTGAGGGGAAAATTTTTACGGTTTTTATAGCAGAACTGGTAACCCGTTACGGTGACATAGTTTAAAAGATTTGGGTCGTCTTTCAACAATGTTTCGCTTAAAGTGATTACATCTATCTTGTAGGTTTCAATTAGCAGAGTGAACACTGTAAAAGAGGAAATCATGGAGCGGGTGTTCAAGTGAAAGATAGTTAGATTGTTGCAGTTTGCTATAGAGATTTGAGTATCAATTGGTTGGGTGATGCGATTGATTTAGGTACAGGTACAGGTATCCAAGCAGGATATTTTGAAAGGGTTGCTGATATTACGTAATACCCCACTAGCAGGAGGGAAATCACCAGCGGAATTGCTAAATGGACGTCAATTGTGTGATAACCTGCCTATATTTCCAAGAGTATATCAGCGTCCAACAGATCATCAACGAGTGAAAGAAATGCACAAGCAGAAACATTGCACATGGTCAGCTGGTAGCAGTACAGGACCTAGGGAAACAATGGAGTACAATGGACTACATGGACGTACAATCAGGCGTAATAGGCAGAACATCAGGAAAGTGCTTGCGATCTCTGCGCCGCACGCTGACCAAGCTAGAGTAACCAGGGATAGATCTCCATCTAATCCATTGGTACAGGATGAGACTGAAAGCGATACGAGAAAAGATTGACAACATGCGAGGTTACAATCTACGAAAAAATTCCACAGAACAAACTCGCATTGTTTCGTGAAAAAGTCAAAGTTTGCTCCTCCAAAACAAAAATGAAAGCCGCATCACTTAAGGAAGAAAAGAATCTTTACGCATCATTATTCGTTGCTTGCCAGTCATGTGATTCAAACTTGGAGGAATTCTTTCAGCATGAAAACCATAACTACCCACCAGCAATTTCCAAATATGGGAAAATTCGCAAAACCAACAAAGCAGATTATTTATCATGTCTCGAAGAATACGGGCAAGTCACATTGACTCCTCCACAGTATACCGCCAAAGTCATCGATGGAGCTGCAACTGTACAAAGCTTGAAACCAAATCTCTCAAAAACCTTCGGTGAATATGCTAATGAGTTCAAAGGATCAGTGCTGAAACTTCTGAAGGAAGAATCTGTCATGCGTGTGTCAATGTAATTTTTGATCGATATTTCGACACAAATTTAAAAGGAGATACACAAGATTGACGGGGAAGCAGTTTCAAAATTTCAATCAAGGAAGATACTCCATTTGTTCGCGATTGGGGAAAGTTCTTGAAAGAAAGTACTAACAAAGATCAACTGTTCACTTTGCTTGCAGAGAAAATAACATCCGAAAGAAGTGACAGCAAAGTTGTTGTTTCTACAAATGGAGAAAACGTCATCTCTTCAGCCACTCTTGATACAACTGATCTTTCTAGATGCAACCACGAGGAAGCAGACACTAGAATGTTTCTGCACGTAAAGAACATATCAGATGCTGGTCATCAGAAGATATCAATAAAAACATTCAACACAGATGTGGTGGTGATTGCGATTGGCTTATTTGATCAACTTAACGTGGCAAAGTTGTGGATTGAATTTGGCAATGGTATTCATCTACGGTGGTTTCTAATTCATGTTTATACAGTGAAGGTCGGGAAGAACATGTGCCAAGCTTTACTTGTTTGGTTTGCATTTACAGGATGCCATACCTTATCAGCATTCAACGGACGAGGCAAAAAGATAACTTGGAACGTGTTGATGTCATATCCACCCGTATGGGATACATTTACAAGGTTTGTATTTTGTATTTAAAAAAATTGAGTCTAAGTTCTACAAAAATGTGTCGGTCTTTGTCATATATTTGCTTAACTAACGAAACGTTTACCAACTTTTAGACTGGTCGACCTTGAAAGACTAGACGCACAGGCAAGGAGTGTCACTAGTTTGGAGGTCAATAATTTAAAATTGATGGTGTCATCCAAGGGTAGAGTTTTAATGTACTTTAATATTATGTCAACAGCCCATATGAAGGAATATCTAGGTTTTGGTGACACCTGTCAACGCAGATACCCTAAGGTGTTTTCCTACCACAAGCCCATCTGTAGTGTCATGATATGCAGAAATAGCTGAGCAATGAGTTCCCATTGTATTGTATTGTATAGTCGCAAATACTCTCATTTAGATAACAATAGACTTCTGATAGAATAAGATTTGTAAGTGATTTGTAACGACTAAACGAAGATTAACAGAATGATGTAACAACATATTTTCAAACAAAATGAACTACAAAATAACTAAGATAAACTATGAATAAACTAAAATAAGCTAAAATAAAATATGGTATGGAATTACCATTAAACACCTCCCATTTTATTATACTATAGAAAAACAGTTCAGAAGCTTAAGTAAGTGGGCACTAATCAGCCATTCACTGTCTAAATTCTATTTGTTAGTTAAGTTCATTTGATTGTCTTCCCTTCCGAGAATTCGATTATAGACATTTTAAAATTAATTTTAATGAAAACTGAACCTGAGTGTATGGTAACTCTATACCGTTGAAGGGATCAGCCCACACTTAAAAACAGTGAGGACTGACCCCTTATACTTCTTTTGAAATTTTTTGTTGTTGTTGTTGTTGGTTTTTTTTGGAGGGCGAGGGACGTAACCATCCCTGTCCCTGCCCCTATTCTTCTTCCATATTGTATAGGCTCTCCTGCACTTTCTGTATTTCTGGAAGTCTTGTCGTGTCACTATAATAAAAGAAAGAAAGTCAATGATCAGTTAAAGGGAAATTAAGCCTTAAAATTTCTTTCCTGAATTTGAGATGAAATACTTCATTTATCCTAGAGGAACACCTTTTTAGCTATAAAAGGTATTCCAAATGAAAAAAACTGCTAAAAAAACTTAGTTAAATCCGCCATTACAGCTTTCATAAACATCAGACGTAGGCAGCACATGATGACATGTTTTTTACGCCTACGTTCTAAAGATACGAGAAACGGTAGAAAAACAACAAAGAAAACACGAACATAACATGATGTTAAGCATCAAGAAACAGCAAAATGTAAAATAAGTTTATCGTTAACGATTCAAGAAAAACAAAAACAGTCATACTGAAGATTTCATTTTTTGTACATCTAAAATATACACATTTGTTCAAAACTCACCTACGCACATATACCTGCTTCAAATCTAAAACGAAATACTTTTTAATAAAGGTTTTATATCACAAAACACAAAAGAACTTTCATCAACAAAAACAAAATATTGTAGTTTATGTTATCCTTACAAAAAAAGCCATCGCGCTGTGACGTCAAAATTCCATCACAGAGCACTGCAATGGGGTCCGTTATTAGATACTAAATAACGAAAAACTGAGTATAGTTATCATTTAAAATAATTTTTAATGGTCACAGAAGATCAAATGAGACCTTTCTGTAGCTAATATAAAAAGTTTTTGATAAAGGCTTAATTTCCCTTTAAGAAACCCAAATAGTATGGTGTATACGAAAAACTTCACAACTCACAACGTGTGGTCTCTTGTGATTCTAAACAAGAAGACAAACTTAATTTTAATTATTATTATTTAGTTTTGTCAACATTCCACACCAACAAAACCATTTAATAAGGGCGCGGTCTGTTACCATTTCGGCCTTAGCTCCAGCCTCTCCCCCTCCATGCCGCAACCACAAGCCGAGGGCGCCATCGGTGGTTAGCCCTCCTCAGGTCATCTGCTCCCGCAGGAAGCGTGTGTACACTGCCACTATAAAATGAAAGTATGCTTCGTTGATAATTAAAGAATGGTAATAATAAGAAGGATAATTGATTTCTTACTGATTTCTGGGTCTGGCTCCAGAACCTGTTCTTCTATATGCAAATTTTCTAAATTATGGAATGAATTGAAAAATGACATATCTACACATTAAAATCCATTACAAAAAAATAGGCAACAACTATTCCATATCTAAAAATCAAAACAAAAAAATTACTAAGCAACAACCTCATGATATGAATAAAAAAATAGAAAAAAAAGTACATTTCTTAGAGAGAATCATAGAAATACCTTGTGAAAAGAAATGAATATACCTCGATTATTCAGGTTTTGAACTAAAATGAAAAACACACATTTAATGAAAGACTAGTAACCCGCGTAAAAGATTTTTACGGCTAATGATTTCTGCGGCTATGTGAGTTAAACCACAGAGAAATGCTTAGTATAATAAATTCCCCCTGGAAACATAACAGAATCAAACGAAAATATAATCGACATTCAATACACATGTAGAAAATCTAAATTTGAACTACAGTAGTAAATCAAAGTAAATCCAACTGTTAAATTATTGGTGGCCATATCCTTGTCTAGCCTTTGGCTATATGTATGGTCTCCAGCCATTAAAATTATCATACTTTTATGCTGATTTGTAACGTGCTTCTTTAAAATGGCAAATAAACAATTACTACTAGTAGACTCTCTCCAACTCGAACCTCGAAGGGGAAAACAAAATCGTTCGAATTATGGAGAGTTCGAGTTATAGAGTGATACTGCTATGTTTTAGCTTGAAGGGATTCACTGATTCAGTTCGAATTATGGAGAGTTCGAGTAATGGAAAGTCGAATTATAGAGAGTCCACTGTACCAAATGGCAAAGATCTAAACTTTTTAATGAACTGACACAATTAAAAAAGACAATAGATTGATATCAAAACATATATTCTTAGCAAATCCAAAATTATAATTTAACTGTATATAAACTAACTCTACACTGTAAGAAACATTATACTTATCTGCGCTTGAATATTATCTTATTACTAGCCGCCAAGGCGGCGTCGCTCGCCGCCCATGTCCACCTGCTCTGTATCACTCTATCAATAAACGTCAAATTTCCTTATAAACGGCTCGAACAACTTGTGCTCAACCAGAAGCAGATTCGAAGTCACAACCTCTGGTAAAACCAATCTTTTATCAGTGTAACAATACACTCAAAGCGTACAGAGAGAAAACTTCAACTTTTTATTAGCTATTGTTTTAAAAAAGTTACGCCCTCTAACATGGGTGCTATCAAACAGGGGGAAAATGGTTTCTCTTCTTAAAAAGTTCACACGGAGGAGAGAAAAAAAGGCACGTGCTAAATGAATAAAGAGAATAAAAAACGTTCGATCAGAACGCTTAACAATTAAAAGAACAAATTAATTTATTAAAAGAAAAGCAAAAAAAAAAAAAACATTTTGTTTTGATATGATACTGTTTTTTTACCTTTCGGTTTTTAAACATTTTGATTGCTAAAAAAAAAAGTTCACCCGTCTCAGACAGTCAGGCAAGAGTTAGTGGCAAACCCAACATATGCTGCCACGTTCTGCCACTGCTGCTTTTTGTCCAAAATGTTTAAGCAGTTAGTTTCTTTGTATTTAGTTGATGTACTGTTTTCAAAGCCAAGTCAACGTGGAATATAAAACTAACAATAATGATAAAACAAAACGCTATTCCTATTAGTTCATCAGCCAAAAAAAGTCACTTTGATTTGGGTTGCAATGTATTTGCTTCGAACGCACGTCGCACAAAAAAAAAGAAATAATTTCGCTCACAACTCAATCTACCATTTTGCGTGACTTACAAACAGACAGACGGAGAATCGGCTATTAACATATAGATACTAATACTGTTATTCTAACCTGTTTCTTACAGCGTAGAGTTATTAAGAATAGTAATAATATTTTTTAGTAATTTTTTCTGATTATTTTTAAATTTTTTTTTTGGTTTTTCTATTTTTTTAAAAACATAGTCGGGCCGGTCCCGCCCACCATTCCGGGACCAGACCCGAAATGCCGCCTGAGATGTGGATCCTGGGTGATCTTCGCGATATTTGGCGAAATCCAAAAATGTGAGTTCTAAACAAAATCAATAAAAGATTAATAGTTTACCGAATAAAATAGATGATATTTGATTCTACAAATACTTACTTACTTTTTGCCAGATTTTCATCGACATCCATAGCATCTATAAAAATATAGTATATCTACACATGATTGATTAAAGAAGCCAATTAAATGAACTAAAAGTGTCTTAAAGAACAGAATCTAAATTTGTTGAAAAGTCGCTGCGAAGGAGTGCATTTGTATAGAAAAACGTATGCAAACTATTTTAATGAAAGTGCTCTTCGTTGCAGTGACTTTTTGATGATTTTTTATACAAAAGATCATGTAAATTCAAAAACTTACCGCTTCCACTGCCGGGAGGCTTTTGATTGTCAACAACTAAAATACATAACAAATGAAGGAGTGAACTGAAGAAGGCCTTGAAATTATTCTTTTTCACATTCACTGTAGATATTAAATTCATTAAGTGACCTTTGCAAATTTAAATTTTTAAATACGCGGAAATTAATAGTGTCAAATTGAAAGAAGAATAGTAAGCAGCCATATTGAAACCTCATCAATGTCACGTTTTTGTTGGACTGTAGGATGAGGCCTTTTCACAGTCTTTTTAATTGCTAAAATAATTAACATGAAACTAATGAAGACACATTCACATAGATTTTATCATGCCAATTTTATCATTGTTATTCAAATTCTATCAAGGTGTTAAAAAGATTTTAAGGAAAGGTAATTTGCTTGAACTACTTACCTCCTTTCTTTTTATCCAACTGGTGCATATCTAAATAAATTAAAAATGAAACAATTAACATTTGAACGAAATATAAATCTAAAATAAAAGTGTGGTGACACTTTACTTAATTCATACACTGTTAATGTAAAAGGATAATATACAAATAGTAAACCATACTTTCTTGGACGGATTTTTCAAATACTAAAATGTAAAGTATGTATATAATAGATAAGTGATTCAATTAGCCGCAAAAGGCTCAGCAAAATATTTTTGAAAGTAAAAATGTTTAACTTACTTGTGTCTTTAAGTGGCATTGCCATTTTTTAATTTTAATGTATTCTAAACACTAAAATAGAATAAAAACAATATCGTAAATTATAAAATCACAATGATTTTGACAATAATTATCAACCAGCAGATTTATATCTTTGAAAGAGTTGCCCTGACTTGTGGTTCATGAATTGCCTATGAAGGTTCGTTACGATTTTCCATGCGCAATTCATGGTAACAGAGTACACGACGGGAACGTAAGTCAATGGGACTTGTACTCCACCTAAAGAAGAAATGAAGTTGATTACATTTCTTCAGTATTAAATATAGCAGTTAACAGCTGGCACCTTAAGGAACAGTCATCGTATATCAGAAAAAACGGAGACGGTAGTTCTACTATAAACAGCATTAACGAACCACCTAGTGGATAGAATAGATATCACACTGGTAAAGATACCCAAAGGAAAACTATACACAGTGTAATAATCATCCATCACATCTGGCACAATAATACACATGTTACTCAACTAACAGAAGGGCACAGATTATGTCAAATAAAAAAGTGTTCAAAAATAAACACAAAACATTTATGACAGAAAAACTGCACAATAAACAAAACAATAAATAGATAGTTTACTGTAAAACTTGTGGGAAGATAACATTCTGTGAATACAACTTCCCATTGATGTAACCTTGTTTACCTGTGGCAGCAACTTTGACTTAGAACAGGCTACATATAGTTGACCATGTGAAAAGCACTGTCGTTGTAGAAACAAACCAATTTTTTCAAATGTTTGACCTTGGTTCTTATTAATAGTGAAAGAATAAGCCAAACGAATCGGCAGTTGTCTACGTTTCAAAGTGAAAGGCATACCTGTGTCAGAGGGTGACAATTGTACCATAGGAATGAAAATTGTTTCTCCAACAGCTGACCCTGTCAAAACGTCAGCTTTAATAAATTTCTGCGATAGTTTCCGAACAATCAAGCGTGTCCCGTTGCAAAGACCCTTCTTGATGTTCAAATTTCGTGAAAGCATAATTATTGCTCCAACTTTAAGTTTAAAACAATGTGGAGGCATACCAGATGGTGTGATGCTGTTTAAAAATTCAAGCGGATAATTTTGTCGCTCGTCCTCATCATCACAATCCACTTCATCAGCACTATAATAGCAAACTGGTTCACCAAGCAATCTTTCCTACACCTCATTATTAATTATTAATGACTGCTCATTTGTAGGTGTCAAAATAGCAGTCGAAGCATATTGATGAGGTTCCAGGCCGTCATACATGACTGAAATAAGTGATGTGTTTTCAAAAACGACACAGCAATTTGGAATTTCAATGACACCTTTAGCAGGATCCTCTTGTTTAAATGGTAATTCCCCATTACCCAATTGCAACAGCCACTGACAAAATTGTTGCTCCTCAGGTCTAGCTCTCATGTTTTGAGTTAATGAGAATTTTGACACTGAAGCCCACAATGCAGAACTGGTTAAACACACCTCAATAACATCAGTAGGTTTTGCTTTCTTTACAACAGGTAAGCATTGACGGAAATCTCCGCCCCACAACAGTACTTTGCCACCAAAGAGAGTATCGTGTTACAAACATCACAAAGTAATCGATCAATGGCATGAAAAATATGAGTGGAAACCATTGTCGCTTCATCGATGAGAAACAGGTCTACACTACGTAAGTATTCAGCATGTTTTGATGTTGGAGTTACATTACAAACACTGGTTTCTAAAACAGGAACAGGCAAACGAAATAATGAATGCAATGTACACTCAACAAAAAGAAAGTGGCTGCAATACCTGTGTATGCAGCAGTAGCAACTTTCCAACCTCTGGCCCTACATGCTGCTATAACATAGTTGTATGTAAATGTTTTACCTGTGCCAGCTGGTCCATCAAGATAAAACAATGTTTCAGGTTGTGCCAAAGCGTTTTTAACATTTGAAACAGCAGATAATATTGCATCAGCCACAACCACCTGCTGCTCCTTATGCAGAGGTCCTACCTGTTGTGACTGGTCAATGTATAAGTTTACATCAACCTCTTCCTGGTCAATTTGTTCAAGTAACTCAGGAAGGTTTAACTGCGTTAAGGACATACCAAATTGTTTGAGTATGTTATCGATATATCCCAAAACCTTTTGCTCAGCTTGAGCAACAGACAATGTGCGCACATAGTCCTTGCACAATTGATCCTTGAATGTATTCCACAGTTCCAGCGGATTCAATGACTCACAATGTGTCAAGATTGTGGCGAACAATTGCCTCAATTGTTGATGCATTTGGAATGTAGATGCCTCGTCCAATGTATTGTGCCATTCATCATCATCTTGAAGAAGACCTCTTGCAATACATGCTTCACGGAACGTATCAAAAACCACCCCATTGAACATGCGCAAATACTCGAGTATTGATGTAGCACCAGGGATGTGAAGCAATAAAACACGAATGAAAAATCTTTCTCCTTCTGTTGGCCTTGCATTATATAAGCGGGCAATTATTGGCTGATGAGTTTTACCTCTAGTTTTCCATTTCTTCTCTTTATCATGAAATACATAATGATATGGAATGTTCGAAAACAGATGTTGTCGAGCATTTGAATCTTCAACATTCAATTTGAACCATGCTGTGAGGTGGGTATCTTTCATAGATGCCCTGTCTGCAGCTGCGTCCTCATCACCAAGTCGGAAATAAACTCGTTGAAGATCTGGTAAATGCACTGCCAAGCTTTTGATACAGTGTGATTTCTCATGCATGGAGAACTCAAATATTCTCCACAAATCTTCAGATGCACTAACATATCGAGCATCTAAAAAAGTTTTAATTTCATCATATTGCAATTTTTCGTTAATTTCGACATGAGCTCGATCATGTCCTTTATATACGTATTTGAACAAATATTTGACACTTTTTATAGAAGTACAGGCCTCCAAATTTATATGGGCGTTATATTTCTTTGATAACCAAGGACAGTATGGAACCACCCATCGATTATCTAAGTCCACATTTTTTACCCTTATAGTACGACCGTTATTACGTCTACAGTACAATGGATAGCCATTAACATTCATTTGTGTTTCATCACAGAATGCTTTGGGAAAATTTTTGGTGCAGTTACCATCGTCTCCCATGCAAACTGAAGTTTCGTTGTAATTCCCGCATGGGCCATGTATCATACATGATTTGATAATGTTGTGTAGTTCTGGCTCCTCATCTGGATCAGGAATTTCAGCACATATCAAGCTATCAACATCATCAGCATTTTGTAACTTATCCTCTTGTGCTAAATGAATAAGAATGTGGGCATGAGGTAAAGAACGCTTTTGAAATTCAATCACATAAAGGTGAGAAATTGTTTTCCCCAATACACCATTTTTTATGACATCATTTAAAAGTGTTTTCAATTTTAAATTAAAAATGACTGAAACCAAGTCAGGTCGATGATGTGCTGCCTCATTATCTAAATTCTCGGTAATTTCTTTCCATTTTGGATTACACGTAAATGTGCAGAACAAAACAGGTTTTCCCATTTTAGTCACCATTGCCATTGCATCTTGATAATTTTGTTGCATAGCTCTGGGACTACCCTGAAAAGAAGATGGCAAAATTACAGGTCTACCTGCATTTAAACCTCTATTTTGAGCAACATTAGCAAGATGGTCAATTAAACCTTGATATTGCTCAACACGTAATGCTTTTTGATTTGTCCGAATATAGTTGAGACGTTCTGCTTCAACCTTACAGTAGCAGTCAACTGCAAATTGCTGAAATAATTTTTTACCTTTTAAGATTGGATTAAAAACATTTCTATACGCAAATCTATAGGTATGATATTGCAATGCGGTTGTGCGGCACCGACTACCTGTAGTACATTCAGCTACATGAGGAATATCTATTGTCCAGCCAGACTCTCCCCTCGGGAAAAAAACTGGATAAACCATTGGGTCTAGATGAGGTGAATGTGTTGATAGACATTGCAATGGCATGTCTCGAGGATAAACAACAATATCACGTGTCATAGGTGGTGCACCATCTTCACCAACAAAAACAGCAGCTACTTCATCATGGTGGGGTAGATTGTAACGCCGCCGATCGCCACCACTCCTCAGGTGCATTCTCACCTAATATATAGTTGAAATTCAAAACATTTTGAAATCAAGCCTAAAAAAATTTCAATTTTAAATAATTTACCAGAGATGGTTGGCGATTTTGCTCTCGGGCATTCTGCAATTCTTCAGCCTGTACCTCACCCATATGCTTGTATGCAGCTGCATAAGGACTCTCTCTAAGAATGATGTCCTGTAATTTTTGCATAACCTCAGGCAAGCAACCTTGATTTTCGCGTCTTGCCATTCTTTCCTTGAATGCCTCCATCCCATCATAAATGTACAACTGACCATATGATGGAGGAACACCTTCTGGTGGATGCAGATTGCCTGTACGGTGACATACCTGACCAGAAATTCGAAAGACAGGTGGTCCGCGACCTGGTGGTACAGCCATCTTTGCACCCATCGACGCAAAAGCGAAAGAACTGTTAAACTTTCGAATATTTTCTTGAAAGTTCTTTGATTGATTTGTATTACCTACTAAAAGTTCTTTAAGATCATTAGGGTAATTAATATCATTAAGGTGTATCTTACCATTATGACAACATTTGAAATTACTTTCATCGACAAACATTTTAGCACTACAATGTTGACAAACCTGGTCCATTGGGCCTAAGTAATGTTGCTCAGGCAATTGATCAGGTTGACGTGCAGCACAATGCAAACCTAATATAGAGCGCCTAGTCCGCATACGTTGCATATTTCTATTCCGCCTAGTTATTCTCTCGTGAGCGTTTTCGTTTTGACGGTGCTGAACGCGTCTTTCAGCATCGCGATTCCTACAGCGCTCATTCGCAGAAATACCTTGAGAATTATGGAGATCAACTGTATTATTACTTTGCGTTTCGCGACGTCGCGCAATAGCGACATCTTCGTGTGCAAACCTACGTTGGATTACTGATCGAATTTGTTGTTGATCAGGAGGTTGCAAAACAAAGTTTCCCATCCTAAAAGTTGCTGGAATGCCAGGGGCAAAAGCATTTCCTATATTATACATGACAAACAGTAGTAATAATAAGGAAACTTTACAAATAAAAAAACTCCAACTACCAAATTGTTGATTAACTCCCAAACCTGAATAATAATAAAAAAATGAAAATTAAAAACTCAATGTGCTTTCATGAAAGAAAAAGATACTTCAGCATCCTAACAATTACCTGGAGAAAACTCTTAACCGTTTTTTTAATATATCGCAATACTTCCTCTAAAACGTTCTGCTGTTTAATAAATCGTCAACTCTGAATAAGAATCATAAAAAAAGACACTTTCATAAATCACTTTGCATAAATCATCACTCTAAATAAATTAACGACAATAATAACTTGCCTTATAAACTTTACTCGCTTTACTCTAAACTGTTCTTCCAATAAATTTCTTTCTGCTTTTAATTATAAATTGCCAACTCTGCATAAGAATCATAAAAAAGACACTTTCATTTTCCATAATATTTTCCATAAAATCTATCTACTATAATAAATTACATGATAACTTTACTCGCTATCGCTTTCGCTTTCAGTATCTTTTCTTTGTTTTCTATTGTTTTGACTCGTTCGAGCTCCTTTCGCAATTCTTTTTCATTACGAAAATAAGTTTGTTTACATTTTGAATGAACTTAGTTGCTATGTTTGCAAAACGTTCGAAAAGATTAAAACAAACGCAATGTAAAGTCTTCACCATATACTAGAGAGTGAAGCATGAAAAAAGCGGATGCACACTCACGTTTAGTATATAGATTGAACTTGATAGCAGTATTCATATAACAAAATGAAATTATCGTGAGGTGCTTACACAAAGCTGCAACTGCAGCTTGTATGTTGTTGTTCTTTACTTTCACTACTTCAAAGCTTCGTGTTCGTGAAAATGCAACATACAGTTGACCGTGACTGAAGCAAGGCCTTCGCATATAAATACCAATCCTTTCAAAAGTTTAACCTTGACTTTTGTTTATGGTTATTGCGTAGGACAAACGGAGAGGAAATTGTGTACGCTTCAGCTGAAACGGAAGGTTGGCACTTCATAATCAAAGATATTCTCCCGTTTATGCTGTTGCATAAACCATCCTTCAACGATAAATTCCGCAGCAGTATCACTTTACTGTTGACTTACATGTTCAACCAGTGCAGAGGCATTCCAGAAGGAGCAAGCGAATTAATGAACTCCATCGGATACAGGTCAATCTCTTATTGGTCATCTGAAACAACAGAACACTACAGTATGTGAACATTTCACCTGGCATTCCCTGAAGAATCTGTTCATTAAATACTAATGCCTCATCATTAGTCGGTGCCAGAATTACACGACTCGACATATCCTCTTCTCCAGCATCACTAAAAATAGAGTGCACAATATCATTATTTTCATGCACAACACATTCATGTGGAATTTTGATGGAGTTTTAAAATGGCTTATCCACTTTTTTTGGTATTGCTCCACTTCCTAATTCAAGTAGGAATTCTGCAAATCCCCTTTCCCCAGGTGCAGCTCTCATGTTGACATTTACATGAAAGATTTGCACTATTGACCACATAACAGAGTTCTTGATGCATGCTTCCACAATCTGAGCTGGTCTGCCTCTTTTCACTTCCATAAGAGTGTGTCTAAAATCACCACCTAAAAGATATCTCTACAGATATCTCTAAACATTCTATCAATAGCCTAGGTTTTTTAAAAAACTGGATATAAAAGGTAAAATGACCCTGTGTCATTAATTTCGACGATGATTTGATGCATTGGATGAAGCTGCCATGTGATTTGTGTATATCCGAACACTTATATGAAAGCCATGAAAAATGTGTTGTTAAAATAGCTACTCTCCCTGTTTTTCGTATATTCATCTAAAGAACATGCAAAGTTGTAAAAATGACTTCAGGTGCTTTTCATGTACATTTACTTAGTACATTTCATAGCTATTGAACAATTTTACTGGTATTGAAGTTTTGTTGGTATTTTTTATGGTATTTTGGTCAATTTTGCAATGAAATCAAAAATTGTTATGTAATCACTCCTAATATATAGCTTATCATTAAATGGGTTGTAAAAAATCAATCATTAAAATACGTCTAGGTAATTCAGCTGTCGTCCTGTGCAATCAAGGAAAAGGGATGGCTTGGCAGTTGATGTCAAAAAAACTTGAAAAATGTTAAAGTTTAATTAGCAATTCTGCATGTTCTGATATTGAAAAATGGAAAGAAATTACAAAATTGTATTTCAATTTGAAGTACCCAAATTATAAAAAAGTGAAGCAGCTTAGAAATGTTTATGCTACACATAGAAACAGCAGTATTATGAGACAGACCATAAGCGCTATTGATTCTAAAAAAGAGAAGAGAAAATTTTGTAGTATTCCAAAAAGAATATTTAGGAAGAAAACATGGGAAGTAACGTGAAGGAAGGTAAACAGGCTAAAAGTTTCAGCTAGTTGAAAAATGGAGTTTGTAAAGAAATCAGAGAGGAAAGATTGGGAAGTACTGAGACAAAGTTTAGACATAGAGAAACGAATGAGGAAATTCCTGTAAAAGACAAGAATTGTGAAGATGAAAGAGACAACAGAGAAAGGTAGATTGGTGACCTGGCTGCTAAGATTTATGCCAAAACTGTTGTGGAAATCTCGAGGGAGATATCAGGACCCATTACATCCAGAACAGATTGTTAATTACTAACAGAACATAAAACGAATGATGAACAACCAACTGATGTTAACACTCAAGTTAGCGCAGGAAATGAAATGAATGATGAACAACCAACTGATGTTAACAGTCAAGTTAGTTCAGAAGCTAGTGGAATTGAAAATCTATATATTAATAGCCGATTCTCTGTTTGTTTGTTTGTATGTCTATAAGTCACGCAAAATGGTAGATGAGTTGTGAGCGAAATTCTTTTTTTTGTGTGCCGTGAGTTCGAAGCAAGTACATTGCAACCCCAATCAATCGTGACTTTTTTGGCTGATGAACTAATAGGAATAACGTTTTGTTTTTATCATTATTGTTAGTTTTATATTCCACGTTGACTTGGCTTTGAAAACATTACATCAACTAAATACAAAGAAACTAACTGATTAAACATTTTTGGACAAAAAGCAGCAGTGGCAGAACGTGGCAGCATATGTTGGGTTTGCCACTAACTTTTGCCTGACTGTCTGAGACGGTGAGCTTTTTTTCTTGATCAATCAAAATGTTTAAAAAACGATAGGTAAAAAAAGAGTATCATATAAAAACAAAATTTTTTTTTTGTGCTTTTCTTTTAATAAATTATTTTCTTCTTTTAATTGTTAAGTGTTCTGATCAAACGTTTTTTTTTATTCTATTTATTCATTTAGCACGTGCCTTTTTTCTCTCCTCCTGTGTGAACTCTTTAAGAAGAGAAACCATTTCCCCCTGACGTTTGATAGCACCCATGTTAGAGCGCGTAACTTTTTTTAAAACAAAAGCTTATAAAAAGTTGAAGTTTTCTCTCTATACGTTTTGAGTGTATTGTTACACTGATAAAAGATTGGTTTTACCAGAGGTTGTGTCTTCGAATCTGCTTCTGGTTGAGCACAAGTTGTATGAGCCGTTTATAAAGAAATTTGACGTTTATTGATACAGTGACACAGAGCCGGTGGACATGGGCGGCGAGCGACGCCACCTTGGCGGCTAGTCTATATATTAATAGCCGATTCTCTGTTTGTTTGTTTGTCTGTAAGTCACGCAAAATGGTAGATTGACCTTCGAAAGAAAGCGGAGATCTGCAACGGAGAGACCGCGGAGAATTTAAACATTTAGGGGGTATAAATGTATAACACCCACCAAAGAAATGACAATGGCTGCAAGAAATTGTAGTACTTTTAACTGCAAATATACATATATGAAAGTATTAGCTAATTTTGAATTCATATTTCTACAATAACTCCCTCAGACTGACCTTGAACAAATACACTTTTAAGTATTTGTAACCCCCGTTCAATGTCATGGCAACGAAAGGAAATTTATCAAGTTCCCATTCAACCATCTTGATTTTTATTCGCACGAAAAGAAAGAATAAAGTTTAGAAAAACGATCATTTTGTTATTTATTTATTTATTTATTTATTACGAATATTTATACAAGATAAAAAGTTCAAAATAAGATATATACAAGATATATACAAATTCTGTTCTACCACTTTGTCCTGTTTGTTCAATGTTAAAAAATGTATTTGTTGATATACAATTAAAAATAATACAATAAAAATATTAAAATCAGAAATTTGTTAAAAACTCTTTAAGATTTGGGGCACTTCTGGTCTTAATAGGCAGTTCATTGAAGGTTTTTGCCCCGTGAAAGAAAAAGATCTTTGTAGATTCAAGTCTTATTTTTGGAATTCTAAGTTATTGTCCATTATTTAGAGTATTGTTTCTCATTATTTCGAAGTAGTCGTGAAAACTCTCACAAGTATCGCCATTCAAACATTTAAATACCTTTACGCACACTTTGTTCTTCACTACTCCATCAAGCTTTGGTAAAGTTGCTTGCCTGACGATCTTTTGGGCTCTTTTTTCAAAGGAATGTATCTTTTTCTTGTGAGTATTGCTCGTCTGTGATGTGATGATCGACCAAAGGTAAACAATGGTAACAACATAGTTTGATAAATCGCTACCGCAGCTTTCACCGTTAGCTGTGGACGAAGTCGTTGGAGCAGGTACAGACGACTACACACTTTCTTGTAAGTAGCAACCGAGTGATCAGTTAAACTTAACATCTGATCAAGATTCAAACCAAGGTATTTGTATTTGGTGGTGCAATTCACTGATTTACTTCTATACGTAATGTTGAGATCAATCGTCTTTTTCACTTAATGAGAAGTCCCAAATGTCATGCATTCAGTCTTACTGGATTTCATATTCATAATAAACTCATTCTGTTCCATCCAATCAGCTACTCGTGCAAAATCAGCTGATAGTTTTTGTTCTAACTCATCGTGGCTTTTCGAAGATGTATAGATTACGGTATCGTCTGCGTACATCAGGATTTCACACTCAGTTGTAACATTGGAAACATTATCAAAGCTCAGCAAAAACAAAAGCGGCCCCAGTATCGATCCTTGAGGGACACCACTTGTGACAGTTTCCATTTGAGACATTGTATTTTGGAAATTTACAAATTGGTTCCTGTTGACTAAGTAGTTGATGAAAAACTCTTTCTCTGTGTCGTGAATTCCATAGTTTGATAAGTTTGAAATAATTTGGCTATGACTTAAAGTGTTGAAAGCCTTGTTTAAATCAATGAATATGGCACCTGTTAGTCTACCTTCGTCCATGTTTCTTCTGATTGTGTCTACAAATATTGTTGCAGCCACTTCAGTATTACGTTTACTTCTGAACCCGTGTTGATTTTTTGATAGGAGTTCGTGCCTTTCGAGATGACTGATTAGCTGGGAGAATCTCTGAACACAAAGGAAGGACAGTTATTGGTATGTAGTTGTCCATTGAGTTTTTCGCTCCACTTTTAAATACCGGTATAACTTTTCCGATTTTGAAGTCCTAAGGGACTACGCCTTGTGTTAAACATAGCTTAATAAGGTAGGGTAACGGCTTGGCGATGTTTAAAGCTATATCCTTTAGGAAACCTGGTGGTAAGTTGTCAACACCACAAGATTTCTTACGCTGGAGTCTCTTTAGTTGCTTAAAGACGTTGTTTACAGTAACTTGTCCAAACTTGAAAGTTGTAAAGGTTTTATTTCGGTTCTGAAATGGTTTCGTCCAGATGAAGTTTTTCAGGAGGATCGATTTTGATTTGAGATGAGCATTAATTCCAGAGAAAAATGTACAAAATTTGGACAATATATCAGATGGTTTAGAATACGGGACATCGTCAATCACAAAGGTTTTGCTGAAATTGATTTTTCCATCGTTTTTCGTTCGTTTTTAATTGTTTTCCAAAATTCTTGGGAATTGCTGGCTGAGTCATTCAAAAGCCTTCGGTGGTGTTCTTGTTTAGCTTTCGGTACTAAGACATTCGTTCTGTTGCGTTGTTTTTTATACGCTTTATGATCTTTGTCCGATCTTTACGTTGGAATTTTCGTCTGAGGGAATTGCATAAGTTCATTTCAGCCTTTACATCTTGATTGAGCCACGTTGACTTTTTTCCTTTAACACATTTCTGAATTAAAGGAGCGTGTTTATCAATAGTCTTTGCTAGAATTTCCTTTAACGCTTTCCATGACTTGTTGGCATTCTTTGAGATGTAGAGTGGACTCCAACCAGTATTAGAAAGTTCATTGTTAATTTTTATGTGATCATAGTTCTTATAATCTCGGCATGTGATGATTAAACTAGACATTTTAATATTATTGATTTTTCTCTTGCAGCCAATAATGTTGTGGTCACTCAATGATGACAATAAGACATCAGCGGAACACAGGTTGTCAGGACGATTTGTCAAGATAACGTCTATTAATGTTGTTGTGTCTTTCGTTGTTCTCGTAGCTTTGTCTATAATTTGATGCATTCCCTGGAGTGCAATACTTTCCTTTAATTGTGTATGCGAGTCTTTTGATAGATAATTTATATTCAGATCACCGATAATTACAGTTTCTTTGTTTCCGCTGCTAGCTTTTATTATCGTAGCTATAAACTTTTCATCAAAGTTTTTACTAAGGTGTTTCGAGCTATTCGGGGGTCTGTATACCACCCCAAGAATAAAACTTTTGGAATTTTTCTGGTTTATTTCGATCCAGGTTGCTTCAATATTGTTGTCAGCCAGGTTGTCCTTTCTTATACAGTTGATGTCCTGCAGTGTTGCCAACTCTCCCGCATTGAGCGGAAGTCTCCCGCATATTAGAATTCACTCCCGCTTCCATTACAAAATTGCAATGCTCCCGCATTATATGAAATTCTCACGCTAAAGTTCGATTATCTCCCGTACAGTACGTAGTATAAAGATGAAACACTGGAGAAGATGTGAAACAATATTCGACTGTAGATTTTTTTTAACAATTCTTTACGTAATAATAGAAATTTGTGATCAAATGTAAAACAATGGATTCTTTTTTTAAACATTTCAAAAGATTCAATATTAAAAATCATAGTTGTGTTTTCTTAGTTTCGTTTGCTAAACGAAACATAATTGTTGTATTGTTTGCCCCACGCGTAAGTAATTTTACAACATCGTACTTAGCTTGATGTCAAAACTATAAACCTGCGTATCGTAAAGGCTAAATCTTGAAAACGTACAACAACCCGGCTGCATTTAGTATAATCTTAAACTAATGTAAACAAACATGGAAGACGGAGCTGCTTTGCGCCACGTGTTTTATAGAAATATTCAACGAACTGCTTCGTACATTAGTACATATGATGCTTTGGAATTATTTTTTCCCTTCGCAAAAATTAAACTAAATTCACCCACATCGCTTCTCTCACAAAATGATAGGACGCTGGGAACCAGCCTCATCCTTCTCCAAGGTTTTTTTTTCGTCTCTGGCTGGGATTGAACAGAAGGCGAATTTCCAGGCTAAAAATTGATGTCATTCAGGCTACTTTTCATGACAACTGTGGCATAAATCTATTACAACACCAACAAAACGCTGGAAAAGAAATCAAGTTTGGGCTCTCTGAGACCTCTAGATTTACTCTCCCGCAATTTTAGTAAAGAAGGTTGGCGTCTCTGTGTCCTGTTTTATGTCTATTCCAGTTCCTCATCCCATGTCATTCCAATTCAAACACATATCCCCCGATATTTACTAAAGCTGTCGGGATTTTTTCATGTAAGAGCATTTCTGTAACAGCAAAAATGTTTATATTTTTCTGGAGAATAAAGTTTTGTAAAACATCTTTCTTTCTAACCAAACCTCAAATGTTTTGTTGGAGAATTGTAAAATCCCCAATATTCTTTAACAAACTTGGTCCAGGCCATGTTTCTACGTCACCACAAATCATCAGTAATAAATATGTGAGTATCTTTCCTAGAGTTCTTACAACAGGAAATATGTAAGTACTTTAGGAATTAGGAATTAGGAATGCTGAATGACAAAGAAGATACCGTGCAAATCAAAGTGCAATTCCTGCTCAGTTGAAAAGGGAGAGGGATGCATCAAATCAAAGACAGCGACGTGCTAATGAGCAACCTGAACAAGCTGCTGCTCAACGTGCAGCTGATGCTCAACACCACTAACTTTTAAGAAACAATGAGCAACCTGACCAAATAGCTGCTCGATTTGAAGAACAAGCCCTCTGACAACAGTCGCTAAGACATAATGAGCAACCCAAACAAGCTGCTGCTCGATGTGCAACTGATGATCAACAACACCAAAGAGCACATGTCCGAAACAGACGAGCGCGCAGGGCTCGCTTCTTCAATGCTGCACGGATTGATATTGAAAACAATAATTTACCTGACATTCATTGTTTAGGTGAATTTAACGTTTTATGTGAACATTGTGGAGCAATCGAATTTGACCATGAAACTAATTTTAAATGTTGCACAAATGGTAAGGTACAACTTTCGAATTTATTACATTATCCGCCTGAGTTACGGAATCTTTTACTTGATGATTCTGCACTGGGTAAACATTTCCGTAAGTGCATTAGAGTTTATAATAATGCATTTAGTTTTCCCTCTATGTTTTAGGATATGTGGACAACTGCTACATATGTATGGAGCACTGCATGCTAATGAAAACCAAGTGTCCATGTTTAGCCAACTTTACATTATCGAATTACTGCTAATTCACTGGATATGCGTATGCAAAACCCTCCTAATGCGGATTGCAACAGAGACTTGATGGAACAAATACAAACAGTCATCAATAGTTTCACCTTATGCCGCAGCATATCGTAACTTGGCCCAGGTTGAACGGGAAGAGGAGGAAAGGGCTCTCTTAGAAAATAGACCAACCTCGATAGTGGGTATGTATATGCGAGAAGGTGAAGACAGGAGGAGATACAATGCTTGACATCACGAAGAAGTTGCAGCAATTTATGGTGCATCTCCCGCTGGTAGAAATATTGTTGTTTAACCAAGAGATCAGCCCTTGCGCAATATTCCTTATACATCTACAAACATTGACTCCATGATGTATCCAATGATTTTTTCCTTGAGGTGATCCTGGATGGAGTCCAAACATGAATCACGTCCAACAGCATGTGACTGAAAGGCGGAATTAAGTTACAAAATTGCAGTATTATATTTATCGTATTGTCATTAGACGTGAATCTTCTGCTTTACATTTAGCTGGAAAACTATTTAACAGTTTGTTATTGACAGCTATGTCAAAGTTGAGGAAATGAGACTCGACTTCATACGCCAGAATCAAGATTAATTACGGGCAGATAGCTACACAGGCCTGATGGACTATTTAGAGGAAGCTGCTCATGAACGAAACCTCCGTGCAGGTAATATCGTTGCATTGCCATCTACCTTTTCAGGTTCAGCAAGAAATATGCACCAATTGTACCTCGATGCTATGGCATAGTTTCCAAACAAGGTAAACCAGATCTATTTTTAACTTTTACATGCCATCCTTAATAGCCTAAAATTGTTCAAAATCTTTTGCCTGGTTAAACCGCATGAGATAGGCCAGATCTGGTTGCATGAGTATTCAAATTGAAGATGGAAACTCTTAAAAACGATATTATCAAAGATTCTGTTCTAGGTGTATCTGTAGCACAGGTGCATTTTATAGAATTTTCGAAAAAGGGGTCTACCTTATATGCACATGCTGTTGCATCTTGGCAACGAATTAAAGTTGCGCAATGGTGTTGACATTGATTCATTGATATCAGCATGAATTCCAAATCGCGATCAAGAACCAGAACTTCTATGAAATCATCAAATCCTGCATGGTCCATGTGGCCATTTCAATGTGTTTTGACCGTGTATGCAAGATGGTAAGTGCAGCAAAAATTTTCCAAAGCATTTCAACAATGGAACTGTTTTAAATGGGGATGGCTATCCTTTATATCACCGACCAGATGATGGAAGAACTGTTCAAAAGTACCATGTACATATAAACCTACAAACCTGCGTTTCCATTAAAAGTGTCAAGTATTTGTACAAATATATTTACAAAGGACACGATACTGCTCATATTGAAATCAATGAGCGATCACTACGAAATCAAAACTTTTTTAGATGCGAGGTATGTATCTGCTCCAGAAGCTATGTGGCGTTTATGCTCTTTTCCAATGCACACTCAAAGTAATGCAATTGTACGACTTCCTGTTCACCTACCAAATGATTCTTTTTCAGAGAAGGACAGGAACAAGCAGCATTGGGAAGAGGACAAGAGCACACTTAGTTAATTAACTGCTTGGTTCGAATTGAATCATGTTGACGAACAGGCACGTCAATATTTATATCCTGATATCCCCAACCATTATGTGTTTCAAACACGACAACATAAGTGGGTGACACGTCAGCGTGGAGAAAAAAAATTGTAAGTAGAATGTACAATGCTAGCATTCGGCAGGGTGAAAGGTATTTCTTACGTGTGCTGTTGTTACATGTTCCTGGTGTGACTTCCTTTGAATACCTTAGAACTGTTAATGGGATTTTATATAGATCTTTTAGGGAAGCGTGTATTGCACTTGGACTATAGGATGACGATAACTGCCATCATTTTTGTTGACAACATCTTTCAAAAACTTTGTGAAGTTAGTTAAACGAGTTGTCGTCTGATCAATACTTTGTTCCAACAAAGCATTAAGCTTCGTCATTGACCAGGTAAACTCCCTAATATGCTTTAGTTGTTTAACTGGATCGTGCGTTTCTTGCTGCATCACTAAACTGATCACTTTAATGGGCTGCAAGATATCCAAGTAAAGAGCTAAATGCAAAGGGTACTTGGCTTGCATCCACTTTTTAGCATAACCAATCAGTTCATTGCGCTTTAAACCTTGCGAATCAGTATGACCTAAGGATTCTAAATGCGCCATAAAAACGCCATAATGCTTTAATACAATTTCCATAGCCTTAACTTTATGCGCTATCCATCTCGTACCTGTCGCCTTGGTTGGTTTCGGAACGATCTTCTCATATATTTCTCCGAACATCTGGAGCTCGCGTAATCGTTTGGAACTTTTTTGGTACAGATAGTACAATTTCATCAACATTGCGTCAATCTCATCAAAAAAGGTCCCTTTAAGTGCATCTTGAATAGCAAGTTCTAATCTATGATTAAAACAATGAATCAATGTTAACCAGGGTGCATTTTCATTGCGGATTTTCGCACCTAAGCCATTATGTATACCAG
This sequence comes from Turritopsis dohrnii, assembly GCA_027922465.2. Lineage (NCBI taxonomy): Eukaryota > Metazoa > Cnidaria > Hydrozoa > Anthoathecata > Oceaniidae > Turritopsis > Turritopsis dohrnii. The sequence goes on along the minus strand of BQMF02000564.1, from coordinate 220,540 downwards.
TATTTACACTTGCGCCGTCTACATTTAAACCATGAATCCGGTTTTGAAATTCTGTTATTCCAATGCGCTCAAAAGAGTCCTTTAACGCCGATAACAAGCCTTCTGCATCAGCACTCTTCACACTTTCAATGCTAAAGAATCTAACTTTCGGCACTCCTTCATTCAAAAAAAGAACGTAAATGAGTTCTTGTTCTATAACACTAGTGTCAGTACTACCATCCATTAAAACTGAGTAATATTTTGCGTTCAATAAATCACTCACTAGCGATTCTTTCAAAACTTCACCGCAGGTATCAACGAAGTTAGCGGCAGCTCTTTCATTCCTGTAGTTTCCACGAAATTTAACCTCTGGATTTTTTTCTTGCAATTCTATCAACCCAAGAAAGTCACTATATGGGCGTTCGTTCTTAGCTAAATAATAAGCGGTATTGAAACGGTTTTCCAAAACGTCTTTATCTCTCGTAGCCATTTTAACTAAACCTCTTCCTATTTCGGATTGTTTGACAATATCCTCTGTAAAATTAGCGGCGCCAATTTTTTCTCTTTTATGAAGATTGGCTGCATATTTATGTGAATCGCCATTCACGTGCTTTTCCAAACTGTCTTTTTTGACAGACGATGTTCCGCAAATCCAATTTCTCGAAAAACCTTTGATAGATGTTATTCTATTTTCGTATTTGGTACATGTCTTGCACTTCAACAACTTTTCCTCCTTCTATTGTTTTTTCAAGTTCGCAGGAAAAAAGATTCTCCCATTTCCTCACGATCTTTAAACTAGCCATTTCAAAGTTATGAAGCACTACAAACATGCCACAAATAGATCGACTTTTCTTTTCGAATTTTGAATAGAACAATGAACCGACGTCATGAGGCACGTGCATCTACTTTTTTCTTTCATAATGAGGCTCTCCTTCCCTGTGGATTTCGTTTACAATGGGAAATATTTCAATACCTTTTTTTACTATTTCGGAGCGATCACATAGAAAATGAAAAAGAAACCAAAACATCCAGACGATGGAAGCTGGCTGACGTATGAGATTGCGTAATACATACCCGGCTCGTTTTTTAAAGAGTTTAAATTCTTTTAAATAACTTTGCTGTTGAGTAAATTATAAAGAAAGAAAAAAATATTCAGTTTCGCATTTTTGCTGTTTTTCTTTGAAGAAGCTTCGCTAAAACTTTAAAAAGGTTCGCATTTTGCGAAGTGCGAGCCACTAATTCGTACCCTGTGATAGCATTTGTATGTTCTGGTTGTTTTAAAATATTTAAAGTAATTGCATCATGCACCAAGTTGATTGTCTCCTCAAAGTCACTTACTTGATTTTGTAGATTTAATATTAGTGACTATGTAGCTATAAATTCATCAAATTGCTTCTGATTGATCTTTTTTTCGTTTATTGCCAATTGTCCAGCAATTTTCATGTCAAGTAAATAACAAGTACTTTCAAGTAGATTGAAAATTTTCAGGTAAACACCCAGCGAAATATGTAAGACTGGTAATGCAACCTAAAATTCACATTTTTATAATACTTAAATAAGCACAATCTGAGCTATGTAAAATCAGGCCTGCTGATAATCAGTTTTTTAAACTTTTCCCTTTTCATTATAGTGGCACATAAATTCATTACCTAAATTCTAATAGATAATATCAAAATTAATTAAGCTGGTCAAGTGGTATATTGAATATGGGTTCATCTATCACATTATTGTACTCCTTTGCATTTTTGATGTCTCCACCAGCAGCCATGAATGCGCAATAATTATCTTGTAAACTTTTTAGGGAACGTTCTGTGGATTTTTCATGAGGTATCTGCATATCTGACTTAGTGATGTGGCAGAATAAACAAGGATGACGTCCTGTAAAAGAAGATGTCTATAATGAACCTGTTATATAATTGATTCAGGAATTCCTACAGGTTTACATACCACTTGCTCCACTTATGCCATATATAGCACACAAAAATGCTGTAGTCACCATACAAGAATAGGAGGGGGGGGGGGGGGGGGGGGGGGGGGGGGGGGGGGGGGGGGGGGGGGGGGTTTGTCTGAAAAGAAAGATCCACTAGCACAAATTAGAATATGAAAAGAAAAAGACCTTCGGAATGCTCATTTCAACGCTGCTTGCCCTTCATCGCTACTTGCACTTCTGACGGTACCATATTTGTTGTCAAAACACAAACAAATTCATGTAAAATGACACGGAATGAGAAAAAGAAATATGGCAGCCACGTGCTTCTAAATTTGAGCAGACAGAAGGCCTTGTTGGTGGCAGATACGAATGTGCATGGTTCCTTTTGTTTTCCTACTACTTTTTATAGAAAAAGGAGTATTTTGAACAATTCTGAAACTACCTTTAAGACTGCAAAACTGAAAATATCTCTTAAATTCTTATAATTACAACTGATCTCTCTATCAAAATATCATTCATAATAATTAAGCATTAAATTGGAAATTCTTATAATTACAACTGATCTCCCTATCAAAATATCATTAATGTAAGCTTTAAAATGCAAAGTTGAAAATAGATATAACATATTATGTACAATTCATTCTAGTAAAAGGGTTAAGATGTCAATATTAAATCCACGAAGGCAGTACCTTATTACTTATTCAAAGGCTGACCCTGCCATTTTTTCAACACGAGAGTCGTTTGCTGATGCAGTGGTGAGAGAGATGAATGCCGGGAAGTCTAAGGTCAAGGTTCAGTACTGGGCCTGCTGCAAAGAGCCTCACAGTGACGGCATTCACTTTCACTACCACCTCTGCATGAAACTTGACGGGGTGAAAAGGTGGTTTGAGGCCAAGGAACGATTAAACCAAAAACACAACATTGTTGTAAACTTTAGTGCGCACGACTACTACCTCAGTACATATCGGTATGTCACTAAATCTGACCAGCAGGTAGTGTTCAGTCCTGATCACCCGAATTTAAGCGAGGCATCATCACCTCAAACCAAAAGGTCTATACGGGGAAACTTGACAAAAGCTAGAAAGAGGTCATCAACATCCTCTTCCTCCTCCTCGTCACGTGAACCTTTGGAAAATGCAGATGAGTGCGGTTTACCAAGGCCATGAGAGACTTGCCATGTCACGGGAGAGGAAAGTTTAGAAATATTTTGCTTGTTGGTGAGACGAATTGTGCCAAAACCTTTCTTCTTAAACTCCTGAACAAGATCTATCCAGGAGACATTTTTGAAAACCCAGCAAGTGATAAGTTTGCGTGGGTTGGTGCAGATGAAAAACGTATTATCTTGCTGCAAGATTTTCGTTGGGACAAGGAGACCATACGTTGGAAGGACTTTCTCCTTCTCCTTCTCCTTCTCCTCCTTTTCATCATGTGACGCGGCATCGATTCAATCAAGTTATCAATATAAGATATGGGGCAGGACAGCATTGTTCTTTCGATGCGCGTAACAAATTCCTCGTAGCTCTCTGATGTTATGTTTCTTTCCACGGCTTCGTCTGCTAATCTCTTCTCTACCCACGCAAACATATTTTCGATAGGGTTACAATCAGCACTTCTCGGGGGAATAGTGAATTGGATTGCATCAATTCTCTGGAGTGCCTGTTTTGCCTTCTTGGAATTTTGAGAGGGGTCGTTGTCTTGCAAAAAGAAGTCTGTGCCATGCGGGTTGCAACTGTTGCGGAAGGTTTCAGGAAAGTTTTCCAAAACGAAGTCAGCAAACATCTTGCCGGTCAATCTTTCTCTGTAGTGCTTGCATAGTACAACACCTCTGCCATACGATATTGCAACGAAAAAATGAACTGTTCGACCACCATTGCCCGCTTTCATGCCTTTGAGGGTGCAATGTTCGTGCAATCCTTCATTTGCTCTTCTCCAGATACGTGCTCCGGGAGCCCTGGCTTGATCAAGTGGATTGAATTTATGCACGAAACTTTTTCCATCGAAATAGAACTTGATCTCTTCGGTCCACAATGTTTGGGCATTGAAGTTGTGAACAACGCGTTTGGCGAATTGATATCTTTTTTGTAAGTCCCCGACTGACAACAGACCTTTGCGCAAGGTGGGGCGGAATGCGAAGCCCATGTTATTTAAATGCCGCCTTATGGTTCTGACGCTGATATGGTTGAGACCGGCCATGTGTCTGATTCGACATGCTGTGAAGGGTCCTCCATGAGTTTTTCTGACTGATCGCAATGTCCGAATAAGTAACCGTTTGTCACGACCAGTTACAGACGCTGGTCTACCACGCTTTCCATTCACAAATTTGTTTCGAAGTCGATTTTGTCCATTCAAGCGCTTGGTTGCATGCCGCCACACTGTCGTTAAACTGACTTGGTTGTTCAACCTTTTGCATATGTCCCGTAATGACATCTTCATGTTGTGGTACATTATATATATATAAGCGGAAGTCCTCGGCCGCAATTTTGCCATTGTTTCTGTTAGATATTTTATTATCAGATATATACTATTTGTTTATTTCTAGGATAAAAAAAAGAAAGCATTGTTTAATATATACGGAAATTCTCGAAAAACCTTTAACGTGACCATGTCAATGATATCAAGTTTGACTTGTAATCCCCCCCCCCCCCCCCCCCCCCCCCCACCCCAACAAGTATTCATTGTTCACTGTTCATTATTATGCATAATAGGTCACTTTAGAAGTTTTTCAAATCAGTTTTAAAATGTCTCACTGAATTCGTAATATTTGTGGCACCCCTCTAGTTCGAATCACACTGATCTTTTCTAAAATGTTGAGATATTCAAAGACTTTTTGCAGATATTTGTTTGGCATCGGCACAGGGCAGGGTCGCCACACCCTGTGGAGCAGTGTCACTCCCGCCTACCCTGTTGCATATGCTAATGATTTCAGTTGAGTTGAGTTTTTGGCTTGAACCTTTCTCAGTTTTTGTAGAAAATTCGATTTTTCAGACAATCGGGGACAAAAATGATGAAACACCCTCCGAATTTGCACCCCCTTTCCCCCCTTTCACAATGTTGAGATCACTAGTGCAGTCCGCGGCTGACTTTAAGGTCAACATTGTGATTATTGTGTTTATTTTTGTCCCTGATTGTAGATAGGTAAGATTTTATTGTTACAAATTTGAAATTCATTCAAGATAACACAAAAGTGTGAATAACTTACTCCCATTGCAAAGTTTGTAGTAGATCAACCTGTTCTGAAAACGGATTCAACCCAACTTTCAGGTTGGTGACATAATCCTTAGCTTCAAACATACTAAAAACTGTTGTATTGGCTTTGCTGTTAGGCTTATTCACATTAGCGATTTGATATGCCATCATGAATGAACCACCACCGTGATCACCCCCAATTTTTATATGAATTTCATTGTCATAGGTTTTTCCTTCAATGAGTAAATCATTCCTGAAAATGATTGTAAACTTGAGATGCTTATTCTTTCTAGGAGAAAAATCCTGGTTCAAGTTATATATGAATGCATATTATATATTTTTTATGAAATAGAATATTCTCAACTTACTTGCTCAAACAGTCAAGCCTTTTCATTATGTTATCGTGTAGATTTTTTACATATCCCCAGGGAGCTAGCTTAATTTCATAATTTTGTTTTTGATTTTTCACTTCAAAAGTGAATGGCGTGTTCTCAACTATAATGTCATCACCAGCCCAAGCACTTGCAGTTTGTCTTTGTTTAGCATTTGATGCTGCTTTAATATCGAAAGTTTTCAACCATTTGAAAAAGAAAAGTATTTTTACGTAATGTTTTTATTTCCATTATTATGCTTGTGAGTCTTGTTTATTACCATGCCATTGTTTTAATTTTTTCCCATGGAACACCCATATCAGCCTTGAGAGCAACCATATCTTCAGCACTTATTTCAACAAATCCAATGTTCGATTTTGCGATTATTTCTCTTCTTTCTTCCTTGTCAAATAGTTTCACTAACTCAGCACTTTGCAATGTTTGTGCAGAACCTGAGGCTCCAGCCGTTAAGGCAAGTGTGTCCAACATATTTTTTGCCCTTGTTTTTAGTGTTCTTTGACAGACACTATCACTATCTTTTACAGGCTTTTTTATAGATGTGAAGCAATGCGGCTAGGAAAAGGGAAATAGATATTATATATAGAAATATATATATCAAAATATATCATTTGCCTTTTTGAAGAACAAATTTTCAATATTTACTTAAACAATGGAAAGCTATAAGCTTTTATTTCCTAACACAAAGAAATAACATGAAAAGTTCATTTAATTTGATTATTCACTTAATTGAAAATTTCTCCTGATAGAAAATTGTATCATATATGTAACATTTACCCTTGGTCCCCCAGAAGGAAACTCAATGGTGTTTGATGTTGCATTTGCCAGTTTGTGTTTTAAAACATGGAATCGAAAAAATTTGATTAATTATGTCGGTGGAGTTTTCTTTTGGTTGCGGACCATTGCAATTCTGTTCATGATGGATCTTTTTTCCTTTTTCAGAAATTTTAAATGTTTCTCCACAATTTTTTTCACATGGTATCATTTCGACAACATGGTGTGCGTATTCAACATCCCCTGGATAAATAGCTTTGGAACACATTTTACAAACTGTGTTTTCGAACGATTTTCCCTCTAGTGATGGAACAATGCAATACAAGCAGTACGAATGCCGACAACTAAGAACCACCGGTTGAACCACAAATTTCTTACATGAACAGCATCTGCAAAGATCTAAGTGGCTGTTGAGATTTTCGCAAATTTCTATGTCATTTACATCAATTGATTTTTCTTTTGCTACAGTGCTTATTAAAGTTTTTATGTGTTGTCTTGTCCATATTTTATTGTTGTCTATTTTAGGTCTTCCTGGGCTTTTCTTTTTTCTTTTCTCCCTCCCTTCTTGTTACAAATTGTGCATGTTTCACTATGAGCCTCCCATGGTTTAATTTTTAAGGATGTTGTGGTAGATCTTATTTCCACATTTCTGATAGTCTGATAACATTTTTGACAGACTTTGTTTGGATGGATGGTTGAGTTATCAGCACTGACATCGGTGAAAAATACAGCTTTAATGTTATTAATAAGTGAAGAAATGGGTATAGAGTCTTTATGAAGGTTTTCTCCACATATTCTACATAATGTTTGTAAGTTTTTTAAATGCTGTTCAGCCATGATAGATCTTGAGAGGAAGGCCATGAGTATCCCCCCAAAATGCGTCTGAAACTGTTTGTTAAAAAAATGATTGGAAAAGATGATATAGGTTTTTTAGAAGGCAAGACTATAAGGATCCAAGGGCTTGTTTTGGTTTTGCTGGGAAAATTCGATTATATCGGTTTTCAGTATCCTGAAATGAACCAGTTTTTCAGAATCTTCTCCTTAGCGATGTTCGCTTGTTTAGAGATGATCCTGATTCAAAAACATTAAAAAACTGATAGTTTGTTTATCCTTGGTCATTCTTTCAACTACTAAAATTAAATGTTACTAGGTATAAAACCTGTAATCTCGATTTAGAAGTGTTTTGAGTCACTGGGGTCTATATGGCCAGCGCTAAATTATGTCGCCAAGAGCATTATGCAAGACGTGTTGAACTGCGCATGTGCATAATTAATTTCCGAGTTTCGGCTAGCGTTGAACGACCGTGAATGAACAACCTGTAGATTTTGTTGTTTTTTTAGGTGGAGTACAAGTCCCATTCACTTAGGTTCTCCCCGTGTACTCCATTACCATTAATTGTGCATGAAGCAAACTTTGTGGAAAATTCATGAACTCAAAGTCAGAGCATGCTCCATAATTATCTCTCCATGATTGTAACTATTGTTTTTTCATCATTTAGTGAATTATTATAATAAGAAGTAATGGAAACTCCCATGGATGTGTGCAACGGTAAAACATTACTTTTTTAAACTTTCTGTAAGAGACATTAAAATACTAATGAAATTGATTCCATTTCAGAGTCAGAAGGCAAATTTATTAGTGCAGGTAAAAGTTATTTTTTAAATAACTTCAGTTTTTTCATTTCTACGGTTTTGCAATATATTTTTTTCTGTGAAAGTAGTCAAAATACTCAAAGCAAATTGATTTCATTTCAGAGCGAGAAAAAGAATTACTTGGTGATGGTAAATATTCTTTCTCAATAGAATTTTTTTATCTGCTTTACATATCTCATCTTATATATTTTGGATTTACATGCTGCCATTATAATATCTTCTCTTCCTTTATACAGATGGCAGTGAAATTATTGAATATAGGAAGGATTTTTATTGGAATTTTCAATTCATTTTCTCTTGGTTTTTTCATCTGCTGAATCAGGCTGTTTGAGTTACAGTGTATAACATTTTTGAATTTATATGCTACTTCCTGGACCTTTTTTTTCCATAGCTAATGGTTTACAAACAGCTGATAGTAAGAGTCAATAAAAGTTAACGTTTCATGTCTATATGTTATGACTTTCACAATCTACTTACTCATACTCCTTTGTCTATGATGTGTATTTGGACGTTCTGTAATTATAACTTCATGATTTCCTTCATTAGATACCAATAACGTGCCGAATGTGGCAAAGAGTAAGGGTTTTAGTTGACATAACTTTGTAGTTTCCATTTCTATATGCTATGACTTTCACATTCTACTTATACATTTCTTTTAGCTGAACTACCATCATCTGCCAAACCTAATGGTAATATTTCTTACAATTCCAATGTTAACAATGTTAACAATGTGTCTTAGGTACATTTTGCATTTTATTTTAGACGCAGTTCTGGCAAATAAAAGGAAATGTAAGTTTCCTGATATAGTATTTTATCAATTCTAATATCAACCTGTTTGTTTCTTCACTACTAAAAATTATTTCAACTATACATTGTAGATTCGTACAAAGACTTTCGGGAGTACCGGAAGTCACATCCCGGCCCCCGGTCTAATGCGGCTTTTAAAGCGTGGAAGAGATTTGGGGGTCGGGATCACCCCAAATTTACGTGGCATGAAAAACAAAAAAAAACAACCGTTCCACCGTTTCAACCGCGCCAACTACAAAGCCAACTGTAGTTAACCAATATAATTTTAATGCTTTTGCCCCATCAGTTTCCTATTCATTAAAGTGAGTTAATTAGACCTTTAAGTGAGCATTAGGAAATTTTCATATGACTTTCTTTACATAGACTCACTAAAATGAATAGAAAACTGATGAGGGTATTTTAGTAGATAGTTTATGCAACAGTTGATTAAGATAATTGATAATAATATAGTTATTTGCTCCAATTTCTTTTGTTTACCTCTTTAATCACAGCATCCTAATATTCTAGCTTTCACCCTGTCAATTTGAGTTTAAGTATGTCTGTCACTCTATCAATTAGTGTTGCATTCGTGTCGAACAGAAATTTTACAATTCTAAAAATATACTTTCAGTTCAGTTACCCAGTCAGCACATTTATTAAAAATATCTGTGAAGGAGTGCATTTCTATAGAAATCTACACACAATTTCACTAAGAATGCTCTCCGTCGATTTTTTTGACGATTTTGCTCAATGGATTATAGATCTGATTAATGGAGTGCCATCTCAAATGTATTTCTTCTTTCTTTTAAATGGTGCAACTTTTGTCATCGTAAATAAAGATTAACAGCTTAGTTTCCAATCAGTTTTAAAGCTGCTTTAGCATGATTATTTTTTCTCTGCATGCAGTAGATGATTATAGGTTTACAGACATTATAAAGATATTCAAATGTTTACAGTTAGTTTAGATGTGAAGGGAAACAATGGTGAGTCAAATTCAAACTCATCATTCAAGCTAATTCTGTGGCTACTCACAACTTATTTTTTGATTACATTTATAGATTGGCAGCAACGAATTATTGCAGGCAACGTCCTTATCCATTGCTCATGATATTTATTTCATCAAACATTTTGTCTATGGGAAGTTCGAAATAATATCGTTATTGTTACTTCACCAACTTATTTTGCAGTTCCATGATGCATGATATTGCTGTTTAAATGTTGTAGCAAATGGTTAATGCTTAATCAAAACGTTATTTAATACACCTTTCTAATGAACATATTTTATTGTACTTTTGTATTACAATAAGTAATAATTTATAAAATATATGTCTTTGCTGACTACAACAGACACGCATTCTTTATTAGCACCTGTAAAAACCTTTTTACACTGGATGCAGGTCTTTTTGAACAGGGTTTTTGAAAAAGTTTTGGTGGGATGTGTGATACTAAGATATTATTTATGTTATCTTATGGTTATCAAATCTTCATGGGAATTTCTGTTCTGTTCACCTCAGACACTGCCAGAACCTTATTTTCATGGTCTTTTTATATATTCTTTTAGGTTAATATTATAATAAGATGGTTGCAGTGGAATGTCATGGTTTAAATCATGATGTTGGTTTTGTTGGTGAAGATCATTATGTTCATTGAAACAATTTGTTATTCTGATATTGCATTAGTGGAAAGAATCATCACTGGAAGGTATCAATTTCTTTAACATTGTATTTTCGTATATTAAGGTGTAGTTATGAAAAGCTAATTTGTATACCTAAGTATAAAGTTATTATGTTGATGTTTGTTTCTTTCCAGAAAACAATCTTATTATACTACTTTTACTTTACTACTTTTACTTTTCGTGAACTGGACGACGCATACTGAACATGGTGACCCATCCTTTTCGAAGTTAAGTTTTTACCCGGGATACTAGTTTTTTCTAAATTTACGGTTAAAATCTTCTTAATCGTGGTCATTTTTTCGTTAGACCATTGATAATTGACGATTAGTATAATAGCACGCGGTGTGTGACGTCAGTTTCATTTTAGCATATCGCGGAGGAATCATTGCATTGCATCCCCAATCGAACGCGACGTTTTTGGGGAAATATCTCGAGAATCAATAGGGATAACTGATGTTTTATAGGGTCCGCGATACGGGTGATGGGGTGACGCAAAATTTGGGCCTAAATTTAGTTTTGTACTGCGGCTATGACGTCATCAAAACCTATGATTGACCATATCATATATAACGGTTGGTCCTAGCAAAACAATCCCATACATTTTTTTGCTCAGATTTTCAAGCTCTACAACATCAGTACACTTTCCAATCCCGATTCCGTAATTGAAATTTTCGTCACGGGGTTCTCACACCGGAACGCAGGATTCTTGCACATCCATTTCGAAATTAAAGCTGTAAAAAACTTTTACTCAAGGTACTAGTCTTATTATACTAATTCGCTTTGTGCATACCACTTTTATTTTAGAGAGTGACATATTTGGTTTTTTTTCATGGTCAAATCCTTTTTGCCTTTTTGTCGTAAAACCACGTAGAGTCGAGAACACTTTTTTTGATTTTCCGAAACGTCGAGGGGCTGTGTTATGGTAGAATATCTCAACTCATATTCAACATCCAAAGAAGTTCGGATTTCAATTATTACAAAAAAATCCTTTCCAAAATTTGTTTTTAACTGAATCGCAAAATTTTATCATGTCAAGAATATTGCTTGATGTATCAAACTGTCTTAGGGACCTGACTAACTGTGGCACTTAGATGGTTACGACAAGTTAAAGCCGTATGGCTTTTGCATTCATGGGTGTATAGACGGGTATGACCTAATTTTTTGGCTGTCAAGAACAGGTTCATGCTCGGGATAAACATACTTTTGTCTTTTTCTAAGCAGATATTCAAGAAAGTTACTTTGGTTAAAATCCGATTCAACAAATAATTGTCCCAAAGTAATTGCAAGTTACTTTCTGAATTATGTAAAAAATCACAAAGGTTAGATTTTTTTTGAGAATCAGAATGTTTTTGAATTATTGTCCAATTTATTTCCTACGATAACTGAAATGGAAGTTATTCCGTAATCATATAAACTGGAAAAATAAAATAGAATATGGTATAGTGTATTGACAGAATATGGTAGCTGTAGTAAAATCTTAGTTAATTGCGATTTCGGCAAATTTGCATGTAACCTTGAAGAAATTAACAAGTCAAAAATGTTTCTAGGTACGGCAAGAGTCATTCGCTCTGATCGTGGAAATGAGAACATTAACATTGCTGGCATCCTAAGATTTCTTCCTAGAAATGGGACTGACCCCATGTCGGAATCAAGCAGTTTCCTGTTTGGAAAGTCAACCTCCAACCAGGTGGGACACTTTGTCGTTACAGATACTAAACCTAGGGGAGATCTACTAATAGCATATGTATTTTTCTAGAAACATCAGTAAATCGTGCTAAATTTATAAGCTAATCATGTAACTTGTTTACTTTAATGTAGGTGAGGTTAGGTAAGGCGTAAGTGCGGTTTTTCAATCCTTCACATTTATTTTAGAGAATTGAAGCATTTAGGTCGCAATTACGAAAGACTTTTGGACAATGGTGGATGAATTACTTTAAGGTATACACGACACAACGGGCAGCAAAGGCGTGTTGTTTTTTTACTGATCTGTGATATGTTATTTTCCGAGTATTTTGTTTTCCTCTTTTACTAATTTGTTGTGCTTTGTTTTTCGCTTAGAAAGTTTCTTCGTTTTTTAGGATATGCAAGATGAAGGGAGTTGGTATGAGTCAGATCCCGTCCATAGGTATGCTAACACAATAGTTTAAACCTTTTCTTGTTGATTATAGTTACAAGTATTGGTGAAGCATCAATTTTATATTGTTTGTTTGCTGACCAGTTAACTACATTCTCCAAAATTGCACTATTAAAGAGCGATAAGGAGCTGAAACACCGTCTTTACAGTTCGCCCCACTAACTACTAGGAAACCTTAATACCAACCATACCAACTGTTTTAATTTTTTTAGAGAGTGCTTGAAGTTTAGTTTTGGATTTGTCATAAGGAAAGAATTGGAAGAATTCAAGCTCTTACACAACTCTCATCGTATTAGACCGTATGCTGGGCAGGAATGTCCTAGTGGCATTCCAGAAATATTGTATAGTTTACCAGTATGGTGAGTTACGATGTCTAACACATTTTTCAACGCTTCATTTTGGTCATGTTTTGGTGGTGATAAGGACAGTACTGCAAAACTTGCCATTAGAAGAGATCGATGTAGTAAAAGGCCTCTCACAAATAATATAATATATTTTTAGGGAGCCGACACTATACCAACTCTGTCAATTCAAATGATATGAACGTGGCACTAAGATATTCTCGGAATAAAAGTATAATTGGGTGCAGCGAAGAATTTGAAAAGATTGGGTTGCTCTACATTGGACTTTATAATAACAAATTTCCAACAACAGTGCATGAAGGTCGAAGCCTTTACGAAGATTTAATAAGGTTCATCCAAAGCATATAGAGAATAAATGATATCATAAAATGCCAATAGAATACCTTTATATATATCTTGAGGAATAAAGGAATAAATACTGTTAACAAAACCTTTTTACAGTGAAACGTTCAAAATGTTAAAACATAAATAACCTGAAAGTTGTGTGAAGATGCACAAAAAAGTCCAAAAAAACAGAACTGTAGTTTTCTTTTTCTAAATGCCATGAAATCCCCCACTCATTGTTATGGCATCCTTTAAAGCTTCAGACATACTACCAATGTTATCATAGTGCGTGGCCAATTTCAAAACTAGATCACAAGTTGATATTGCTGGTTTGCAACAACACGATTTGGGACAATCGTGAATGAAATCTACATGTAGTTTAGCAGGTAATCCAAGGATTGGGACCGTCTCAGAGCCAGTCAAGAAAAACATCACATCTTTTATAGGCAACGGTTCAGCTGAAACAAACAAAAATTTATTAAATCAACACGATAATAAAGATTGTTGAGAGCAAAAAACTATAAGAACAAAAATGCGTTATCACCTTTCTCGCAACGGAGCACCAGACAATCGACTAAAACTTCCAGCGCGTTTATTTCTTGCACTTTTCTTGAAGATCCATCTTGGCTGAACACTGGTAGTAACAAATCCTCAACTTTATCAAAACTGTACTACAACTCATCATGCACACAGAACACGAAATTAAATATTTCTTGATTCCCACGAATGATATCTAGTTAGTTACATAATCTCAAGCCGTGGCAAACATGTTCCAAGGACTGAATGACATCTTGACATTCTTTCACAAATATTGGTCTAAAAAGTAATGACTCAAAAGATTAACCTTTTATTTTTCACCCAACCGATCCAAAATGTATTTCTCAAACATGGTCGCAACTACAAGACTTCAAGTCCAAACAAACCAATCTTAATATATCAAACTTTTGTGGCGCTGTTACAGACAAACTAGATCCTCGAAAACCAACAGCAGCCAATACATCAAGTCCTTCATCAGAGGAACAATACTCTCGCAGGTCTTCATTACTTTTGCACAGTTGAATCTACGATAAAGCATGAAAATAAATCAAATATATTAATTTTTTCCAGCATGTCAAATGCCTCGAAAAACTTTGCAGAGTAATATAAACAACTTCAAACCAATTTCATCAATCAGAGCTAAAAGCAGTTTTTGAGGCATCACATTTATGGTTGAGCTGCAAAACTATTTTTTATGTGGTCGAACACGTTTTTTTATACTTACAGCATTGTAGGATTTACTCAGTTGAGACACCCCTGGAAGGTCATCTGGTAATTCTTTTAAAAATCCATCCAGTCCACAAGTTATATAACGATATGATCGCAATGATAAAAAGTTCGGAGCTGGCCCATTATAAAGAATCGAAAGCGCAAATAACTGTCCAGCATGCTTAAATTTTCCAGCAGTTATATCTCCTATCAAATTCGGGTGAGGCCATTTCCCATCTTCATAATCAACGAACAACTGATTTTGAATGTCTTTAATAGCTTCTAAAAATTCATTCCACTTTTCCAAAAAGTAATGTAAAAGCTTGATCATCCATTAAAGGATATAAAAGCAAATCAATTTACCTGAATAAAATTCTCGACTCAAACCACCCTGGTCTATTCCAGTTTCTCCATAATAGTGGACAGCTAATTTCATGCCCATTTTTTTCTTGGACCCAAGGATTCTTTACCTTCTGGCAAAAATCTTCGAAGGTATAACCTTGACTTATTTTCATTCTCATGGCATTAGCACTGGTTTCACATGAAGCCAGGCATTTTTTCAAAGTTTCCACATCAATGTGAGATTTAGTTGCAACAAGCACTGGTTGAAGACTTCTTTCTTCTTCTTCAGAGTCACTGCTAATGTCAGTCTCAATTATTTCAGGATATTTGCCTTGAGCACATGACGTAAAATGTGATTCCAGATCAACTGTGGGTATAGGCAAGGCACAGATGACACAATTTACTAATCTATTTGGCATGTGAGGTTTATTTCTCACCAAAGGACTTGCTGATTGCTCTGAAACATTCTCTTTGAATCTTATTTCCATCGTAAAATCAGAGTTAACACATTCTCGCATATGGACAACAAATTTTTCAAATTTTGAAACTGGCTCATTAGGATACCCATAGCACAATTCAAATAACTCATATTCCTTACTTAAGCTTCCAATCCAATCATAATCAGTTTCCATTTTGCTTGTAGCATCGAAAAAACGAGTATGACGCCCAAATTCAATATGACTAACAGAGATAATACAACAGTTGTCAGAAACAGCAGCCTCCTCTGGAACATGTGACCTCCTCTGATCTTGAAGTGCTTTAAGATAGTTAGATCTGTCTTTATCCTGCGTCTTTTGCGATGTCTCTTTTTCGTTAACCTTTAGACTCCGCTTAATTATTATGATCCGGTCCCTCAGCGCGCTAGGTTTTTAGGTAAAATATGGACTTCAGAGAAAAAGCCATAACTTCTGAACAGAAGAAGCTATTGAAGTGAAACTAGACTTTCTGGAAAGCTAAAAAGCTACTCTTCAAACACAATGAAAAAGATTACAGCTAAACCATACTGATAAAAAAATATAGTGACATGAAGTGACCCTAAATTTTCACAAAATTACGAAAAATCAATTTTTTGGGTATTTTTTAATCAAAACCGAAAAAAAGTGGTTAGAAAACATTAGTTTGCTAAACCCTTTGGCTCAGATACCCTCAAACATATGTAAATACAGCCTGCATCAAAGAAAATTCATCAAAAATTCATTTGGTCCAAAAATTCAAGGTTGAAAAGGTGCCAAAAACCTGTTTTTTCCCGTAAAATTTCACTTTTCGTCAAAAAACAAGCAAAGATGTGATGAATATTGCTTACTATCACATGATAAGTAATGGCAATCAATAACAATAAAAATCCAAATCAAATATAAGAAAGAAAACAGAGAAAACAAGAAAAATAGTAAAAATATCAAGAAATTTGATTTTTGAAAGAGTAGTATGTGCGCGTGTTCCAAGCATCCATATCAATATTGAACACGTGCTTGTGTAAAGCTATTGTAGGTAAATTTCGAAAGTCTACTTGTAATGCTACAAAAACATTATCAAAAACTATCAATCAATCAAAAGCAGATAAAACAGTAATACAGTAATCTAACCTTCAGCGGCAGATTCTGTTGACGACTCCGATCCAACGTCAATGTCGACAATGTTTTTTCGTGTATGGTATATTTCAAAACAAGGCACTATGCATAGCGCTACGTTGCATGGCCTACACTCATAAATCACTTCTTTCCCCAGGCCCATCAAGTTACATCGAACACACCTGCTTTTCTTGCGCCCAAGCGCTTGATTCTTCCTTGAAGGAAAATGGCGCTCCATAAGACGGAGTGGATTGTGGTTGGCGTTGATTAGTTCACCCGGCCCAGGAGCTGCATTTGGTTCACCAGTTAGATGGTGTGTGACAATATTCTTTATCAAAAGCATCCTGAACTTCATGTGATCAATTTTACTTGCAGGATTGAGCTTTTTCCAGATGATAAAAGAATTGTAAATGGCAATATCAATGAACAGCTCTGCAATTTTGCGGTACCACTTGAGCCCCTTTCTTTGAATGGAATATGGTATAATGACCCTACTCAATGTTAGCATTTCCAGGCCAAAAAATCAAATTTTTCAAAAAGCAATGAAACTATGCTCATTGGATAGATCTTTTCAGGAGAAAAAAAATGAGGGGTCATACACCTTCCAACGATAAGCCGTTCCAAAGTTCTAGGGAATTTAGTTTTGGAAATTTAGGGCAATTCTTGATATTCTGTTACATATTTTCCCTATAGTTTTCAACTGTAATAAAATGTCTAATGGCACCAAAAAAATTGATTTTTTAATGAAAATAAGGGTTAAAGAATACCCTCATAACTTTTTAACACTTCATAATTAGGACTTAAAATTTTCAGGGTAGATTCGAATAACCATTTACTACAAAGAATAATATTTGTTTTCAGTGAATAGTACCCATAGCAACAGGGATCTCCCCCCATGGCAACAACATATAAAAGAGGGTAAAAACAAGAATTAACAGGCAAAATGACAAAAAAACTATAATTTACTATTTAACACTTAGGTGGGGCAAGGAAGCATAAAGCTTGAGGAACCAAATTACATATTACTTTAAGATTTACCCCAAATTTTCCCTAGCAACGGGGTAAAATCAAGCCAAAATGCACATTACAAGTAGCTACAATACAAGAAATTGGGCAACTGACAACTTTTCATTCTGTTTAGATAGGAAATAAGCAAATGAGAGGCGTGGGTGCTTATATACTAGTGAATTTCAAGATTTACCCCAAATTTTCCCGAGCAACAGGGTAAAAACAAGCCAAAATGCACAGTACAAGTAGCTACAATACAAGAAATTGTGCAACTGACAACTTTTCATTCTTTTTAGATAGGAAATAAGCAAATGAGAGGTGTGGGTGCTTATATACTAGTGAATTTCAAGATTTAGCCCAAATTTTCCCTAGCAACGGGGTAAAAACAAGCCAAAATGCACATTACAAGTAGCTACAATGCAAGAAATTGGGCAACTGACAACTTTTCATTCTGTTTAGATAGGAAATAAG
This sequence comes from Turritopsis dohrnii, assembly GCA_027922465.2. Lineage (NCBI taxonomy): Eukaryota > Metazoa > Cnidaria > Hydrozoa > Anthoathecata > Oceaniidae > Turritopsis > Turritopsis dohrnii. Next base: position 202,715 of record BQMF02000564.1, on the reverse strand, counting down.
CAAATGAGAGGTGTGGGTGCTTGTATACTAGTGAATTTCAAGATTTAGCCCAAATTTCCCCTAGCAACGGGGTAAAAACAAGCCAAAATGCACATTACAAGTAGCTACAATACAATAAATTGGGCAACTGAAAACTTTTCATTCTGTTTAGATAGGAAATAAGCAAATGAGAGGTGTGGGTGCTTATATACTAGTGAATTTCAAGATTTACCCCAAACTTTCCCTAGCAACGGGGTAAAAACAAGCCAAAATGCACATTACAAGTAGCTACAATACAAGAAATTGGGAAACTGACAACTTTTCATTCTGTTTAGATAGGAAATAAGCAAATGAGAGGTGTGGGTGCTTATATACTAGTGAATTTCAAGATTTAGCCCAAATTTTCCCTAGCAACGGGGTAAAAACAAGCCAAAATGCACATTACAAGTAGCTACAATACAAGAAATTGGGCAACTGACAACTTTTCATTCTGTTTAGATAGGAAATAAGCAAATGAGAGGCGTTGGTGCTTATGTACTAGTGAATTTCAAGATGTACTCCAAATTTTCCCTAGCAACGGGGTAAAATCAAGACAACACAAACATGACACATCAGGGAATCCAATATATATTAACATTTAATGATAAAATATGATAAAAGGAACACTTCGTACCATCTTAAGTGACATTTTAAATTTTAAATTTTACTTAATTTAAGACTTAATTTATTGAGTCACTTAATATGGTACGAAATGTTCCTCATAAAAACCCCCCGGCACATATCTTCTTCTTCGCCGTTTTCTTCCTAAACATAATAAGAACAGAATAATGTTTTTGTTGATAGTTATTATGAGTACACAAAATAATCTAAACAAAGTAAACAAGTACCTCTGACTTTCCCAAAAAAGGGTCTACTTTGATAGTCTGAAATGTCATAAATCACAAACAATAAATTAAAACCTAATACTTCTCAAAAGAACATAAACTTATAATAAACTTAATATTGAACATACTGAACAACACAGGCTGCTGTTGCTGCTGTTGCTGCTGCACAGGCTGCTGTACAGACTGCTGTACAGGCGGCTGTACAGGCGGCTGTGCAGGCAGCTGTACAGGCTGCTGTTGCTGCTGCTGCTGCTGCTGCAGGTTTGCCAGCTGATCTCTCAGCTGGCGAACCTCCTCATTGTTGGCAGCCAACATGGCATTTTTGGCTGCCACCACCTCCTCCAACTCAGCCACCACCTCCTCCAACTCAGCGACACGGTTTGTGTTTCCCATTTTAATATTTATATACTTAAATATAAAAAGAAATTGTTTTTAATGAATACCATTCAAGTCTAAGATCGTATCAAACAATTCAGAATAAACAGAAAAAGCAGTTAAAGTTAAGATTTAGTGCCCACCTTCCACCCGGCATTTGCGTTAGTATTTATTGATTTCTTTACGTTTTACCCAGGACAACCTCCGTAATCAATGAGGGTCCTGCGAAGAAGGCCCTAGGAGCATTCGTAAGATGACCTTAACCGCTCAACTAGATAACCTCTTTCGACATTAATATTGCTATAAGCTGAGTGGATCCACAGTTATCATTTTAAATGCTAGCTTTACACAGCCTAATCTGTTAAACAGCTGAAAATAGGTTAAGATTTACTTTTTGACCAGGACAACCTCCGCAATCAATGAGGGTCCTGCGAAGAAGGCCATAGGAGCATTCGTAAGATGACCTTAACCGCTCAACTAGATAACCTCTTTCGACATTAATATTGCTCTAAGCTGAGTGGATCCACAGTTATCATTTTATCTTTTTAATATTCATTAATCTATTCATCTCAAAGCCTCTAATGAACAGATTTTAGATTTACCTACCTTCCTCTTAACACATGTACAGGTTAAAACCTCAAAAAATATCCTACAAAGCTAAGACTGATCCCTCTAAATTTTCTGTTTCTTAGTAAAAGCCTTCTCGATGACTATGCAATTTAATCTCCACTCTTGTACAACCTTCACGTCGTAGGTATCCTCAAAACCTTCATACTCAACTGTGAAGTCACATTCCTCATCATATTCATCATCATTTAACACAGCAGTTACAACACCTCGATACCAAATCTCTTTCCCATTATCTAACATTTTGTGTAATATAGTTTTTCCAAAAAACGTAGGGACTTTGTTTTTCTTCCTTTTATCTCCTTTGTTACCACTTTTATTAGAGTCTTCTAACAGCTCTTCTTTTTTTTCAGCAAGCAACTGCTTACGCTCAGTTTCTGATCTTATCTTATTGCAGTGTACCTGTTTCGCTCTAATTTCTGCATCCATCGAAAAATAATCAATGAGTTGCTTCAGATTACTCCTTAAAGTATCTACATCATACTTTTGATACTTGCCATTCACAGTTCCACCCATTTGCATAAGCCTCTTATCAGCAACCTTTTGTTCCAGAACGACTTTTCGATAACTGACTTGCCATTGCAAAACACTGAGCAATTTTTGTTGTGGATAAATGGAACATATCCCATCAAGCTTTGCAACAGAATTAATGTAGCCCACATCCAATATTTTTTGTGTAAGATATTCTTTCTCATCAACTGATTTCTGGTACTTTATTTCGGATTCCAACTTCTTTCTGTCCATTTGGTCCATCTTGAATTGCAGAATTTCTCTTCTCCTTTGCCTGTACTTTTTTATCCAGTTGTACCTGTTTGTTCTCGCAATGCATATGATTTTTTTTAACTCTTCGGTTGTCTTTGTTTCGAGCCATTTGCCGGTTTTGTTGTTACTGAACATTATAACTCCACAAGCTGCTATTGTTGATAGTGTTGGTTTCATGCTCAATTTCCTATCATATTGTGCAAAATCTCGTTCTGATATAACATTCGTACTTAAACAATTTCGTGTTTCATCAATGACATCTTCAGAAGGTTGATGATAAAGCCCTCCAGGCAACTGATCCTTTAACTGGCTTTGAACCATTAGAGAGCATGTACAGCAAATTATTTCAAGACATTCTTGTGTAAAACTGTCAAATTCTGGGTTTTCTGTCTCTTCAAACAATTCAACGTAAATCTTGTCTTTTGATAAGTATTTTTCTTCAAATACGGTAAAGCCTTGCATCATTTCAGAAGCATCAGTTCTGGCTGAACATAAATATTCCAACAGCTTCTCCCACATTTTATTCAAAGCAAATATATGCCCAGACTCTTCAACAATACAAAATAAAGGACCACTGACTAATTTATTAAAAATCCCCAAGGCTCGTGCAGCTGCTAAATAGACTGGATAATCAATGTCTTTCTTAATAGATACATGCAAGAAATTATCACTGTCCAATAATCCAACAAATTCACTCAAGTGGTTACGATGATAATAGATTGCTCCACCAAGTACAAAAAAAATGTTGAAACGATGATGTAAAAATGAAACCATCGAATTTTCTTCTCCTTTCTTTTCTAAAAATGCTTTCCACTCATCTGCTTTGCCATTACGTTGGTCACCATGAGTGTAACTGGTCAGTTTGGATAACTCAAAGAATAAAGAATAAGTTCGTGATTGTGTATTATTCTTGAATCCACCATGATTGTCACTTACTTCCTCTACTATACTTTCCCATTCTTTCAGCGACTTTTCTGCGTATATTCCAAGATTATGCAAAACATGCAGCCCACAAAAAACATGATGCATGCGGCTAATGTTTTCTTGTTCTTTTACTGGAAGCATGTTATAATTTTCAACTATGAAGGGAATTACTTCCTTCCGCCACGATTCAAATTGTCGAAAGAATGCTGAATTGGTAACACATCGATCTGTCATCAATGATTTGAAATTATAAAGAATTTTCTTTACATCATCATCCATATGTGCTTCAACAGCAACCAGGCTAGACATATCTTCTAGCATCTGCTTCAAAGTTGTCATATAACTACTTGCTTCTCCAGAAAACATGTCTTCCAAACCCAAAGTGAACGATCCTTTGTCGGTTGTAACTTGGTAACCACCTACTTCATTAAAGTTATATTTAGTGCCATCAATATGTAAGCAATTGTTGTCACTTTCCAGCAAAGCTTCTCGTACTTGCAATTTAGATACTATTTCAGCTTCAACCATGAGTTCAGCAGTTAAACTTTCCTTGGGCAGTTTGTCAATGTCTTTATTTGCCAGCTTCTTCAAAATCAATCTGATTATACTGCTACAATTCTCAACACTAATGTTTCTTTTTAGCAACTCATAAAATACAAATCTTACTTCATCTGAGTATTTGCCATTTTTGAAAGTTTGAATGCAATTCTCATCTAGCTCATGGATTTTTTCCTGCAACTGACAACTTAAATTTTCATAGAACCTAACATTCTCCTTTAACTTATCTGTGTCAATTGACGATTTCCTGCCACTATTCTCCAATTGTTTTTTATAGTAAAAAACCCTTTTTCTTTGACAGTCATAATTATGGGCTATTGTGGCATTATGTCTTTCCAATGCAGTGACTTTGTCCATTAATTCGTTGTTTATTTTTGTAAGTTCATCGATTTTTTCTTGCTTGCGTCTTTCCCTTTTTCCATAATTTCTGGCTTTGAATTTTACAAGCTCATCGTCCTTTTCCATTATTTTCGTCCTCAAGAGACTGTTCCTGCTTTTGAGTTTTTCAATTTCACATTTGAGTTGATTAACTTTCTTCTGATGCAGTTCATTTTGTGCTTCACTTTCATTCATTAATTCAGTGTAACACCCATTTAAATGGTCCAATTGTTCATGAAGAGTTTCAACTTCAGTTTGGTAGTGCATTTCTACCTCAGAATCATTTTGCTGAGTAGTCAAGCCACTTTCATCTGGTCTTATCTGGGTTTTCTTCAAACTCAACGGTGTGATCAAGAACTCGTTTCTTTCAGCATTTGCTTTTTTCCTGCGAAGCTTCTCTGCTGTGTTTTGTACATCCTTAAAAAGTTTTTCAGTGGCCCATGGAGAGATTTCCTCACTCATTTCAAAGTAACTACTTAGGAACTGTGAAATATCCTCCCAACGAATCTTAACTGAGGTCTTTGCTCTACATAAAGACAAAAACACTTCATTTGTAATGACACATTGGTCTGACAAAATAATGTGACCACGTTCCAATTTCTCAGTGTCAAACATCTTTAAATCTGGGAATTTCACATCATTTTTTATGAATTCCTTCCTCATTTCGGACTTGCCATCCAGTTTCTTAAGTTCTATTTTCTTCAGGAACCTCTGATAACTTCAGCATAAATTGCTTATCTTTGACGGTTCTTTGTTTATTCCAACATTAGCAAGCATAGTACACACTGCTTTATCCCTTGAACCACCATATTTCGATGCAATCTCAAGAATTCTCTCAAAACCTTTATAGCTAATATACTCAAAGTTTAGAGCTGAATCGTATCTAGTTGTGCAGAATCCCTTTAACGCAACTTCATCATAACTGTCTACTAGTGATACTAAAAGATCACTATCACTATCTGCATTACTTGAACTTCCTGCTATCATCTCACTTCTAACATTTTCGTGTGATATTTGACCTATAAAGTGCAGTCAATTTTTTTGTGAAAAAACAAAAACAAAGAAAACGAAACAATACAAATTTAAAAAAAAAAAGACTTACTTAAGTTGATATCAAAATCCACTTCCGTTGGTTTCTGTTTTTCATTAGGTGAACTGGCTAGTAGACACGAATCATCATTGTTAATAGATCCATCTGGGCCTACAGACAATAATAAACAGTTATAATTTCAATATAAGATATTTAATTTTTATTATTAAAACATGCTTTGATTTATTTCGTATGACACTGATGATGGTGCAAGCGAAAACTTTATGCAAAAATAAATTAAAACATATTTTAATAATAAAAATAAAATACAGCAAATATTTTTATCGAATATTAAATTTTTTAACATTATTTTATTTAAATCATATATAAACGTAACTTACCATCATCAAAGAAACTGTTATTTAGAGGGAAAGTAAAAAGCTTTGTGAATGATTCATCTCTGTTCTGTTGTTGCTTTTCCATATTCTTCACTTATTTACTTAATTCAATAATTTTTCTTATTGAATTTATATCTAGTTTTACTAGCGAGGATACACGCTCCAACAGATGCTGATAAGTAAAAAGACCAAGCAAAATTAATGGCTAGACCTCTAAAAGAACTTCAAGTTATGATAAAACATATCAATTGATAAATTAAATCAGATGTGGTGCATATACAACTTATTTTACTCCTGTCAAATGTTTATTTATACCAAAATCTGCCATTTTGAAATTTCAATCTTTCATATTTTTGAGAAAAAGAAAAACATTGCAATCAGGGGTGAAACATCCAACTTTGAGGTGCTTTTCCTCACCGGACTGAGTGATATTTACAGGAAAATAATTACATAGTTGGGAAGAGGAAGGATTAAAAATTGAAACTGATATAGCAGAAAATTAATGAAATATCATAGAAGGGCTACTCAAAACAACTTTTTCGGGCGATTTTTGGATTTCCCAGCCCTTTCTTACATAATCTACAAAGTTTGACATCAATTCAACAAGCCAATCCACCGCGCTGAACATCAAAGTGATTCTTGGTAGAATATTTTCGTGTCCGCTGGCGGGAAAACCGGCAAATCAGATCATTTCTCACCCGTATTTTAAGTATTTCACCGAATACCAGACTGGGCAAATTAGATATCACCGGAAAGCCAAAAAATCAAAGAAGACAACAAAAAAAACCGTTATCGGCTAGCCCGATCCAAAAGAAAAATAATAACTGTTGAAGTTGAGTGATTTTTCGAATTTTTTGTATGACGTCAGGATTTTACACGGCAATCTTTGGAGATGCTATAATGTATCCACGCCACCCATTGACTTGTTGTAATCTACTATTACATCAGGCTTGATGATTTCTACTTTTGTACGGTAATCAATTCTTCCAGTGCTGACAAGATTGCCTGGGTGGCTGGACGACATCGTTGAAACGATCTTGTTGCTTTTTGTTTTGTAGCAAACGTTCCACCGCATGACCATCAAGATTTTTTTATGAAACTTCCTCATTGGTGGTATTCCACGCCCCCTTTGTGGCTTCCATGTCCAAAAGTCTTTTGGAAGCCCCTTTTTTTTTACGGAGAGTTCCAAAACAATCGGTTTGATTTTCAAAAAGTGCAAGGATAAGATAAGGCTTGGTGTACAAATTATCCACTGTTAGCCGATGCCCCTTATTGAATAGACCTTTCATCAATGAAAGGACAACTTTTGAGTAGACTGGATAATCATCAAAAGGCATAGGAAAAGCAATGCCAGGATCAGTATACTTTGTTTCTGCACCAGCGTAGATTATAAAACTGTATAAATATGTAGATGAACTTTCACATAACATTTAAATCTTCACCCCGTATCGTTCTCTTTTATTCGGAATGTAAACACGAAATCTTAGACGTCCCTTCCATAGCGACAAATATTCGTCAACTGCAATATTTTGCTCTGGTGTATAAACTCGTTGAAAATTACGTTGCAACTGGTCGAGAAACGATGACAACTTATGCAATGGGTCATATGCAATGGGTCATCCGTATCTTCGTTTTCAGGATCGGAAAAATGTATCATTTTTCTGATCTGTTCAAATCTGTCGCGTCTCATCAAGCGACTAAATATTGGAGTTGCAAACAAACTATCTTTTGTCCAATATATATGAATACTTGGTTTGTTTACAATACCCATTATGCTGATAACAGCAATGTACATCCACATCTCATCTGGTGTCACCGGTTTCCATACATTGAAAAGGCTTAGTGTATGGGCGTCCATTCTTTCCACTATTTCGGGTGTTTATTTCATAATACCCGCGAAAGTGTTAGTATGACGTACTAGTTCATTTATTATGTCATCAGTTATTATCATTCGTAACACTTCAAGAGGACAGGTTGCATCAAGAGGTACTGTATTTACACCACTCCGTCCAGTAAAAGGAAGCTGACGTGCATCTCTTTCGTTGTTGTCCCAAATAATATCTGGTTGGTCAGCTTCATCTTCATCTTCACTATCATCATCCAAAAGAGGTGAGGCACCACGAGCCACAAACGCACCTGCACGACCTCCACGGACACGAATACCTCTCGGACAAACAACTCCACGGACACCGGTGCGACCACCACGAACACGGGCACCGACACGACCACCACGAACACCAGCTCGATTACCATGGCCATATGCATTCCCACCCCTTGTACACGCTCTCCTTCTTTCTGGTGAAGAATCAGAAATACTGCTATCACCACTAGCAATAGACTTGGCTGGCCTTCCCCCTCCTCTATTACCACCGCGTAATCGCTTTTTAGCTGGGCGACCAATTCTTTGTGACGGTGCTGGTGAGGGGCTTGGTTTTCGAACTGGTGAATCTGAGTCCGCCACTGGACTTGGCTGTTTAGTCACTGCTGGACTTGGCTGTCTTCTGTCTGCTTCCCCATCAGAGCTAACAACAGCTGACTCCTCTGTTAGGGAAAGGATGGAAAGTGGTGGTGAAAGCGTATCATCATTGTCTGTTACATTGTCCGGTAATGGGGGTTCAATTTCCTCATGAAGCCTTTTGTGGTTTTGCATCATTCAAAATATTTGGGGAGAGGTAAATAAGTATAAGAAATTCACTTACCAAAGTCTGAATCACTAAAATCATCGTTATCCAGAACAGCAATGAAATTGTCTATTTGGGCCTTTGTGAGCGGCCGTTTCCGAGCTGCCATTTTTTCAACTGATTTCCATATCGCATGGCGCTACTCTAACGGTTATAATATAGACCGAGTGAAGTTTTCTTAGAAGAAAATTTGTTGTTCTTTCCGAATTTTCAATCGGTTTGGCTCTACGACAAAGCGTTGCTAAGTTACAGCCCGTTTTTTCGACCTATACTAAAAAACGACTATTGTCGTCGTTCAGAAACTCCGTGAACGACAATTGTCGTCGTTCGGAGGCTAAAGGTTAACTTCGTTTTTAAGCTGCTCTTTCAACTTGTCAGCCTGTAGAGTTAGTTGATATTCATTGTCTTGTTGGGCAACTAAAGCTCTTCTTTCCTGTAGTTGCTGCTCAGTGTTATCAGATACACAGTCCAAGATACATAATTCTGAATCCTTATACTCTGTGAAGCAACAGATCTTGTTTCTTTTTTCAGATTTGTTTCTTTTTCAACTTTTGGAGTGGATTGAAATATTGGTAGCTCGAAATCAGAGTCAAAATCAGATGCAGATGTCTGCTTTATGCAATGAGGGAATTTCAAAGGTTTTGAAAATAGGATCAGTTTGTGAGCTGCTTTTTTCGTCGTAAAATGATCCTCTAAGGTGATGCTTAAGTCTTCAACATCACGCATATCAGCAGCCTTTAGATCAAGTAACATCAAATATTTGTAACCTAACAAAGATGAGAACCATACATTAGTTTACTGTCATTTAATCATATCATAAAATGCAATAAACCTTTCCTATATTCATTTGCTATATGAAAAGTCTCATAAATAAAGTGTCTGATAAAGTGTCTCACGTTTTTGAAAAAAATACCTTACTGCCAAGGGATGCATAAGAAAAAACTGAGTTATCAACAATAGTGGTTATAAGCATTGAGCTTAGGAACCCAATATTGAGGGTTCAAACCCCGCTGTGAGGTCAGGTGTTGAAAAAGTCACGACTCCTGGAGGTACTGCAACTAGCTCGATTCCCTAATGTATTTCGTGGAAAATGAAGGCTAGTCGGGGAAATTATCACTGCGATGAACATCCGGACTATGTAGCCCCACTCCTTGTAGTGGCTTCGGCCTTCAGTGGGGTGAGTGATTAAAAAAAAAAAATACTTTCCTTGTGTTTTTATTGTTTTGTTTATTTCAACAAAGTAAATGCAAACATCACCAATATCAAGTTTCAATGCAGCAAGAACAGAAACTGTCAAAAACATTTCCATACTGAGATAACAAAGAAAACATCATACCCTTTTTGCTTTTATCTTTTGGAAAATATAACTTTATTATTTCCTCCATTATTTCATTTAATTTCATTCCCTTATCAACATCTTCCAATTTTCTGCCCACCACCTGATTGTAACTTTACAATGCAATATTTGTTCTTAACATCGTCCCAATGATGCCACGTGCACTGAACATTGTAAGTGGATTTTTTTCTCTTATTACGGTCTTGAGGCACTTTTTTGAGCCTTGACGCACAGCCTTGACCATTTCTGCCAGGGTATCAGCTCTATTATCACTTCTAAATTTCTCCACAACAAGCCTAGCATCAGCAAGACCAATTCCCATCGAAATAAAGTCCTCTGTGCGAAGCAAGTGGATGGAATCTTTACATACCTATAATATAATATGATAGATTTAATGCATGTTTCTGAACAGCTGAAAATCAAGGAAATCTATTAGACCTTATAAAAATAAAGTAACCTTATAATAACAAATAATGAAGAGAAACAAACAACATTTCTTAACATTTAGCACAAAATGAAAAATTTGTAAACATCAGCATGTTTTTATAAATTAACTTACCCGACTAGATTTTACCATATCTAAAGTTGCTATTTTGTATCCTCTAATGGACAAAAATTCCACAATCTAGAAAAAAACAAATTAGCAGTAAAATAAGACAGTGCTGACATCTGATTTTTCTTTTCAAATAGGCATTCTTAAAAGCTGAATATTATACAGACAGTACACTTATCCACAGTTGATATATTCAGACTTAATTTTAGTACTCTTTCTCAGTGATTATTTTTTAAGATGCACATTATATAAATATACTTGCAAAAAACTCTGCAGTGAAGTGTTAGTTTATTTATGTGGAAGAAAGACTGATTTAAGAAGCATTTCTTAATTATGATTACATAAATAACAAATAGTCGAACACAAAAATAAATAAAAAAAATATCTCTCACACAACTATATCTACAGATATTATTATTGACGTTATTATTAAGTCGCACACAAGAGAATGAAAAATAGGGAGGTTTTGAAAGTGTAACGAGCCTGTATGCGTTTTAATCAATCTTTATTGAGAAAAAAGGAGAACAGAAAGTCGTCTCACCTCATCATTAGAAGACATTTTTGCGGCCATTTTTACAGCGCACATTTTGTTTTGTTTTGCTTCAGCTTTTAAATCCAGTTAATGGTTTAAAAGCACATACAGTGAACTTTTAATTTTACAAATTTTTAAAAAAAATTGACTTGACTTAGCTATGTGAAGTGAAAAAAAGTACGCACTATAATTTCACATCACATAAAAAAATCTATGTAATGTGAAAATTTTTTATAAAGCTTGAATTTGATATTACATAGAAATTCTACATCAAGAAAATAGATGGCACCAATACGCTTCCGTATATTTAGCTTCCATTCAGTTTTATTTCAAGGTGCCAAGATTAACCGGCCACGTTAGTTATGTCATGCAAAGCCAATCAAGTCTAGTAACTGATTTTATTGAAGTAATCAATGTTAGAAAACAAAAAGTGGAGCCTCTAAAGGAATGTGAAGAGGAACTGCCTTTCAAGTCTGATGTGAATGAAAATAATGAGGTGATTATAACCTAGAGGGAACCAATCGCCCACTTAACCAAGCTTATCTTGAAAAACAAAAGTACAAGTTTGAAAAGTACAACCATGCGGCTCATGAGGAGTATAAAGTATCTAATGTTGCAAGAACACCGTATGGTAAGAACACCGTACAAAAGATTAAGTCCGTTTTGATTACTGCAATCAGCAACAAAATCAGCGAAAGATATCAATCATTTGAACAACCTGTTATTGTTGCAATGAAAATATGCGACCATACTCTTTGGGATCATTCCGACGCAAACCAAATGGTTAATCATATGAACACATTGGCTCAGCATTTTTCAGAACCACTTTCCAAACACAATTTTATGTTTGAAAGGGTAGTCATGGAGTTTCGTGATCTTAAGAGACTTGCAAATAGAAATTACAGTAGCTTTAAGTATATATATAGTAGTAACCCGTGTAAAAACTTTTTACCAAATTTAATCGGTGTGAGCTGAACAGAAAGAAAAGCTTAGTATAACGAATTTAGGTATAATAAGGTTCCTACTTATGTGGACCAGTATAAAAAATATCAAATGAGAGGAGCGATTTCAAAGAACATGGTAGGTTGACATGATTTGGCTACGAAGAACTATTTACTGAATCGTGACAATTGAACTAACCCGGGTAAAAATTTTTTACCAGTTTTAATCGATGTGAGTTAAACCACAGAGTGAGGCTTAGTATAATAAATTTCCCTTAGAGACAGAATCAAACGAAAAAATAATAAACATTCAATACACATGTAGAAAGTCTAAAATTGAACTACTAATTGGCAAAGATCTAAACTTTTTAGTGAATCGTGACAATTAAAAAAAGACAACAGATTGCTATCAAAACATTATATTTATATATACAAATTATATATACAAATTCTAAATTATAATTTTACTGTATAAATTTAACTCTACACTGTAAGAAACATCGCAATTGAAAATTATCTACTGCTGTTATTCTAACCTGTTTCTTACAGCGTGGAGTTATTAAGAATTGTAATGATGTTTTTTAATAATTTTTTGTTATTTTTAAATTTTTTTTTGTGGTTTTTAACTGGGAGAAATCCCAGTTCTTGAATTCAGCGGCTTGACAGTTTTTTTAAATTTCAAGATCTTTTATATATAAAACCTTTATTGTAATCTTAAAAGGTTGAGAAATATAATATCGCAAATAATCCTTGCTCAAACTCACCTGTTGTTTGCCCGATATATTCTAAGTCTTTCTATTGTTGTGTGCTCAAACAAGAAAAATTTCCCAAATGCATTGTGGATCCACACTGCAGAATTAGTGCTGCTCTGATATGCTCTGATAAAGAAGACTGTGCAGGTTTATTATTTGTCATTTTTATTTTCCGTTAGCGCATGTTTTACTGCCTCCTTTAAATTGCCTTTCTTGTTATGCATATTACTGCTCAACTAACTGCTAACTTCTTTCACAAGAATTGATTTTAAAATGCAGCAACAACCTCAAAATGTTTCTTCTCATTTGCCTATAGGTGCTGTCCCCGCTTCATTTCATCAAGGTGACAGGAAATTTGGAGATACTGCAGGCTTACAATGCTCGTGTATATCCTCATTTGGCATTGTTTTTGCGGGTTTCAAAAACATTGCCCGATGGAGCTCTTATGACTTAGAATATGTCATTGAAAATGGTGATCTTCTTTACAAAAGTACTGGTAGTCATGAGCTTTTGTCAAGCCATGATCTTCCTAGGGAAATCTTTGTTGAGAATGTCAAAGTTGATGCTCAAATTTTAGAGGAAGGTAATTTTTTTGGCTTTCTGCATGAAGGAACCAACTGTATTCGAGAAATTGTTATTAACTTAACTAAACAATTGCATCACCTGGGAATAATATTGTTTTGTGAGGGTTATTGCTTTTCTATTACAAAAGGTGCTCGATGTGTTTATATTGCTGACTCGCATTCACGAAATACATTAGGTGAGCCATCTGTCAATGGTAGTGCTATACTTTTAAAGTTTGCTGACTTGTTCTGTGTAGCACGTTTTATTAAGTATATCTACTTGGATTTAACCCACAAACATATAACAGTATGTTGGCATCACAGAAAGTATTTCTAGAGCATCTTGTAAGCAAGTTCAAAAGTCTCGTAAATGTGTTAGAATAAAAGAACGTTCTAGAAAACGTAAATTTGATGGAAATCACTCCTCTGTGAATAGAACTTCAAACTGCATACGTCAGTTTAAGGCAAAAATTGTTGATGGTCCTTTGTACATTTGTGTAATATGCAATCGCACACTTTATAGGAAGACAGTGAAAAATTTTTTCAGAAAATTCTTATCCAAATTTAATTGGTTCTATTAATACGAAAGTTCCATCATTCAATGGTAAATTTTATATTTGCATTACATGTGCACAGAAATGTGTTAAAAATTCAATGCCCTGTCAGGCAGTACACAATAAACTTTTTCTAGATCCTATACCAAATTGTCTTCATGTATTGAATTTTGTTTATTTGTATAAATGTCGTTGAGGTAGATTGATTGAACATTCTTCAGCTGGTTTACGAATGGTGAGATGCGAGGAGTGCTCATTGAGCTCAAAACTGGATTCACTAAAGACTGGTTCGAGTTTGGTTCGTACTTTATACAATTTAGCAAATGTTTGAATTTTATACCTACTTCTCTCAAACACAATTTACATAATTTCCTTCCGCTGTGCAACTTTTGGGCACTATTTGCGTGACCTTACGCAGAAATTGAAAAATATGTCAGCAGGATAAGTATTTGTAATATCAAAGAAATATTTATCAATTTATGCTGTTTGATCATTAGCATTGAGAAATGCAGATATCAAAAGTTAATGTTTTGTTACAGTTCTGATGCTAGAATGTTTGGTGTGAGCTACACGTAATCTGATGACCTATTGTTTCTACTTATAGAATCACTGCATGAAATATTTCAAGCCTATTAGTTGAGCCAATGTTTCTTAGCTAGGCTTGCTGTCCTTTAAAAACAACTACAAACATTGTTGCAAACTTGATTACTGAAGGTTAGGGTTGCTAACAAATTTGATCGGACAGGAAAGAATCAAGATTCTTGATGCAGAAATTTTCCAGTTTGAAAATTCATGAAAAAGGTATATAGAGTTATTGTAGTCTCTAAATCAATACGATGTTTCGATGTCAGTCTGATTCTGGCAAAGCATCCCGCTGACAAAAGGAGTTGCAGAAAAAAAAACTTGCAAAGCAGACAGATAGACAAACCACGTGAGTTTTTAATGTGAGTTATTGATTATGTGAGTATGTCTTTACGAGCAAGTAAAATCAAACATTCCAGTAAATGAAACACCTTTTAGTTTACTTAACACAGGAGCAAAATTGTGTTTTTGAAAGTTTCACTTATTCTCAAATATTATTTCAAACTTAAATATATCTCCTTTTATTGGCAATCAAAACGGTATTGAAAATTTACCCAAGTAAAATTTTTTTGACCATCTGCTTCATGACTATTAGACAAGGCGAAAAGTAGGTGTTACCCAAGTATGATGTACAACCATCAAGCAAAACAATGGTACTTTACTTAGTCTATCACAATAGCGTCTCACTTATTGAAATGTAGTCACAGCGGGCATTTCCCTTCGCATTTTTGAGCCATTTCTATGTCGGAGAAATATGACACGGGAGATATAGCGAATGAGGTGAATCTCACCAGTCATCATAATTCAAGAACTCGACCTTTTTTAAACTGTTCTGGTCTTTCTTTTATTGGATGTGAAGCGAATGTTTTACGATTATTTGAAAGTACAAGGTTCAAACTTTCAGTAAAGGCCAGATTTGTCAAGAGGAAGCCCTTGGATTGCCAATTTTTTTCGTGTTTTCTTTTGCTCAAATTGTGAGATTTGGAAATTTAGCCAACTTTTGGCGCATTTAAAGTATATGAAGCGACACCTGACAGCTGATATCGATTATATCTTTCGAAATTTGGTCTATCGTTTTATTTTTAAACATACCTTTCAAAAACTTAAATTAATCCCATTTTTCCACACCACACATTTCATGAAATTATTATTATTATTATTATTATTAACGAATATTTACAATGAGGATAAACATTTCAGTGATATATTACACTGTTATCAACATGTGTCCTCATATATGTGTGTGCATGAAAGAGTGAACGTTAGTAAAGAAAACTATCAAATATATTTAACAATTATTAAAAAGCTAAAAACAAAGCCTGCGATGCAGAAATTAACTAAATGGTTGAGAAACGAGAAAAGTAAACAATAGGAACAGTAGTAACCGCTTGTATAATTTCTAAATAACAGCTTTCAAATAAAAACTACTTAAAATAACTTCCCAATTCATTCATAAATTTCTGACCTTTTTCCTCTCGTATTTTCAATGGAAGTTCCTTATACCATTTACCACCGACGTATTTGAAAGATTTTTTGCCGAACTCTAGTTTATATTTAGGTAACTTCACCGAGATGCCATTGTTACGAGTGCTGACCGTATGTGCGGATAGAACGGATAGAAAAAGCAACAATGGCGACTGAGACAAGATATAAGAAGAAAATGATTGATGTACCAGGTATAATAATTTCAAATTTCTGCTCTTTTTAGTATGAATGTTGTTTAAAAATTTACCCTAAAAGTAGTATGAGCCTTGTTTCATGTTTATTAGAATCGGCAGAAAAGTGACAACATATGCTTTTTCATATTCTAGGATCATCAGCATCATTCCCTCTGCGAGAAGAATGCAGTGGATTGGAAGCCATAGAGCATCAAAATGTTAAATTAGAAGACATCGAAATCAAATTGAAGTTGTCAGTATTAAAACCATTGCAAGCTAAATGGATTGTTGAACTATATGATTACCTCACCGCTCAAAAAGGCCATGCAATAATAGCAAATGGGTGGAAGTCAGCTGGAATCACAAATGTGATTGATAAAGGTTTGAAAAATCTACCTAGCCTTGACCCATTCGCCACCATTGATCCGATAGAGAACAATGACGTTTCTATCATTGAAAGAGAACACAACGTAAGCCCCGACGAGGTGTCTAGTTTTGTGACCTACCATCAAGATGACGACGAAGATGAGGAAGAGTGGGAATCCGATGAACTAATACGGAACATTTTTTCTATTTTTGAAGAAGAGGAAGATTATTAATTGTATTTTTAAATTTAATTATATTGTTCAACGTTTAACAACAAGTTGTTTCATAAAATTGAATTTTTTCTTTATTACAAACCCTGTTGTGGCTGAAATATTTTTGCTTTAATTTCAACATCCGCAAAAATAAATTCCGCAAATTTCTAGATGAAAGAGTCATTCGCAAAAATTTATTCCGCAAATTAAGGCCATTTTGGACCTCTCAACTGCAAAAATTTCTTCCGCACATATTTCTTTCGCAAATAATTTCTTCCCTTAAGGTAATCAGCCATTTACGGTCTAAATTTATTTGTTCATTCAGTTCATTTGATTTTTTAATGATAATTTTAATGAAAACTGAACCTGAGTGTATGATAACTCCATACCGTATAAGGAGTGAAAGACAGTGAGGACTGCCGCCTTATACTTCATCTCATAATGTTTTTTCTTAAAAAATTTTTTTTGTTTTTTTTGTGGGGGGACGTAACCTTCCCTGTCCCCCCCCCCCCCCCCCCCCCCATATTTTTTTCGTATTTGGAAAGCCCTCCTGGACTTGGAGCCAGGATGGGCCTTCCTGTAAATTACGAAGTCTTGTCGTGTCACTATAATAAAAAAATAGAAAGTTAAGCATCAGTTAAGAAAACCCAAATAGTATGGTTTACATGAAAAACTTCACAACTCACAACGTGTGGTCTCTTGTGATTCTAAACACGAAGGCAAAATTAAAATAATATTAAAAATTGTAAATACCATTAAGTCCATTTAAAGAGCCAACATGTATTATTGAAAATAAACACTTACTCGGCATTTCTTTGGACTAAATGCCCTATAACATAAAAGACAAACAGTGTAAATACTTCATCTATTGAAGTGCATTCTACATGTTAAGAAGGAAAATATCAAACCACCACCATTCGTGTCATTCTCTGTTTCTATGAATGAAATAGAATGAAATTACAAAAGATTGACAGTGATATTCAAAAGCAGCAAAAAGAAAATAAGAATTTACCTTCTCCAATTAATTTCTGTTCTTCTGAAATAAAAGGAAAAGTTTTAATAATCTCATTACATTAATGGTATTCTGAAGGAAGTAATCTGGTCTTCTGAAAGATTAAGTCCTCTTACCTTCCTTTGATATATCACCAACTAAAATATAAAAGAAAGTAGTTCTAAATAGACACCCATTTCTTTTTAGTATAAATTAACAGTTTCATTTGATAACTTACCATCATGTTCTTCCCCGTCAACTTCAACTAAAATATGAAAGGGATACATAAGTATTTAAACTGCATTAATCTTTCATTAATTATAATGAAAAGAACAAAATACTTACTGTTTTCTACTAATGATTTTTCGGTAACTAAAATAAAAGAGTGACAAAGTCATTTTTTATTCTAATTTAAAAATAAAAAAAGCAGACAGATTATTACCTTTTGGTGCTGAACAGGCAGCCATTTTAACTTAATATAATTATTTTTATTCACTAAAAGAAAAATAATACTAAGAATTACACTTTTCAAAGACAACAGGATGAATGCCCTGACTTTTGGTTCATGGTTTGTGCATGCAAGGACTATCTCATCATAGACTCTAAAAAACCAAAGTAAGATGATATCTGTTTCCGATGAATTGATAAAAAGCATGCACAACCCATGTTAACAGAGTACACGACGTGAACGTAAGTCAATGGGACTTGTACTCCACCTAAAAAACAAATGTACAGAAATAAAATGTTTTTTAGGTAAAATAGTTCAGTAACAATAAAAGCATATCATCTATTTTCAGCTCTACCACAAAGTAATTGTCAGTGATTTGACAAAATAGCATCACTCAATCCACCACTACAGTTGAGCAACACAATGTCACAGAGTTGGCATACCAACTTAGCCGAAAAGCTCCTTTTAGACAACTGCAATGATAGTCACTCACCAAATGAGTGAGGATATCAAAATGCTCACCGGAAAAGCAGTGTTTTCATTTCCGGATTTTTGTAACTCACTCAACAATACAATACTTTTGTGGATTTGAAAAGATGAAAGAAAAGATATGCAGAATTAAGTTACTGTAATACTTGTGGAAAGACAACATTTTGAGTCTACATCTTTCCATTGATATAACCTTGTTTCCCAGTAGCAGCAACTTTGATTTTCACATTATCAAATGCCTTTGCCCTGGAACATGCAACATATAGTTGACCGTGAGAAATACACGGACTCTGCAAAAACAAACCAATTTTATTTAATGTTTGACCTTGACCTTGTTAATAGTGAAAGAGTAGGCCAAACGGATAGGCAATTGTCTGCATTTCAATATGAAAGGCATACCTGTATCTGAAGGTGACAGTTCAACCCTAAGTATGAAAATGATTTCTCCAACTGCTGACCCTGTCAAAACTTCAGCTTTAATAAAATTGCCTGACAGTTCACGGATAATCAAGCGTGTGCCATTATAGAGACCCTTCCTGATATTAAGGTTCCTCAAGAGCATAATAATAGCCCCGACTTTAAGCTTCAAACAATGAGGAGGCATACCTGACGGCGTGATGCTATTTAAAAAATCAAGCGGATAGTTTTGCCGCTCGTCTTCATCGTCACATACCACCTCATCGGCACTGTTATAACAAACTGCATTTCCTGGCAATCTGTCCAACACCTCATTGTTAATGATTAACGATTGCCCGTTTGTTGGTGTCAAAATAGCTGTGGCGGCGTATTCGTGAGGTTCCAATCCGTCGTACATCACCGATATAATAGAAGTGTTTTGGGGAACAACGCAACAATCAGGGATATCGACAGAGCCTTTAGCATGTTTATTTTGTTTTGTTGGCAGTTCACCAATACCAAGTTGTAATAGCCATGCACAGAATTCTTGTTCTTCCGGCCTTACTCTCATGTTCTCGGTAAGTGAGTACTTTACCACTGATGCCCACAAAGCAGAACTTGTCAAGCAAACTTCAATAACATCAGTTGGTTTTGCCTTTTTCACAACTGGCAAACACTGACGAAAATCGCCACCCCACAAAAGTACCTTTCCACCGAAAAGTGCATCACTACCACAGATATCACGTAGTAATCTGTCGATAGCATGAAAAATGTTCTTAGACACCATTGTAGCTTCATCAATCAGAAACAGGTCAATACTCCGAAGGTATTCTGCATGTTTAGATGTCGGGGTTATCTTACATACGCTGTTTTCTAAAACAGGAACAGGCAAACGAAATAATGAATGCAATGTACATCCACCAGAGAGTAAGGTGGCTGCAATACCTGTATATGCAGCAGTTGCAACTTTCCAACCTCTGGCTCTACATGCTGCAATAACATAGTTATATGTAAAAGTTTTACCTGTGCCAGCTGGTCCATCCAGATAAAACAATGTTTCAAGTTGTGCTAAACCATTACACACATTTGAAACAGCAGACAAAATTGCATCAGCCACAGCTACCTGCTGTTCATTAAGCTGAGGCTTTACCTGTTGTGCCCTGTCAATGTAAACATTTACATCCACTTCTTCCTCGGGGATCTGTTGAACCAACTCTGTAAGATTAAATTGAGTTAAGGACATACCAAATTGTTTGAGGACATTATCAATATAACCCAAAACCCTTTGTTCTGCTTGAGCAAGAGCTAATGTTCGAGTATAGTCATCACACAGATGCTCCTTGAATGTATTCCACAACTCAAGGGGATTGGAGGGTTCGCAGTGTGTCAAAATCGTGACAAACAGCTGTCTCATCTGCTGGGGCATTTGAAATGTTGAAGCCTCTTCCAATGTGTTATGCCACTCTTCATGATCTTGTAGAAGACCTCTGGCAATACACGCTTCTCAGAATGTGTCGTAAACCACTCCATTGAAAGTACGCAGATATTCGAATGATGTGGCACCTGGAACATGCAGCAACAAAACCCCAAGGAAAAAACGTTCTCCTTCTGATGGACGGGCATTGTATAACCGAGCGACAATCGGTTTGAATGTCTTTTTTCGTTTTTGCCATTTTTTCTGTTTGTCATGAAAGACATAATGATATGGAATATCTGAATAAAGAAACTGTCGAGCATCAGGATCCTCTACATTCAGCTTAATCCATGCTGTTAGGTGACTATCTTTCAATGCCCCTTCAGCAGCTGCCTCTTCCTCACCAGCTCTAAAATAAACCTGATGACAATTAGGTAAATGAACAGCTAATCGTTTGATAGTGTGGGATTTATCATTCATGGAGAATTCGAAAATTCTCCACAATGCTTCTGGTGCACTCACATATCGAGCATTTAGATATGTTTTAATTTTGTCATGCTCCAGACATTCCTTAATCTCAACATTAGCACGATCATGTCCTTTGTAAACGTATTTAAAGAGATATTTCACACTTTTTATTGTGGTACATGCTTCCAAATTTATGTGAGCATTGTATTTTTTTAATAACCACGGACAGTATGGTACAACCCATTGATTATCCAAGTCCACATTTTTGAGCCTCACTGTACGACCATCATTGCGTCTGCGATACATTGGATACCCATTTGCATTCATTTGGGTTGCATCACAGAATGGCTTTGGAAAATTCTTGGTACAGTTACCATCATCTCCCGTGCAGACTGAATTAAGATTTGCATTGCCACAGGGACCATGAATCATACATGATCTGATGATATTATGTAGCTCTGGTTCAAGTTCAGGATCTGGTATTTCAGCAGAAATTAAGCTGTCAATACCATCACCATTTTGCAGTTTGTCCTCTAAATGGATAAGAATATGTGCATGAGGTAAAGAACGTTTCTGAAACTCAATAACATACAGGTGAGAAATAGCTTTCTCCAAAACACCATTTTTAGTAATATCCTCTAAGAGTGATTTCAATTTCAAATTAAAAACACGTGCAACCAAGTCAGGTCGATAATGTGCTGGCTCGTTATCAAAATTTTCAATAATTTCTCGCCATTTGGGATTGCACGTGAAAGTGCAAAACAAATCTTGTTTTCCCATTTTAGTGACCATAGCCATAGCATCTTGATAATTTCGTAACATGGCTCTTGGACCACCCTGAAATGAAGAAAGTAGAATTACTTGTCTGCCTGCATGAAGGCCACGATTTTCCGCAACATTAGCAAGAAGATCAATAAGGCCTTGATATTGTTCAACCCGAAGAGCTGCCTGGTTCATCCCTATGAAATGCAAACGATTAGCTTCAACTTTACAATAGCTATCCACAGCATATTGTTGAAGTAATCTTTTACCTTTTAAGATGCGGCTAAACGCATCTCTAAATGCAAACCTAAATGTGTAATATTGCAGCATGGTCGTGCGATGTTGCTGACCTACTGCGTATTCTGCTACATGAGGAATGCCGGAACTCCAGCCCAACTCTCCTCTTGGAAAAAATGCAGGATACACCATTGGATCGATGAGAGGTGATTGTGCAGGCAAATCCTGCAATGGTCTATCTCGAGGGTAAACAACAATGTCTCGAGCTAATGGTGGTGCACCATCTCACCAACAAAAAACAGCTGCTACTTCATCATGATGGTAGATTATATCGGCGGCGGTCACCCCCACTTCTCAAGTGCATTCTAACCTGAATCCCGGGTAAAAAATGTAAAATATAGCAAATTATCAAAAGCAGTTGAAAGATCAGTAAAGTATAAATATGTATTTCCACTTACCTCAGATGGGTGGCGATTCTGTTCATTTGCGAGTTGCAATTCCTCCGCCTCTACCTCAGCCATGTGTTTATATGCAGCTGCATACAGACCCTCCCTTGAAATGATATCTTGCAAAGCTTGCATGACTTCAGGGGAGCAACCTTGATTTTCTGGTCTTGCCATTCGCTCGTTGAATGCATCCATACCATCATAAATATATAGTTGACCATATGATGGAGGAACACCCGGTGGTGGGTGTAAATTACCTGTTCGGTAACATACCTGGCCATTGATACGAAAAACTGGTGGACCACGACCTGGCGGTACAGCCAATTTCGCACCCATGGAAGCAAAAGCAACTGAACTGTTGAACTTTCGAATATTTTCTTGAAAGTTCTTTGCTTGATTGTTATCACCTACTAAAAGATGTTTAAGGTCATTAGGATAATAAATGTTATCTAAATGAACTTTACCCTTGTGACAACACTTAAAATTAGTTTCATCAACAAACATTTTGGCACCACAAAACTGACAGACTTTGTCAATGGCACCAAGATAGTGTAGCTCAGGCAGTTGCTCTTGCCGAACAGCACGATGCAATGGTTAATTAGCTCGTCTAGCCCTCATGCGATGAACATTTGCATTTCGCCGGGCTAATGTTTGATCATCATCTTCAGTTTGGCGATACTGAGCACGTCTTTCAGCATCATTCACTCTAAGACGTTCATTATCTGCCTGAATGTCTGGTGGCTGGATATTAAGTTGTAGGCGCCTTGCCTCAGCCACATCCTCGTGTGCATGCGGACGCTGAATAACAGAGCGTATTTGCTGCTGATCAGGTGGCTGGAGCACAAACTGGCCATTCCTAAAAACTGCTTGGAAGCCAGGAATACTATTAGTGCCTCTTATGTTAAACATCACAGTTCAGAAACACTAACAACAAAAAAGAAAGAAATAGCTACCAACTGTGAATAAACAGCACAAATCTAGGCAGAAGCAGAAGCAAGCTGACTAATATAAAATAAACAGAAATAGTCGAAACTGTGATAATAATCTTCAACAAACCTTTCTATCTAAACACTAACGTCTTTTCAAAATTAACAGGAGAAACTAACACGGTAACGTACAAAAAACGAACCTGGAATGCAAATAGAAAAGATGTTAGAAAACAGAAAGAGTAGCGTAAACATACAACATGCATACATACATAAACATAAACATCGTTTTAAACATAAAGAAAGGATAAAACGTTTTTATAAACAAAGGATAAACAGCTCTTAGGAAAGGATAAACCGCCGTAAAGTTTACCATTTTTAAATTACGATGAAAACAAATAAAGAGATCTCACCTTTCGTACGTATAAACGAAACAAAACAAAATCTCTCGACCAACAGGGCAGCAACCAAACAAACAGAATGATCTAGTTAAATAAAAAAATCATCATACATTAGCCAGTAAGTAGCCTATTTTTAAAATTTAAACAAACGGTTTACCTGATCTTTTGCTTTTGATAATACAATACAAACAATTTTATGTATATACGATATTGTTTCGCAAGCGTCGTTACTGGAAAATTAAAAATGAATTTGTTTACGTTCTGAAGGAATTGGTTGCTATAGTTTGCCCGATTCTGGAAACCAATTTTGATTGGTCAAAAAGCATTCACGTCAATCAAAATAATCAAAACAATCAAAATAATCAAAATAAATGCGCATTGTATAGGTTTCCCGAAAGAAACTTAGATGACGTATCATGTACACATGTATACTGATTACGTAACTTTAAGAAGTGTCTCTCGGCTTCTACCAGGTATTATGCGCATTGTGTTGGTCTCCCGAAAGAAGCGTCACACTTAAATTACGTAACATTAAAAAAAGTGTCTGTCACCTCTGCGTGGTTTTACGACGAAAAGGGAAAAAATAAGAAGGTTTTGGCCGTGAAAAAAAGTAAATATATCACTCTCTAAAATAAAAGTGGGATGCACAACGCGGATTATTATAATAAGATTTATTTTTATTTACGTTCATTACGTTGAAGTTATATTAGTGAAATGCCTTTGAAGGGATCTAAAGCAAGTCAATTGAAAAGAAAATTCATTGGACAGTATGCAAAAAATAAAAAAGTTATAAGTAACATCCAAAAAGTGTTAAATGAGCAAGAAGAAGAGATAGCAAAAAGTGAGTTAGAGGTAGCAAAAGTAGCAAAAAGCCTAAAAGATGAGATAGCAAAGAGTGATAAAATAATTGATGAAATGGATCATCGTTTGCAAAGAAAGAAAGAAAAGAAAGAAAAGAAAGGAAGACTTGAAAAGAAAGACTCTGCTCTTACAATGAAAAAGTCCAAACACAACCGTCGTATTAGAGCACCATCAAATGAAAACTTGAATTTAAAGGCCAAATGTCGTCGTCGGAAAGAGACTTTCCAGGAATGCAGTATTATTCATGGAGGGACTGATGAGAACATTCATCCCACAGTTTATGGCATGTTGAATACGCTAACAGCGAAATGTAAGGCTGATAACCTGTCATCAATGATTTTAGCCTCAAAGAGCTCAGTAAGAAGAGCAATTGAAGATCAGTGTAGCAAGAAATATAGGAGTAAATATTACAACTCTGCTGTAAATGTATTTCGCTCATTAAATGTCTATTACAGTCACCATGTTATGGGAAAGAGAAAGTACATCAATGTCAGGAAAGCAAATAACTCGCCTGGAATACCCAACTTTATTTCTTATAAAATGCTTGCAGACAAAATCAGAGAAATTCAAATTGTAACATTAAGAGATATTAACCCAGATTTGACAAAAGACTTAAGTGATGATGAAATTGGTGTTGGGAAGTTTAGAGATTTGGTACAAACAAAACACACGATGAATTCTCGCTATTCATTATGAATTCTCGTTTCAGTAGACGTCTACTGAAAAATATCGTCTACATAGACGCACGGTCACTTGGGAATACATAATTGCCGATTACAATACAATTTCGCACCTCAGACTTGATCAAAATATTTTGAGTTAGAAATCACTTTAACCAATCAAAACGATGGTTTCAAACAATGGTTGTTATGGAAACGTAATTGATTAAATATTAATGAACTAACCGTGTTCAGTTTATGACGTTTTTCTTATAAGAACACGTGGTGTGACGAATACAATTTACCAATTAACCGTGTAACTCAATGTCAATACGTATTTTCTTATCATCTGTTTTTGTTTTTTGTTTTTGTTTTTTTTTTCAGTAGAACGATCCGGGAAAATACCAATCGAGAAAAACGCATGTTGTATTTCATAGCCATGGAGTTGTATTTAGCTCTTACGAAGAACCTTTATCTACGCCACGTTCCTGTTGTTATTATTGTTCTGAATAGTTATACCAAAAAGCAGCAAATACTGCCCGGTACATAGAAATATCTGACTGAATTGATTGATTGAGTTAATTAAATTGATAATAATGTACGACAAATGGTTGGGTGAAGGACCGCACACCAAAACGAAAGGAGGAAATCCCTAATATAAGTGTTCGACAAAACTTTGTTTCTTCGCATACCGTAATGCTTCGAACAAACGCCCGGGGCGTTTATTAAAATCTTCGAAGTTTTTGGGGGCTTTTATTATTTTATTGGCAGTGTTATGGGCAGAGTGAAAAGTACAGAAGCCTCGTTTTCATTACCGACCTCGAGTTCAGGTTGTTGTCCCGACAGTTTATATTTACACAGTTGTATATTTAGTGGATATCGTGAACGCTCTAATAAATGCCTGGGGCTCGTTTATTTAATTTTTCGTTACTTTAGGGGGCGTTTAAAAGAGGGGGCGTTCATTCATAAAAACAACATTATTAATTGTTTTTCTTTGTTTTCCTTCCATTATTATCAAATACACGCTTTTTTTTTATAAGCACCAGTAACTCTGAAACGAGAGTTGCTGGTGCTTAAAGAAATTTCGAAATATAGTCTGAAATGGTGCTTAGCTGGTGCTTGTCTGGACCCATGGGATAACCATCATACTCCTACTCATGCACGCTTCAGACGGACAGACATACCATTATTACATACCCAGACACTGAATGAAATTCATTCGAATGAACCTGATATGACGTGAGAACTTTTTGACGACACTTATAAGCACGTGTAAACATTCTTTTGCTCGCGGTGCTTATAGAGGTGGTGCTTATAAAAAAAAAGCGTGTAATCGCAAAAAATTATTCTAAATCAATGAATTCGTCGATAGTCTGATCTTGATAACGGAGAAGAGAACTTGTTGGAAATCCACCACGCCAAAAAAATCATTTTGGTCCTTCGGCAAATTAAATCCACGCCAAAATTAGTCAGAATAAAGTCTAATCTCCGCGACCAGCTACCGATTATGTACTTTTCATAAATTACGTCAGTCCCGATCTTTACAACCTTTGCCTCGTTTCTGATCATTATAAATATGACGTTTTTTTTCATGACAATTGTAGTCATATAAGTTTATAGAGACATTAAATGTTTTTATCATGCATAGAAGCGTCACTATTATGGAGATTAACATAGACATTCACTAACATTGTCATATTATAGCCTCGTTTTAATGGTGAATGTCTTTACGGCATGCTACAAGTTTTAAACAATCAAGTCTTAGACTCGGATCTGTATTGATCTCGTTCTTATAATTACCCTATACGGATATGGTGACAATTAACATAGCATCGTTTTAATTGAATATGTTTTACGGCATGCTACAAGTTTTTATCAAATTTTAGCTTCGGTCGATTTATATTGACCTCGTAGTTGCAATAGACCTTTCCCGAATTTATTTTTATCTTTCTGCCTCGATTTCGCAATGGTTGATATGGTAACCGAATGTCACGGGACTCAATAAGTGTAATAATTGTGATAATGATTGAGCACGGGAGATTCAGTTGTCATGGTATGGCATATTGAAAACGAGGCGGGGTGTGATAAAAAATAAAATCAGGAAAGGTCTATTATCCTTTACGGATATGAAACAACTAACATCGTCATATTATAGCCTCCCTTTAATGGGGAGTGTCTTTACAGCATGCTACGAGTTTTAAACAATCAAGTCTTAGCCTCGATCTCATTGACCTCGTTCTTTTAATTACCCTATACGGCATTATGAAATAATTGTATACTTGTTTGTTTATTTTGGTTTAGTTTGTTTTTGTTTTGGCAAGACACTCTTCTTTGGATAGACTTTTGTGGGTTTTTTTTGTTTTTAATGCTGTATTTCATAGCCATGGAGCTCTTACGAAGAACCTTTATCTAAGCCACGTTCCTGTTGTTCTGACAAAGTATGTATTCAACGAACTGAATTGTATTGGCACTATTCATGTCAGCAGTGCCGTAGCAACGAAAATTTTATTGGGGGGGGGGGGGCTTAAAGCAATCCTAAATAGTGGCATTTTCATACATTTTCCCAAAACATGTCATACCTTTCATCACAACGATCCTTTGATAATGTTTCTACTACTTTTTCCACAACTTCTTGCCCTTGTGCAGCAGACAATGCTGGATTTTGAAGAGTACGACTTAGATTGTCTGTTTGTTTCAATATGCTTTTTCCCAAACAGCAGCCAAAAATAAAGTCATATGTTTTCATTACTGTTCTTACGCCTTCGATTCTGGCTGACATCTCTGTGTCATCGACATACTCTAACGACCACTCCCATAAATCCATCAGCTCATCATAATTCTCTAATATTGATTCTAATGAATCACCACGAACAGTCCATCGAGTAGGGCAAAAATTATGTACAGTTTTCGAAGTGTTTTCTGCATCCGTTCGCAAGTCTTTGAGTTTTGTATTGCGCTTTGGTGACTTAGCAACCAGTTTGCAAAGTTCAAACGATGTGCCAAATGTTTTCTTCAGCAGTGGAATTTTCTTAATAACGTCACCAACAGCTAAGTTCAGTGCATGGCCATAACAGTGCGTGTAAAGGCATTTCCCATTGATCGATTTTATTTGGGTTGCTACACCAGATCGCACTCCAGCCATGGTTGACGCACCATCATAGCATTGACCACGAGCATCGTCAATTGGTAAGCTCAATCTTAACAAAACATCTTTAATGACTGTTACGATCTCATCAGCTTTAGTGGATTTAAGTGGGTGCATACCAATAAAGTCTTCATGCGCTATGAGATTTTCATCAACCCATCTGATACATATAACCAGTTGTTCAACACAAGACACATCAGCTGTTTCATCTGCCATGATCGAATATATTTTAGCAGTTTGGATATTTTTGGCAATAGTCCTTAAGAGCTCTAAAGCAGAAATTTCTAGCATTTCATTTTGAATTTGTGGTGACGTATACTTATTTTTCGAATCTGATGTCAGCCACGAAGCCAAATCTTTGTCATCTTCACCCCTTAACACAAGCAACTGATAATAATTGGAATCAACCTCTGCGCTGGTTGTTTTGTCCCAATTTCCTCGTAGTGGTAAAGCCTGTCTAGCCAAGTAGCGAACACTATGGAGAATTTTGCGAAGTGCTGACCTATTCTGCTTTTTAATCTCGGCTTGCTGCTTGCATAACAACTCGCTGATATCTCCACGTGATGTTTGAGGTGCCGTAATTAAGCGTTCTGTTGCTTCTCTGTGCGAAGATGACGATTCATGCATAGAAAACCCTTTTCCTTTTTCAAGTGCCTTTTTCCAGTTACTGAAGCCTGTTCTAGTGAAAGCCTCGTCCATCTTTGTCGAAGAAACTGCTCCCACACGTTTTGCTTTCATGCAAGTGTAACAAAAAGCGGAATCTGTGAGTTGATCATAATGAAGCCACTTGTACATGTCAAACCAATGCGCTTGAAACGCCCTTTCATACTGTCCAAGCCTTTTGCTAGGGAAATTAAAGTCTCTAGGCTGAAATGGACCGTCCATGCAAGGTGATGGTTGAGGGACTTCAAGATTACTGGTAGTTGGTTGGTCATTGTGACTTTCCGAAGGATTATGTTGAGATACTGATGAGGTATTCCTGCAATAAAAGATATAGTTACTTATGATGCAACTTCTTCAGAAGCATACCACGAGATGTGTTCGGGAAAATATCTGTTCGATAAAACGTGTTCGGTAACCTAGCTAGCTGCTCAGGCAAATTTAAGAAGTAAAATCATAAAATGAAAGACGAAGGATTGTATTTTTCAGAAAAAATACACTCCTTCGTCTTTGATATCCAGGCTTCAGCTAAGAAATTTACCGAGCCAAATATCAAATCCCTCATAGAAGTACCTCTCAAACGAACCCTTCCATATTGGTAAAAAATTCGAGTAAAAGAGACCACATTTTTCGCATGTGACTACATTAAATTTTCCAGCGGTGGGTAGGTAAAAACAAATTCCACAAATGGCTAATTTTTAAACCGACCAAAACGTTTCTTTCTTGCTGACTTTCTTTACCGGTCACACAGTGATTATGTTTCTTGTGTACTCACAAACATTTTCACTTACTTGTTTTTTCGCTGGAAGTACTGCAGTAATGATGATTTTTTCTTTTGTACAGACATTCTCTCTGTAGTTCCTTTCTCGCAACATCTATGTTAACTATATAGTGCTGCAACATGTGCTGTGAAAATCACGTTCGTTCAGATCAGGTGCGGTAGAAGAAAAGAAGCCATTACATTGCGCATTGGATTTTTTTCGATGTTGACAACAAATACTTGAATTTGACGTATAGCTAATCATTTTTGTTTGTTAGGCATGATAATTACATAATGTGCGCTCAAAATTTTTTTCACCTTGGAAAATTATTGGGGGGGCTGCAGCCCCCCCAGCCCCTGTGGTTGCTACGGCACTGCCCCCCAGCCCCTGTGGTTGCTACGGCACTGTGTCATTCGCAAACAAATGGCCGTCTCAGAGAGGCAGGTGCAGTATTATTCATATCTACTGGTATAAGGGGCTCGAAAATAATCTTATTATAACAACAATTGTCATAATAATACGTGCTGTACTTCACACTAATTTTAGAGACAGGTTGTTTTATTATTTTTTTATTTTTATTTTATTATTTATTGTTATTATTATTATTTGACGTTATTTTTCATGTAGTTTTTTCTTTCAAAACACGACTTTGACAGAAAAAGAGTGTAAGTAAACTTCTGATATTTTTTCATATCAACAGCCGTTTATGTTAAAATTACGGTGTCAAAATTAGCCGAAAAAAACCCCAGTAATATTGAGTGAGCTAATTCGTGATGACAATAAAAACTTCTTAGTTGATTTTTTTCATGTTTGTTTATCAGAATTAACAGACCGTAATTTGCAACCATGAGGGCTGTCAAAAGATTGGGTATTGCACATAGACTGCTACTGAAGGAAATTAACTTATCGCGTGTTCGTCGAAAGCCATTCACTAGACAAGAGATGAGGAACATTTACGAGAACGCGTGTAGTACCGAAATGGAATTGGAGGAGCACAGAAAACAGTTACTACAGTTCCTGTTGCTGCAACAGAAGTTGCTGTGTCTGAGAGAAGACAAACTGATTTACTTTTACGATACTAATATAGTCGATGACTGATAACTAAATGTAGTTTTTCTTTATCAAAAGATTATTTTTTATAGAGGCACTTCCCAAGATATAAGACATGAAACTTAACAGGGTTAAACTGCCAGGTATTTTCTTCGTTTACGCTAAAAATGTAATCAAAATACTCTTAGATTCCGAATAAAAGGGTGTGTGTGTGTATGTGCGAGGTATACAATTTGAGGACTAGTGTGCACTCAAAGTTATCATTGTGAGGACTCGCAGGAAACTGAGGACCTATTGGAAGGTCCTCTTTTTGAAGTTTCAATTTTATAACATATAAGGCATAATGAAGCTAAATGGTGAACGTTTACCTTGAAATCGCATAAAATGAAAATATCCCCACATTGCATAGTTTCACAACCTGCGGTGCATGAAGATTTTTTTTCAAAAAAACTTTGATAATTTGTCAAAGTGAAGCCCTCTTTGTTCTTATTCACTCAACTAAATAATTTAAGATGATGCCTATTTGATGAAAAATTATCTTATTGAAAAGATTTCGTACATCAGGAGCGTAGCTAAATACGAGCCAGTCCTCAGAATAACTGATGGTGTGGAGGTGAAAGATGTCCTCAGATCAACGGACACGGAACCACGGGGTTAATTTTAACCCAGCGAACGGAGAATTTCGCCGGAGCTTTCATCAATTTTCCAGACAATTCTCCGGGTGAAATTTTCAACCCTCCGGAGGTCAGCATCTATCTCTAGCATCCATTTTCGGGTACCGAAATTGAAAATGGTTTATCTTTGGATGCTATGAATCGAATTTAGGTGCCATTTTTGAGGAAAGTAGATGCTTAGAGGCGCGAAATAGCGAAAGCTTCCAGGGACCCAACTGTGAGAGACTCGGTTCGCTCGTTTCACGGTCGCTTCGCGACCTCGATAACAATCATCAACAAGAACAACATCAAATAGTTTTTAATAGTCTTAATAGTATGTTAGTATAATAGTCAAATAGTCTATTTATTTCTATTTGCCCACTCTTCCTCTTTACAAAGCCACTCCAGCATCCACTTCCAAAACTCGTATTTTTCATCGTCTGATACGTTCTCATCGCGATATATTTTAAGGAGTCTTTGTTTTGTGAAGTTCTCGTCTGACACTTTATTAATTTCATTTATTATGATTTCTATTGCGATATTCCAATTGGATAGGCCTTCCGTGGCTTTGAACACTGAAATTGAATTTACAAGTGCACGTATTACATAAAAATATCATGATGATTTTTAGAAAAATTCAAGCAGCGATATTTTCGAAATTCTTCCAAAAGGTACAAAAAACTAATTTTGATTTTTTAATTTTAAGTAACACTAAATTATTCGCTAAAAATTTTATTCATTTATTTATTTATTCCTAAAGACATTATCTCCTGTCTCTCAAAGAACAGCCATAAACAACATGCATGCTTTTGTAGTGTCATGCATGAGGGAAGTAAAAAAAAACTGCTTGTTTATAGTTTCTTTTTATGTTGACCAGCAACTTTATTCGTAGATGTCACCCGACCGTTTCTGAAACCACAGGTTTGAGAATATATTTTCATTCAAGATTGATGTGATTTTGCACATGTATGGTGTGCATTTATTCTGGTAAACTACGGCAACTATATCGCCAACCTATAAAAAAGACATAAATCGTCAAAAAGAATTTTCAAATTCATTGTTAATATAGGCGGTGTTTCTTTGATGTTCAAAGCGTTGAGCATAAAGTGACAAACAATGAACCGACGACGAACTTATATAGCTAAGTGGGAACCAAGCTTAAGTTACCTTTACAGTTGCTATGTTCTCATCCGAGCCATCTTCCAATAATTTCCTTTCATTTTTGACGTCCTGTAAGGAAAATTTAGTTAATTACAACCTTGTGAATTTGTTACCCAGATAGAATAAGATTAATAACGTTTTGAAGTTTTTGTTGTATCTACAAAACTATATCCCCCGTTAATTAATAGTAATGAACATTAAAGAGAGATTTCCAAAACAAAGAAAAGAAAAAGTCAAAACGTTATACCTTCTGAATCTTTCGGCTTTTTGAACAATTTTCTTCTTCTTTCTCCGAGAATTTTCTTTTGGAAACCTGAGATTTCTATCGGCCGTCCATACGCAACGATAAACTGTTTAATTGAGCCCATAGTAACTGTTTTTAACATTTTTAAGTCAAATGTATTTAAAATAATAAATAAACTACAACTAAATTAAAAGCCTTTTAATTCTTCTTGATGAGTTTTATCTAGAAGTAAAAAGAAATTATTATTCAAGAGATATAAGCTGATGTACTATTGAGCTTAAAGAAAGTAGTGACAGAAAATTACCTATTTCATCTTTGTTTCCTTTTCTTCAAGAGTTTTTGCAATTTCCAAACGACGATTTTCATCATCTGAGCGCCGTTTTACGGGGCCTTGTTGTTGCTTCTTCAGCATATCGAGGGGCCAACTTTTGCAAACATCTAAGCTTGTCTTTTCCCAAAACGTCATTTTTCTTCTAGTTTTCTGCACGAACATTTCCCAATCGTTTATTTCAGCTTGGGTAAGCATAGACCTACATTTGAGAATTTTTTCTTCGATATCAGAAATATCACTGTTTTTCTCAAATGTAGGCCGTTGCAACAAGGGGTGGGAATCAGGGATAGATTCCGGCGTCAAGATTGGACCTGCATTTTCCCAGGTTTGATCTGTTGACCATAACCGGTATTTGAGGTCGACAACACTGGAGATCTTTTCAAATTTGAAGGAATGGGGCTGGGAATGGAATTTGGGTGTAAGGCTAAATCTTTCCAGCCACTCTGTAATAGCATATGTTATGTTCATTTCTTCTACTGCCACATTTGATTGAAATGCGTCATTAATGAGTTCTTTCAACGCGTTCAGTGTTGTTGCAGCTCTTTTCTTTAGTTTTCCCGAGATCACACTGAACAACTAAAAAGATGTAAACATTTCGAATTTATTATTTCGTTCTGTTATTTTTTTTCATAAAAACAAGCAAAAGAAATTACCTGGTCAATATCTTCGTGAGTGTGACCAACCATCAGAAAGGATAATCTGACCTTTTTAACATACTCTAAATGCACTATTAGAGCGCAGAATGCCAACATAAATTTGTTTTTGTTCTCTCTCCAACAATTGTCCAGTTGTAGGTATAAAACTGGTGGTAGTTTACCCTAACAAAAAAAGCAAAAGTTAATCTCATCCACGATGTTGAGCTTTTAAGAATCTAATTTTCGATTTACTTTAAACTCTCAAGTACACAAATAACAGAAGATTTATCAAAGATGTACTTTCATGTTTTTTGTATAAATTTTTGTCAGTTATTCAAAGTAAGTCAATAGGTTTTTAAATTTCTCAAGGAAATGCATTCAGCGCATTTAAAAAAACATGTAGTAGTTACCTGGACGGCATTGTTTAAAAGGTTTCTAAGCAAAACATTTAGTGTAAAATTAGCATCGTGCTTCCATTCGTGTTGATCCAGCATGATTAAGATTTTGTTTTGTGCATGTGAAAGTGACCCAGTCACATGCACTTTCACGAACTCGCTTGGAATGTTCTAAAAAGAAAATGATAAATTAATGATCGTTATAATAAACAAAGGCGAAAGTTCATTGATTATTTTCGTACTTTCGAAATGATGGAAAAATGTGGCAAGTTTGTTTTTTGCTGGTCCATCCCATCTATAATCAGCGAAAGATATCGCTCGGGGGTTCCTCTTGCTTTTTCTCTATGGTGGTAATACACTGCTCTTTCTCTCCTATAAGAAATTAAAAATCATTTTGTGAGTTTTTGAAAAACTTATTAAAACATTAGCATAATTCAAATCAAATTATTCAAGCAAAGTTTTGACTCCGTCCAAATATAAAAACTTACGCTTGTAATTCATTGTGTCTCCTTCTTCGTTCCTTTAGATTTTCCTTAAATTCCTTATCCGTGGTTTTGTTTCGTAAATCTTTTAACACTGAACAGAGAGCGCATTTTGTGAATCGGTTCGTCTGAAATTAAACATGTACTTAGAAAAAGTTCGTCAAACATGAAGACAGTACAGGAATATAGCTACTTACGACAGGTATCGTGATATGGCTGCATTCTTTGTTCCACAGTTTTAAAAATGTATTAAACGCAATTTTCTCTTCGTTGACATCCTCTAGATATTCGTTGTACACATCTTTTTTGGAGTAGCAGCTCGGAAGGTGTATTTTGTTTTCCTCATTGGGGATTGAGTCGCCATTTGTTTTCGCAAACCGTGTGAGCCAATTTTCTGCCTCGAAACTGGCTATGCTTCTCTGTTTCCCCACTCTATCTGTCTCACCATCTTCTCTACCGTTTTCGTATTCTCTGTAAAGAGTTCTATACCTAAAACGTAAATCAAAATTTGTGTTAATATGAAGGCTACTCTTCTTTTTAGTTAATACTTTCTCACACATTAAAAAAATAGTACCTGAACTCAGATATACCATAGGAAAAAAGCCACAGTTTACGGCAAACCATTTTGGCTCCCAGAAAAAACGTTTTGTTCGCATCCATCATTGCGTCAATTATGAACTGCCTTTGCGATACTTCGTTTTTTTGCCAAAACAAATTCCTGAACTTCATTATTTTTTGTAATGGATAAGCCTCTATACATCGTTTTTTACAACAATTCTGTTGCAAAGCCACTAACTCGGCATGGACAAAACTTTCCGTAGTTTTTTTAATTCTCCTGGATGTCTTTTCCTAAAAAACAAAAAGAATAATTTCTTTAAGTATCAAAGAAGTCAGTCACTAATCTTGAGCCATAAGTAGCTAAATCTACTAACTTCAGCATATGATTGAGCGCTATCATCCAAATTAGCCATACTGAAGTTTCTAAAAAGAAGAAATTCGTAAAATTTTGTAAAAAATATTTTTAAGATTATTTACAAATAAAAGATTTAATAATTCTTACCTTTTAAATTAACGATAAAGATTTGTAGTTTTTAAAAAAACTGTTTTTGATAATATACGAACGACGATGGTTGAAGAAATGAAGTAACAAACGCTGACTGATCGATGATGCAAAAGAGAAATAATGATTAATACTCATGTAAGAAGTACAAGCTTTATATACGTTTCTTCACACATTTTTATAAAACAATGGCATTCATTTTCACCCTGATTTCCCATTCATAGACAACAGTGTGAATGTACAATTATTGCAATTATCTTGTTTACATATACCTTACATATTTTATAACACATATTTTTTTATATCATATTCACACTGATTACCCATTCCTTCTGATTACTCAGTCCTTTTCAATCAATTATGAATAGCTATAATCGTTCATAGACAATAGTGTGAATGTACAATTATTGCAATTATCTTGTTTACATATACCTTACAGATTTTCGCTTATCTTATCTATGTCATGATAAACTCTGATTCAGTCAGCGTTTGTTACTTCATTTCTTCAACCATCATCGTTCGTATAATAACAAAAACAGTTTTTTTAAAAACTACACATCAAAACAACAACAAGTACCAAAACTATGGATGTTTTTAACGCTTCTTTCATGTCATCTACATATGAGGGGAATTCTCCTCGACCATTTGAAAATCCGTTGCAATCGAATAATGATCGTAGAGAAAGAAATAAAGCAATGGATGCTAAAGAAAATATCTTCATGGATTGTGTTTGTGAAATGAGAGAAATAATTTACGATTATTGGTCCTTGGATTGCAAAACAGATGTGCCAAATTTGACGAAAAAAGAAATCACAAAAACCAAGGAATTCATCAAAGCACGTATAATTAACTTGGTAAGATGTTAATGTTGTTGGAATTTTTGGGATTCTTACTTATTGTTGTTGTTGTTGTTATTATTGTTGTTCCTGCTGTTGTTGTTTGTTATTCTTATCAATGTCCTGTTATTTACTGATTTTTGTTCACCCAACTTTGCAGTGCAAATTTTGCTAAATTTGTTTCATTTTAGTGCAATAGTGTACATGAGATATCATATTAAAATATCCCTCGTTCTTTCAAACAGAAAGTAGAAAAAATAGAATAGTGTGCATGAGAAATCATAAATAAAAATGCGATTGTTATAACAAAAAGAGTATTTTGCATCCGTATTTGACCCCTAACCATTCCGTTTTTGTGTTCCTTTTTTAGCCAAATAATTGGTTTGAATTTTGGTATGCTGCCTCAACCACATGTATTTGTTGGAATAAATTGCTAGAAATTCATAAAGACAATATCCTAGCAGTGGGTCCAAAGTTCATTCGCCGTTTAAGCGGAATAAAAAATAATGATGTTCAGTACGAGATTTTGTGTAAAATACGAAACAAGGCTAAAACAAACATGGAAGCAAAGAAAATATTGGACAACTTGCAGGTAATGATGTCTGTTAGAGGCTGTTCAAATGGAGGTCGGACTGGCTCGGTTAGACGGGATGACTTTTATCCGTGTTCATATTTACTATAGCGCCTTACATTCAAGGGTCTATTAACTTGATGACAATTTATGATTATAGGCTAATGCGTGTGATGGTGAAGAAAACAGTGATGTTGACTTTCGCAAAATGTTAAGTGCTAAGGTATGTGGATTATTACCTTTTATTACTATTATTGATACTATGTTCCAAATGTGAATCAACAAAACTAACTGTTCAAATAATAATAAAATCCGAAAGTCATTGGTTGTTGAAAAAAAAAATGAGACGCTTTTGTTTTAAAAAACTGTTGTTTATTCTAATTGCATGTGCTTAAAAACTCATGAGCTTATTCCTTCTCGTTTAAGGTCAGAAATCAACAAGTAGAAATGGCAGAATTAAAAACCCAGATAGAATCCCTAGAATATAAATTAAGAAAGGTATGTTATTTTTTTGTTGCGCTGTGCATTATTATTCATGATTTCAATTCAAACTTTATATTTTTAATATTTTTACATAATTAAGTACGATTTACTCCGAGACTTTCTCTGTTTCTAATCCAAGGAATCTCGTTCAACATAAATAAATGTGATTATTGAATTATATTTAGGAACAAAAACAAAGTTCAATCAAAGATCAAAAGATATGTCATCTGGAGCTAACTATTAGAAGGCTGGAAATTCAAAAACGTGACGTAAGTTTCATGTCATGAATATTGAAGCAATTTACGAATTATCTGCAGTTTACACATGAAATTATCTTCACTTAAAATTTTATAGAACGAAAATCAGTATAACCATTTTAAAGAGAGCAAAGAACAAGAAATAGCTTTGCTGAACCTTGTTATCGAAGAATTAGATAGCAAAAACATAGAACTGCATAACACTAATTTAAAAAAGGTATTAGTTTATCTTACCTAAGATTTGAAAATAAATGGAATTTCTCTACAGTCTCTTGTAACTGTTTTTGTTGTATTTAGATACCAAGGAATACAACAGAGAAATCTACAAGAACAATAAATGAGTTGAAGGTAAGAAAAGACGCTTGTGAAAAATTATTTCTCATCGATGTCTAAGCATTAAATTAACAGTTTTTCAACACAATTGAATTCTAAAATATTCCAAGGTTACAAAATCATAATCAATTATTTGTTTGTATTCATTACTAGGAACAAAAGAATATACAAAGATCGTTAATTGATGAAGTGAATACGGGTGTGGATACAAATTTGGAGGTAGGCACTCATTCGTTTCTTTACTTTCAGTAACGTTATTTGACGTCACATCAAAGTCGAACCAATGTCGTGACGTTAATATGACGTTGCTTCGACGTTGGTGTTACGTCATGTGCCGGCTGGGATAGAAGTAAAGTGCTTAAATTTGATTGTCCTTTATACACCTATACATAACCAACCATTTTTCCTTTAGTTTTCAGGCATTTCAGACCCAAATGATGCATTCATTTTGGAGATGATACAAAATGACCAAAATTCAGCACAGGTAAAGATCCTTTTATTTTCATGAGTGTTATGCAAGAACTCTCTGTGTATTTATTATTTTTGTATTTTTGCCTCGGACATCTAAAAGAAAATTAGAAGAAACAACACAGTGTTCCAAATTTTCCAAATTAACATAGAAATAAAGTGCTTGAATTTGATTGTCCTTTATACACCTATATACATAACCAACCATTTTTCCTTTAGTTTTCAGGCATTTCAGACCAAAATGATGTATTCATTTCGGATATGATGCAAACTGACCAAAATTCAGCACAGGTAAAGATCCTCTTTGTTTTTCTTTATTTTCATGAGTGTTACGCAAGAACTCTGTGTGTATTTATTTTGTGTATTTATTACTTTTGCCTCAGACATCTAAAAGAAAGTTCGAAGGAAGTTCACAGTGTTCCAAAGTGAAAAAGGAAAATGAAGAAAAATTTCCGTCAGAGTCTCCTAAGGTAAAACAAATTCTTATGTGTTTGTGAATTTATCTGTTTTTAACAGATAAATTACGACAAAACGTAATACAGTTACACAATCTCCTTGGTAAATAGGGTCTTTTCATCAACAGTTTTTCATAATTCACCTTTGCGTAGTCGTCAGTGGCTCATGTCCTCGTATACCCATATCCATCTTTGTTTTTTCTTTATGATCACGAGACTTAATAATTACGAGACTCGAATAATTCGAGACTTAAATTTCCCTTAAAAGTTTTCCGTTATCAATACCAATTGCAGTAGCACTAACAGTTATTACTCTATAATTTTTGTAATCATAGGTTGGTGAGTTGATTGCCGTTGCATATAAAAACATGGATGCACCATATTTATGCGTTGTAACTGATTCTGGTTATAATGTTGGGCTATCCAACATCTGGTATAAACGACGGGCAGGCAATATATATGAAAAGCAATACGATGGGGAAGAAGAAGAAACATTTAGTCTGAATCAGGTGCTTTCGGTGAAACCGATGATAAAAAAACTAAAATGTAAAAAATATAGATTAGAAAATTATGATGAAATATTTTCTATATGTCAAAAACAAAAGAAAAATTTATAAAAATGTAAAGAATTATCGTTTTTTCTTTTCTATTCCAATCGCAAACATCTTCACATTAGGTTTGTAAGCATGTTGTAAGCATGTTTTTACATTGGAATCTCTCTAAAGGGAACATCTATCTCAGACAGAACATCTTCGACACATGATGTACAAATTTGTAACTCTTATGACAAAACCTCTCTGGACACCTCCCTAATACGGAGAATTTTAACAATGTCCCACCTGCCAAGTTTTAAGCTTCAAACTGTAAAGGCTTACGTTATTACATTTGACGTTGACTTTTACTACATATCAGGCAGAGTTAATGCTTATTTATTTATTTATTTATGTTCCGCCCCTAATTGTAAAAAGATGTGTTTTTTCAATTCCATTGTCTCGCTTAATCAGATTTAGAAAACTACTTGAGATAAAAGGTCACAAACATTTTGAGTGATGGAATTTAATTTTTTCATTAAATTCGGGTTCTCCTGGATACTTCAGGTAGGTAAGCGTGAATGTAAACTGGCCTTAATGGATCTGAGGCATCCATGCCAAAGACTTTTTAATTAGATGGAGGATGCTACAGGAAACCAACCATCATCCTTACTTAATCTAGTTACTGTGTTACGTTACCCACGTTACGTTACGTTAATTCACTTGGATTTACGCCCAAAATATTATAGTAAGCTAATTGACAAATTATGCCAATTAAAATGAGACAAATCTGACATCTTCCTTTAAAAGAAGATACGTCATATGTATTTCATTTATCATCGTTTTGTCCAAATAACAATACTATTAGCAACTCTATTTCTTAACCCTTTCAGTGCCGAGGGTCGATTTTGCAGAAAAAAATC
Organism: Turritopsis dohrnii; assembly: GCA_027922465.2. Classification (NCBI taxonomy): domain Eukaryota; kingdom Metazoa; phylum Cnidaria; class Hydrozoa; order Anthoathecata; family Oceaniidae; genus Turritopsis; species Turritopsis dohrnii. Next base: position 162,139 of record BQMF02000564.1, on the reverse strand, counting down.
CTATCCCATCAGTTGTGACGTTTCAATTACAACGGACACTCCTCCTTATGGGTTTTTTCACATCCCGGCACTTAGAGGGTTAAGCAAACACATGGATACAGCTGTCTCTATAAGTTTGGAACATAGTTGTATAACGTGTGTACATGACCTTGTCACGGAAAACTGATTTGTTTTTAAATTTTTTTAACATAATTTAAAGTTACAAAAAGTTACAAATTGTTTTTTCGAAACTGCAACCTTTTAGCAAAAAAGTTAGCCAGCCAGGTGTGGTGACGAATCAATAGAACGGAAACGTCTTTACTTTCATTCAAAAACGATTTGAACTTCAAAGCAAAACGATGGAGAGTAAAGCCGGTTTTCCAATAGAAAAAACTGATACGCGTAACGTATTAAAATCTTCGAAAACATTATTTTGTTTTATTTCTCTCAATACCTCCCTCTAATAAACGTCCTTCTATTAAAAATTGGATTTAGGCATCTGGAGTGACCGTCTTGCACATCATACATTGCAAAATTCCAAATTAGCGCCCCTTTCAAGATATTAGGGGGCGCTAATTTAAGCCGGGGCGCTTATTAAATTTTTCGGCTGTTTAGGGGGCGCTAATTCGAAGGGGGCGCTAATTTAAGCCGAGGCGCTATTTCAGATAATTACGGTATTGTAGTGTATGATATGTATTCGAACGTGTTAAGCTTTGTAATGGTATCCTTCTTTGCTTTGTATCTAATTTTAATTTGATAAGTCGTGCACATGTTTTGCAAACATGTTTTGGAAAGCGATTTCCCAATCTGAACGTTGATCCAATCTTTTCTTTTTCTTTGAAGTAAATAATTTATCAAAAAAAAAAAAAAAATCTTGACACACAAACATACCTGAGCGGCAGTGTCAAGAATATCAATGACGGTAGCTTCTCCGTCAACGACGTATTGTGTCTGATAAGCGTCTTCAATGGTCGGATCATGAAAGTCGAGAAAAACATTACTGACGTATTTCATCGTCAAGGCTAGAAAAAAGAAATTTTTTTTTGTCAAAAACAAAAATTATATTATTGGAAAAAACGCTTACGACATAATATTGTTTGAATGATGCAGACAAAATATAGAAAACAAGTAGATCAAAAGAAACCGCTCAATCGTGATTGTGATATTATTCGTTTGAACGAAATTAAAGCATTTTCAACAAAATTTATGAAAATTTAATAGTGTTTTTCTACGTTTAAACATAAATTTTTCCATAATTGATGACTTAAAAATCAATCAATGCGTAAATATGACTTTAAACTCGCTTTCCACCCATCTCCCCACCTTTTCCCCAACCCTCAAGCACAACAAAATTAACAGGATTAAGGTACCTTCTAATTAACATGGAACAGATAAGGGCTTACTCAGCAACAGAAAATATCTTTCTCTGTGAAATATCATAAAAGTAATACGTTGTGAAGTAATGCGTACGTACCTGATTTCCCAACACCGCCATCACCAAAAACAACTGCTTTGTAGACCCGCGAGGCAATAGAGCTACTCATATTTTTCTTAGTCACCACTTGTGTAACCTGTTGAATGAAAATTCTTGAATGAAATTTAAAGTCAGTTACTTTATAACTGGAGTAGCAACTTATCGCTAGTCAGGCTTGTTTTGTTTTGTACGGAGAATTTAAAACTTGATGATTCCCGTCTTTTATCATGTATGGAAAAATTCAAAACAACATCTTTGAATAAAAAATAACTTTTAAAACTTTTTTTGTCGAGAAACTAGTACTTTTGAGTATATTTTTTGGTGGCCTTTTCTCGAATAGGAAACTACTAAAAGGTCACCGGTCTTCTTGCTTAGTATATAACAACCTTTGTAACAATATACAATTGACTGAACCTTTCGCAGATGTTTCAGATGAGCATGCTACAAACTTATTGTGAGTCATTATTCACAGTATTCAAAAGAATAAAAAAGAACAAGAAACTACGAATAAAGCCATTCTCTAAACTTAATCTTTACCTTAACCCTAACCACCCGATCGATGGTGATTTTTTTGGCGTGGTAGATTTCCAACAACTTCTTCTTCCTTATCAATATAAGACTGTCGACGAATTCATTGATTTGGAATATTTTTTTGCGATTATTTGATAATAATGGAAGGATAACAAAGAAAAAACAATTAATAATGTTGTTTTTTATGAATGAACGCCCCCTCTTTTAAACGCCCCCTAAAGTATCGAAAAATTAAATAAACGCCCCGGACATTTATTAGAGCGTTCACGATATCCACTAAATATGCAACTGTAAATATAAACTGTCGGGAGAACAACTTGAACTCGAGGTCGGTAATGAAAACGAGGCTTCTATACTTTGCATTTTGCCCATAACACTGCCAATGTAGGATTAAACATAGAATTTGCAGAGAAAAGAGTGACGGATACACGGCCACTCCATAAAAACCATGGATATTCAAGCAATAAACAGTAATTATGATGCGAAGAAACAAAGTTTTGTTGAACATTTACATGAGGGATTTCCTCCTTTCGTTTTGGTATGCGGTCCTTCACCCAACCATTTGTCGTACAGTATTATAAATAACTCAATCAATCGATTTAGTCAGATATTTCTATGTACCGGGCAGTATTTGCTGCTTTTTGGTATAACTATTCAGAACAATAATAACAACAGGAACGTGGCGTAGATAAAGGTTCTTCGTAAGAGCTAAATACAACTCCATGGCTATGAAATACAACATGCGTTTTTCTCGATTGGTATTTTCCCGGATCGTTCTACTGAAAAAAAAAACAAAAACAAAAACAGATGATAAGAAAATACGTATTGACATTGAGTTACACGGTTAATTGGTAAATTGTATTCGTCACACCACGTGTTCTTATAAGAAAAACGTCATAAACTGAACACGGTTAGTTCATTAATATTTAATCAATTACGTTTCCGTAACAACCATTGTTTGAAACCATCGTTTTGATTGGTTAAAGTGATTTCTAACTCAAAATATTTTGATCAAGTCTGAGGTGCGAAATTGTATTGTAATTGGCAATTATGTATTCCCAAGTGACCGTGCGTCTATGTAGACGATATTTTTCAGTAGACGTCTACTGAAACGAGAATTCATAATGAATAGCGAGAATTCATCGTGTGTTTTCAGTATGCACCCAGGCTGGCAGAATTTTATTCAAGAGTTAATGAAACAAGACAGGATAAATTAAACTTCAACAATAATTTTCCTAAAAAGAATGCGTCATCAAAGTTGTTCCTAATGGCCATTGGTGGTGATGAAGCTCCACTTGCTGGAACTACATTCTTGCTATCATTTCTAAATGTTGGTAAACGTATTGCCAGCAGCTTTGAAAACTTTCTTATTTTTGGAGGTAATGTAAAAGAAAACCGAGAAGTTGTTCGTCGGCTTGTCTTAAAACTGATGAGTGAATTGAGGTATCTTGAAACAGAAGTTTTTGAGATCACGACTAATGGAAGTGTTTTTACAGTGGAGTTTAAAGTTGCCAGCTTACCAAATGACATGAAAATGCTTGCATTTCTGGCTGGTGAACTCACTAATGCAGCATATTATTTCACAACTTTTGGCAATGTCAATTCAGGTGACAGTAATAACTTCAAGAAAAGGTTTAATGTAGATTGGAAACAATTTCATTATGCAGACCGAGTGCAAGATGCAATCAAGGTGGCAAAAAAGAAATCAGACCTGTCTAAGAAAAATATCAGCCAAACATTGTACCGTAACCGCATAACAACTTACATATCCAAGGAGCTAAAAAGCAGGCAGGAGGAAGTGCCGCTGGTGAAATCCTATATCGATTTGGCGAAATGTGAACCTTTGCATTTAAAGAACAAGACAGTGAAAGAGATATTCATGAAATTGCTCAAAGTTGTATTGTCAAACAGTGAAACACAATCAGTGAAGAATTTCAGAGAATAACCAGAAAATAATTTGTTTCGTTTTTTTATTGACTATGTTCGCACTAATATGAATTGTAATTTCTTGGGAAAGAAGTTGATAATGTGGTTCAATGAAAATAAAGAAGGCAAATGAGAGAAGGCATTTTCGTTTCGATTTCGAGGCAAAAAAAACTTCAACTTCTTAAAATATTTTCCATCGTTAATCCTTGTTTGAAAGAAGAAACTTAAAGATAGTAATTCCATCCATCGTATTTTGTGTGTTTTCTACCAGTCACTTCATTTGAGAAAGTTAGGGGTAGTTACACGTATAATTTCACCCGGGGTGAATTTTACCCCGGGGTGAGTTCAACCCTGTCTGTGAAGAAATCACTTTGTTGGTATACACGTTATAGCCGGGGTGAAACACAACCCCAAGGCTTATTTCACCCCTGTTTATAAGGGTTCAACCCTATGTCTTAAGAAAACCCTATGAGTGTATACACGTTGTGCCCGAGGTGAAATTTCACCCCAGGCTTATTTCACCCCTGTCTTAAGCATAGGGGTGAAAATTCACCTCGGGGCGAAATGCGCATGATTTTAACGTGTAAACACAAAATTATTTTCAATCCGGTTTTAAAATATGCGTAACTCATTTTTTATGCTGAAATTATAAAAAAGAACATGTTTAGATCTTGGATTCGTATGTTTTTTTTTTACGAGCACGCTGCTGTTAGAAGCAAGATGGCAGAGTTCAGAAAAAATTTAATCAAGTATGTTAATTCTTTGTAATACAATACTGTAATAAACATTTATGTAATTTGCAATAAAATAACAAAATAATAATTTATTTCCTTATTTTTTGTAGTGACTATTGCAGTGACAATGAATCAGATTCATCTAGCTCCCCATTACCACCTCCTAAAAAGTTAAAAAAAACAATAAAAAAACAACTAAGCAAGGGTACAAGCAGCCAAAGATTTCGCTGGAGTATAGAAATGCAAGAGGACCTCCTAAAGTGTTTGGCAGAGACAAAGACGAACTATGAATTTAAAGGACTAGCTTTCGAAGCAGATCTAGTGCGTCTTTATTCTGATGTACGTACTCTCATGGCCAATAAATATGAAAATGGCGAGTTTGGCCCAATTTCCACCAGCCAAATTGATCAGGATCTAAGTACTGATGAGTTATCAGATGCTAAGGTGAGGTTAGGAGAAGAAAAGAAAGCAGTGAAAATAGGCTATGACCGTGTAAAGCAGAAAGTTAAAGACATCAGGCAAGATTATAGGAAGGCAGTGACGGAAGGTAGAAGATCGGGGAATGGAAAAGTAGTATGTGATAATTGGGAAATTTTGAAGAATATATGGGGTGGCTCACCGGCAACAAAGACTATTAATAATGCAATAGACTCGTTAGAATTTGGTGAGGCTTTGCATTTGCCAGAAGAGACTTTACCTGGCGATTACGAGGAAAGGCCATTTCAAAGAGAGGAAAATCCGATATCAGAAGAAATAGAGGACGACAATAGGTCTGAGGAGAGCTTTTCAAGCAATTCCCAAGGCAAAAAAGCTCCAACTGCTACTTACGTAGACAACAAAAGAAAACTTTTGGAAAAAAACTATCTGCTAGTCAGCGAGATCAAGTGTATTTGAACCTAGCCAAGGATGACCTGAAGTTAAAGCAGTCAATGCTGGAATCCTTGACTGAAGAAACAAATAAAGTTTTTGGGCAAATTTCAACGTCAATTGAAAAAGTTGGAGAATCAATTGGGAATGGTTTGGCACTACTTGCCCAAGCCTTAAGTGGAATGCAAACTACCCAACCTTCACCATTTGATTATCAATACCCTATGCAGTTCAATTTGAACCGAAACCATCAATATCACAGTCCCAATTATGAATCATCTTACAGTTTTGTTGTAGAATCAAGCCCTCAAGGATCCAAAGAAAAAAACTATGAAACGTTGTAAATGATTTTATTTTTACTTTGAGAACAAATAGTTTCCAGAAGATTACAAATACTCCTTAAAATAGTCCGTAATTGCGTCTCTAACTTTTTTACCCAGTGCAGTGTTATACATATTGATTCTGTCAGCCTTTAAATTCCCCAATCTTTCATCTCTGATTATTTTTTCAACCATTGTTAAATCGACATCTGCTTTTTGTTTTTCACAAAAATTATGTAAAACAAAACAAGAAAAAATAATAGGGGGCAATCTTTCTGTAGGAATATCCATTGGTCTCAATAATATTCTCCACCTTGCCTTCAACCTCCCAAATGCGCATTCTATCTGATTTCTTGCACCTCGTAACATCTGATTAAATATAACTTGTTCGTTTGTGAAGAAGCGGGTAGGTAAGCTGGATCGCCTAACAAATGTTGTGGAACGCATTCTCGCCCAGGCAAAAGTTCTTTGTGGAACAATCTATATATTAATAGCCGATTCTCTGTCTGTCTGTCTGTCTGTCTGTTTGTTTGTCTGTCACGCAAAATGGTAGATTGAGTTGTGAGCGAAATTATTTTTTTGTGTGCGACGTGAGTTCGAAGCAAATACATTGCAACCCCAATCGAACGTGACTTTTTTTGGCTGATGAACTAATAGGAATAACGTTTTGTTTTTATCATTATTGTTAGTTTTATATTCCACGTTGACTTGGCTTTGAAAACAATACATCAACTAAATACAAACTAACTGAAACTAACTGATTAAACGTTTTGGACATAAAGCAGTGGCAAAACGTGCGGTTTACCAGTGTATCCTAACGTATCCTTGCCTGACTGTCTGAGACGGGTGAACATTTTTTCGAGCAAAGAAAAAATGTTTAAAAACCGATAGGTAAAAAAAGAGTATATGATACAAAATATTTTTTTTTGCTTTTGTCATAATAGTTGTCTTAATTTGTTTTAATCGATTTCTTTTAATCTATTTTAATCAGATCGAACGTTTTTTTTATATTCACTTTATTCATTTAGCACGTGCCTTTTTTTCTCTCCTCCCGTGTGATCTTTTTAAGAAGAGAAACCATTTCCCCCTTACGTTTGATAGCACCCATGTTAGAGCGCGTAACTTTTTTAAAACAAAAGCTAATAAAAAGTTGAAGTTTTCTCTCTCTACGTTTTCAGTGTATTGTTACACTGCTAAAAGATTGGTTTTACGAGAGGTTGTGACTTCGAATATGCTTCTGGTTGAACACAAGTTTTACGAACCGTTTATAAGGAAATTTGACGTTTATTGATACAGTGATACAAGGCAGGTGGACATGGGCGGCGAGCGACGCCGCCTTGGCGGCTAGTTTGAATTTATTCTCTGTGAAGTTTCTTTGAATGTTACAATTAGCAAACACGGGGGCGTCATGAACACTGCCAGGCCACTTGATTTCAACATTCGTAAATTGGCCGTACGCGTTGCATATAGCCTGGCAATTGAGCGAGTAATACATTTTATATGAAAAGTAATCATGTGCGTTTTCAATGGGTTGCTTGATAGGTATATGTGTACCATCGACACAACCAATAGTTTGTGGGAAACCAAATCTCATAAGAAATTGCGATATTGTCTTTGTTACGTCTTCTTACTCTGTAGGAAACTTTATAAGTTCTGGGCCAAGGTCCTTGGAAATTATTCCACATATTTCATATACAACTTAACCTACAGTACATCTGGCTATACCGAATGCATTGGCAATCATCTTCATGGAACCTTGATCTTTTAGGTAGTATAGTGTAACTGCTACCCTTTTTTCCAAACCAATGATATCTTTGCGAACTTTCGACGATCTTTGCTTTGCATAAGGGCGAACAAGTGAAACCAACTTCATAAAGTCAGTTCTAGACATTCGGAAATTTTTATTCCATTCTTCATTGTTCATTTTTCCAGAATACGAATTTTGCCACCATTTGTCTGTCCTACCAGGCTGAACCCAAACGGATTGTTTTCTTCGCAAATACCTTGAATAAAAGGCTTATAATATACTTATAAAAAATAAAAATAAAACAAAAATATGGTGGACTTTTGCCAACCAAGAAAAATGGTTAAGTTAACGTAATATTAACCTAGTTTTCTTACTACAACAAGGTTATTCTAACAGGATGCGATCATCAAAGTTTGCGGTCAACAATTTGCTATTTTCGTCTAGGATAACCGAGGAAAATGTCGTTACAGCCTCGTTCTTTTAAACGCAAATAACAGACTTTTAACCAAAAGATGGCATGATCACATCTTGTTAGATTAAGACACTCACAAGCAACTAGATTTAAAAATATAATGATAACTACCTCAATCTCATTTGTCGATATCTTGCCATGGCGGTATTCCTAGCTGTCAAAATCTCAAGCCGCATCGTTTCTAATCGCCTCTGTTGGTTCAATATTTGAATTAGTAACAACGAATAGAGTTGCAATAGAAGAATACTAATTGCCAGAATAGCTGACAAACTCGACAAAAATATTGTTAATTTCTTCTTATTGACAGCCATTTTGTTACTTCAACAAACACACTTGTAGAAAGAACGTAACCTTTGGTCTGTGTGCCGAATGGTCTTATCATGCGGCAAAGATAAATATTGCCGAGGTGAAAGTTCACAAATTTCACCCCGGCTTTTACCTTACGTGTATCGTAAAAAAATTTGAACCCGGGGCAGTTTTCACCCTGCCTACGTGTAACCGACCCCTAAGACAGGGGCGAAATTCACCCCGGGGCGACTTGAGCATGATTTTGACGTGTATGCATAAAATTGCTTTCAAACCAGGTTTAAAATGTGCGCAACTCACCTTTTTATGCTAAATTTCACCCCGGTTTTTAACCTGCATGTATCGTAACAGTTTTCAACCCACCTACGTGTAACCGACCCCTTAGTGTCATATTCTGTTCATATCGAAGAAATCAGTTTGGAAGATGTAGATGAAATGAAGCAAGTGGCAAGGAAATTGTTTGTATCAGGTGCTAAGAATGACCTGAATGTTACTCCAAGTTTATGGGTTTTCTCAAATGTTGCTCCAGTTCATTGTGAGCAGTTGTTGATGTCTGTTGGATATGGACTTGGAATAAACACAATGGAAGGTCGGGAACAAAAGTATCAGATGATTCACAAGTATTCGGCCAATAGTACATACCAGGATCGATGGGGTGCTATATTCCGCCATGAATATATTCAATTAGTTTATCTGAGGGAAAATGGTTTTGATGTTTCAAAATACCGCAAACGTAAAACTACGTATTTACCCAAGATCGAGGAAGGGTACTGTAGTTGTTCAATGGAGAAAATCAATGGAAACTGTGAATTATGTGATGATTTAGTTATGCAGGGTATAGTTTCAGAAATAGAACTCTTGGTTTAATTATTGAGATTTGCTTTAGTTAGTTCATTTGGCAAAATTGAAAATACTTTTGACTATTTAGTTAAAGTTATAGGAATATATGTATATGAGTTTTTGAGCAATTATATTATACTAACTTTTAAAGCTGCCCTCCACAAATGAAAAGGTTTGAGTGCACTGCTTTCATTTGAATTTTTGTGTAGGCTTAGGTAGAAATCTTTATGTTTAGATGGACTTTTACCTAGCAAATGAATTTGTGTGAAGCCAAATGGTGAAAAACGGCTTTAATTTCATGGATTTGAAATCAATTTATTTCATGCGTATTAATTTTTCGTGTGTATTTATTTTTGCGTATATACATTATTGTTTCTTAAGTTTAAAAGATTGCAACAAGAGAAGTCACTTTTTTGGGAGAAAAAGTTTTGTGTGTATTAATTTTCGAACACAGCTTTGTTAGCGTAAATTCTATACTACATTCCGTGTGCGAATTGATTTTTTGCACAAATGCACGAAAATTAGTATGCGTGAAAATTAGTACGATAAGGTAGGGAATGGCTTTAACTATAATTAAAACTTACATACGTTTTTACATACGTTTCCGTCCTTTTTCATAGGTGCAATTTAATTTGTTTTTGTTCTATTTTTATTTTGTGTGCAATTAGTCGCGTTTAGTTATTGATAATTTTGTTGTTGATAATTTTGTCTTCATTCATAAAGCATATCCATCTGCAATACGTGCATGGTTTCCTTTTTTTTATTATCAAAATGTGAAGCACATTAAAAATTTCAGTGAGATTACTAAAATTTTCTGATAAGAGTTAAAATATATTGAAAAAAGAAATGTATATTCATAGATTCATTAAAAGTCAATATTATATATATATTATAAGGTCATTATTATACGTTTATATTTAGATATTATTTAGATATTATTTTAATATATATTACATTATACTTCATTATTTATGACAAAAAGTATATTTTATGCAGGAGACCATATTTGATTGCAGTTTATTTACATTTAAACAGTTCCTCTTGTTTGTAATTTTTTTGTTCCTCCCCACTTCTTGGCTTACTTATCAGTGGACTAAGCTTAGTTATGTCATGTGATTTACGCTGTCGCGACTGTACGTCACGTGACAACTTTCAAACTAAAATATTGCACATTAAGGTAAATAGGTTGAATCAAGTAGCAGTGATTGTATATGTGTGAAGCAATAAATAGCCAAATATGTTGCTATCAATGAGTAAAAATGCAACTGATTGCAACATTGATAAAAACAACATCTCAACATTGACTTGATGTATGCTAGATGACAGCTACTAGCTGAGAAGGCATAAGTTACTAGCCACACACACTTCTACGACCCTTTCTACGACCCTTACTATTCAGATAATAACCACTTGAAGACTTTCAAATCTTTATTTAACGAATTCCAAGTCAAAAAATGTTAAAAAGCATTCAGAAGAAGTAAATAGACGATTTCGGAGATAGGACACCATTATTAATATTTTATCGCGTTGGGGCAAGTTGAACTTTGGACTTTTATGGTTCACTGGATTTTCCGCATCATATTGGTGGAGAAGGTGAAAAGGTAAGGACATATTGTATTTTCTAACTCTATTTTTCTTATTTTAGTTTTTTTCGAAGCTTCAGACCAGTTTCTTTTGAAACTTATAGGGACCACGGAAGCCAAGTATTCAAAAGTTTATTCATGATTTTGCCTTGCTCTTAACATAAATCGGATAAAAGAGCTTCTTTGTTTTGATCTGCCACATCATGTTGCCTCTATTTCAAGTTGTCTCAAATGTTTCCTTTTCTTTTAGATCTTGCATTAACAATTACATAATAATATCTTTTTAATTGGATTTTGGACTTGACTGACATAATTTTAACTCTTTTGGACCTGGATTTATTGTTTTACATTTGTGATTTTGGACCGGACTGGCATTATTTTAACTCTTTTGGACTTGGATTTATATCGCTTTTCATAATCATGTGTAAACATGATCGCTGTGTTGTTGGTGTTTGTAACAATGACAAACGATATCCTGAGCGGATGGAAGTTCACAGTTAATGTTACAAGTGGAAAAATTGTGATGCATAACATAGAGCTAGAGCTAGTGCTGCTGCCTGGATTCATTAAGTCTCAACCCACCTGAATATTTCTATGTGCGCTCCAATCACTTTGTTGATGGTAAACCTACGAAAGAACACCCAGACCTAACGCTTTTTTTAACAGCCACCTGCGAGAATGTGGGTCGCAAGCCTCGTATAAGCACCAGCCATGCATGAACACCATGCGAATACTATTTCTGTGTTTTCGTTAGTTGTAGAATTTGTTATTATCCACAAAGTTTTATTTTCGTGAATAGCCTGTAAAGCTCTGATGTCACAGTAAATATATGTCATTTTTTCTTGGAAGATACTTCGTAAGTTTTTATCTCTCCAACGAAACCACTATCAAAAAAAGAGTAAGCCTTTTGGTCTTTATATTTTCCAATGCAATCTGCATTGAAATCTTTCTTCTTCAAAATATAGGAAAGAATGTTACCAAGAGTTATTGATGGCCATTGTGTCACATCACCAATTAGATTTTCTAATGGGATTGACTTGGGATCTGGAACATTAAGAGCAGATATTTTTTTGCATAATTTTTCTCCAACATTTTTTTCTGTTCCTCAGATGACTGTATGATTCCTTTACCCAGTTTATTAGCGCAAAAAGCACAAGCTACGAGTTCTACTTTTCGCCCTGTTGCATTTAATCCACGTACACTTAGGTAATCTGACAGTTGCCTTGCACTAAGTTCCAAAAAATCTTCGTATTTTGTTAACGGCATTCTAATGATTACTGAATCACGCTATACTGACTATACTGACTTATTTCACACGTGCGCTGAAGCTTTTACTTTTTTCCACACTTGCGAAGATAGTTTTTTATCACCCTCCACACAGTAAAAAGAATGCTATGCGATGGATTGCAGTCCAACAAAGACTGCTCACCAGCAGCATATTCTATACTTTCTAAGGAAATGAAAAAACAACTTTTCTTTCACTCGCAAGGTCGTTTGCACAGCGCAATCCTTTATGTTTTGCTTAATTTGATCGGAGGTCGAAGTCCAACTTTCCCCACCACGAAAAAAATTCATAAAGGCGTCTATCTCCGAAATCGTCTATTTGATAAGCTGAGCGCATCGTTAAATATGTCAGCCAAAGCGATGCTTCTGCAACGTCCGTTCATTTTTAATGTCTCATTTTGCAGCCCAGATTTGCCCGCCGTGAGTTGTTTCGAGTAAGATTCTAAAGGCGTCAGTGAGGACTGTAAACAAACATGCTTTCTTTGTTCAAAGTAATCGAAGATATTCATTGCTTTCAATGTATTCACCTAGCAGTTTTCAAATCAACTGGCCATGTCAAAGGTTGAGAGTTAGACAGCAGTGTTCATTAAAATACCGGGTTGCCGTCCGGCGGGGTCAGTCTTGCTTAATGGAGGGGAAGGCTTCTTCAGCTTTGGTTGGCAACCTTCCTAGAGATGGTGTCTCGATAAAAACACTTGGTCGGCAAGCCATAATTGTCTTTAGGGGTAGGTAGAGATACCATCCGGTCTAGTACCCCTACTTCGTCTATTAGTGTAGATGTGGTGCTTGCAGTGCTATATCTACTCTAGGATGATGAACAACGGTCTGCTTGTTGCACTTGACTGTCTGACAAATGCTTGAGTCTATTTTCAATACTGCTTCTTAGTTTCATCAGAGAAGCAAAATGAGTCTTTCACTGTGTATTCATTAAAAGTTAATGAAGATAATAGTGGCACAAGAAACTTTGCTAAACTGTATGTAGGCGTTCCAATGGCAGACAGGATGGGCCGAAAAGGTGGTACGCCATTTTTACATGGTTTATGTATTTTAGGTAAACCATATAAAATACCAGGCCTAGAACCTGATGGAAAAAGTTTCTTTCTTGTATGCATCGTTAGTTATAATACCTTTGTTAAGTAAATCCTTATAAGAATTTTTGAGCTTATTTTCTAGATTAATGATGTAGTTAAGATCTTTTCCTTCTGGAATGTTTAATAACAAAAATTTTGAAGTTTCATTAAGCAAAGTTTGAACACTGTTGTTATAAGCATCTCTATCTAGAACTACAACAGTATTACCTTTGTCTGCTTTAAGTATGACTAAGTGTTTTTTGCGGACAAGGTTATTAAGAGCCTCAAACTCCGTTTTGGAAAGATTTTCAGGAGGAGATTCATTGTTGTTGTAATTCTGATAGGTGGAGAAGGAAAGATCTTTTAGTCTAGCTTTAATAAGTTCACTATCAAAATCGTTGGAAATATGACATTTAATTTCACGATATAACAATTCAAAAGGTAAAAGGAAACTAGCATATTCAAGTTTGTTAGGCTTGATGGCAAAGTTGAGACCTTTACTTAAAAGTGATTTATCAGACTCAGACAACAGATACGAAGAAAAATTAAATATGACTTTATCTGGGTCATGATATTGAGGGGAACCGATGTAACGACTATATTTACAATGCAGGTTGCGGTCTCTGGTTAGCAAGTCGTGAAGCTTCTTAGCTTGAACATCATCACTCTTCTTAATTTGCTTGTCGTTTGAAACCAAAAACAAGGTACACACATGAGTATAATCGAGAAAATTCAAAGTGTTTTGTAACGAATTCTTAACAATATGTAATTCTGAGGACAAAGATCGAAGTCTAGATTTTTTACATTTAACCTCCTCTGCAAGTAACGATTGTTGACATTTACGATATGCTGTAGACGATGTTAGATTTTTGTTTGCGAGACGGAATTTCGGGAAGTTAGGAATCACATTCTTTTCTTCACATAAAGTCAGGAATTCTATATCAAGTTGGCATTTTCGAGACTTTAAGTCGAGCTTTTCAAGAAGTCAAATTCTTTTTAAAGTTTCTTTACCATATCTTTGTCTAATAACTTCTGGTATTGACAATCGGGTAGGAAAACGAAGACGGATCAGAAACAGGAAAACTAAGCTAATGACTCTTACAAGCATAGTGACAAAGGAACGAGTAAAAATATTATTAATGACGTCTTACGGTATCGGATGATTTCCTGCGTCCTTTAGTTGACGAAGCCATGTTAACGTAACCATAAATGACAACAGAAACCAGTCAGGAAGTAGTAGATAAAAACGAACGTTGTTAGATTCCTCTTCTCAACGTTCTTTCTTTTTTGGATGTCAATATAACTCGAGATAACGGTCATTTTGTCACTAGTATCTATCGCAAACCCACGTTTAGTGGTGTATTCTCCAATTTCCATAGTTTTATACCAGAACATTTTAAACACGGTCTTGTTTACTCACTCTTGTTTCGTAGCTTTCGCATTTGCTCCAGTTGGAGTCTTTCTCATATAGAGGTTGAAAAACTTAAGTCCATTTTTAGTAAAAATAGCTATCCTAGAAGTGTTATCGATTTATGTATTAGAGTTTTTTTGAGTAAATGTTTTCGCCATAACGAACCTGTTTGTACCGTTCCAAAAAAGGACGTGTTTATTTCTTTACCATATTTAGGTAAATTATCTTTAGAACTTCGCAGTCACTTATCTAAAATTTTGAAGGAAAACTTACGTCATTGTAATTTACGCATAGTTTTTAAGTCGTCTAACCGCATTAATACTTTTTAAATTTAAGGATAAAATTCCCAAGTTTTTGAGATCAGGTCTCGTTTATTGTTATAAGTGTTCTGGCTGCAATGCCAGATATTACGGCAAGACCAAACGCCACTTCAAAGTTAGAGCCTGTGAACACCTAGGAATTTCTCATCTCACCGGTAAGAGCGTCAAGGCTAGCTTGTACAATACGACAGCCATTAAGGACCATTTCTTAGTTTGCAATCACTCTCCATCACTAGACGATTTCTCTATTCTTTGTTCCGAAAGTAATGACTTCATATTAACTTTGATGGAGAGCCTTTTGATAAACCGTGATAAACCTTCTCTCAATAGAGCCATCCAATCAATGCCTTTAGAATTATTCTAGAATATCTAATTTGACACGTTATTGTAACTTATTTAATTTGACACGGTATTGTAACTTATTTAAACTGAAACGTGTAAAAAAATTTTACAAAAATAATAACAAACTTCTTTTAGAGCAGAACTCTGAGTTTCATGTTACCAATCATCAGCTGCTACAAATGATGTATAGAATGAAAAAATTCTCAATTTACAAACGTAAACGTACGATAATTGCTATGTCGTAAGATTTTAATAAATAGCGCAATAAAACAGAACAAAAGGTGTAATTATCAGTCTTTAGATTTATAGTTAGCTAGCATATATTTGTTCATGTGGCGACATTTTGCAACAATTTCTGATCTTCTGTTTAAAAGTTCAGATTTTTTCTCGAAGGATAAGATCTCTAGTTTCTCCTGTAAGCACTGTCTGAACGTTTTTGACACATTTGAGTACGCCTTTACATGCTTAATGATCGACCAATTAAGGTTTGGTACAGTGCCACGATCTTTTAAGCTCCATACATGTGTTGATAAGGTCGTACTGTTCATGTATTTTCTGTTTCGGAAGGATTGGTTGTGTCCGTTGAACCTTTGTTTAAACTCTTTTTCAGTCAAACCTATGTAAACTTTCTTCTCCTCATTTGGTGCGGTGACCTCGCATTTATAGATGACAGAAGTGGCTCTGCAATTCCCGTTTAGTGGGCATCCTTTTTTGTTACGGCAATTACACGCTTTGGTGGTCGCTTGTGTGTCCGAAGAAGCTTTCTTATTGTGGGCATTGATGATCGAGCGGACGTTTTCTGTGCAAGAGTAACTCACTTTAACGTTATTTTTGTTAAAGATTTTCCGTAGATTGTTTTCCTTGGTGAAGTGTTTGTTGATTAACTTCATGAAAATTTTGGCGACGTTGGTCGAGACATTTTTGTTATAAGGTGGGTTCAACCAAATAATATTACGTTTTCTCCTCCTACAGTGGTTGTTAGGCTCAGGTTTCTTGTAGGTAAGTTTTATGTTTCTATATCCACTAGATTCCAGAGCTGCCTCGTATTCGGATTTCGCCTTGTTGAAAACATCTTCGTTAGATGAATTTTTTGCTAATCTCCAGTTGATTGATACTGGGAGTTGTTTCAGTATGTTCTTTGGGTGGTTGGATGATGTATGTACATATTTCAGCTGGTCGTTGGGTTTTTTGTAAGGTCTAAATGTTACGTCCAGAAAGTCTACTGTTTTCAAATTAATCTGAATTTCAATGTCGAAACCGATTTCTTTGAAGACCGAAACTATTTCCTTTTGTTTAACGTCCGCTGATCTTCCGTTTAGGTTGCGGGTTAGCATAAGACCATCGTCTCTGTACAGTCCAACGTTTTCTTTGTCAGTAATTTGTTGGGTAAGATTCTCCAGAATATAAATACCGACTAGTTCGCATACTTCTGCTCCATCAAAACTCCCCATTGTTACATCAAAACAGTCTTTCGATTTCTTCTTCTTCCAAGCCTCAGCGTTGGTAAATAACAGGGATTTACGACAATGACGGATTGTTCTTAAGTCCTTGTCACTTATTTGAGAATGCTGGCTGGCAAAGTTCAAAGGGTTTTCTAAGATTTCTTTAGTGATGGCTGGGTAGAATTCTTTAATGTCCATCTGGATGAAGGTACACTCGTGTTTTTGTTCGATAGAAGAAAACCATTCTGTTACCTGGTCAGTGTTCTTCCATTGATTTACTTGCAGAAGGTTTCGTAAAGATGTATTTATTCGATCGAGGATAGATTTGCTGATTGCACCGAGTTCACTTTTACATGGGTTAATCAGGCGGCAAGTGTGTTTTTGGTGGAAGTTATCCTTATGGTCTTTCAAAGTGATGAAAGCTTCTGATTTGGCGAGGGATTCAGCACGATCGTCGACACAAAATGAGGTTGCAATAAATTTAGCCTCTTGGTTAACAGACGCTTCCAACAGTGGAGGTGCTTTTTCGTAGAGTTTTGTCACGTTTTCGTGTAACAATTTCTTGTGCATATCGGTTGGCATTGCATATATATTTGACGTTTTGTCTGCAAAAACAAAAACTTTATTGGAATTTCGAATGTTCGACAGGTCTTCTTTCAATTTCCTTTGGAACGTGTCGTTGTTGTTTTGAAATTCAATATTTTCGAACAAATCGAGTAGGTCGGATTCGAAAGATTCTAACTGTGGACAGGGAGGTGGTGTTTTTTTGCTTTTGAAACCATATCGTTCAGGTAGTTGTTCATCCGAGTATTCTTTGTTATTAATCCAAAACATTTTCCATCGCATACGTTTTATAACTGCTTCTATTTTGTCGATTAGCTTTAACTTGTACGAGTTTATGTCTGGCGTTGGAATATTTTATATAACAGTAGACGTGAGCATGGAGGGAGACTCCTCCGAAAGCTAGTCAATGTAAATACATGGATTTGTCAAAGGATTTGTCGTTTTTATCTACTACTTCCTGACTGGTTTCTGTTGTCATTTATGGTTACGTTAACATGGCTTCGTCAAGTAAAGGACTCAGGAAATCATCCGATACCGTAAGACGTCATTAATAATATTTTTACTCGTTCCTTCGTCACTATGCTGGTAAGAGTCATTAGCTTAGTTTTCCTGTTTCTGATCCGTCTTCATTTTCCTACCCGATTGTCAATACCAGAAGTTATTAGACAAAGATATGGTAAAGAAACTTTAAAAAGAATTTGACTTCTTGAAAAGCTCGACTTAAAGTCTCGAAAATGCCAACTTGATATAGAATTCCTGACTTTATGTGAAGAAAAGAATGTGATTCCTAACTTCCCGAAATTCCGTCTCGCAAACAAAAATCTAACATCGTCTACAGCATATCGTAAATGTCAACAATCGTTACTTGCAGAGGAGGTTAAATGTAAAAAATCTAGACTTCGATCTTTGTCCTCAGAATTACATATTGTTAAGAATTCGTTACAAAACACTTTGAATTTTCTCGATTATACTCATGTGTGTACCTTGTTTTTGGTTTCAAACGACAAACAAATTAAGAAGAGTGATGATGTTCAAGCTAAGAAGCTTCACGACTTGCTAACCACAGGCTGCAACCTGCATTGTAAATATAGTCGTTACATCGGTTCCCCTCAATATCATGACCCAGATAAAGTTATATTTAATTTTTCTTCGTATCTGTTGTCTGAGTCTGATAAATCACTTTTAAGTAAAGGTCTCAACTTTGCCATCAAGCCTAACAAACTTGAATATGCTAGTTTCCTTTTACCTTTTGAATTGTTATATCGTGAAATTAAATGTCATATTTCCAACGATTTTGATAGTGAACTTATTAAAGCTAGACTAAAAGATCTTTCCTTCTCCACCTATCAGAATTACAACAACAATGAATGTCCTCCTGAAAATCTTTCCAAAACGGAGTTTGAGGCTCTTAATAACCTTGTCCGCAAAAAACACTTAGTCATACTTAAAGCAGACAAAGGTAATACTGTTGTAGTTCTAGATAGAGATGCTTATAACAACAGTGTTCAAACTTTGCTTAATGAAACTTCAAAATTTTTGTTATTAAACATTCCAGAAGGAAAAGATCTTAACTACATCATTAATCTAGAAAATAAGCTCAAAAATTCTTATAAGGATTTACTTAACAAAGGTATTATAACTAACGATGCATACAAGAAAGAAACTTTTTCCATCAGGTTCTAGGCCTGGTATTTTATATGGTTAACCTAAAATACATAAACCATGTAAAAATGGCGTACCACCTTTTCGGCCCATCCTGTCTGCCATTGGAACGCCTACATACAGTTTAGCAAAGTTTCTTGTGCCACTATTATCTTCATTAACTTTTAATAAATACACAGTGAAAGACTCATTTTGCTTCTCTGATGAAATTTTGAACCAGAACGTCGAATATTATATATGATATTTTTTCATTTTTTCATGATATTATCGTATCGTTAAAAATGAATGAACATTAATATAACTATAATATAAATATATATATAAACTAGCCGCCAAGGCGGCGTCGCTCGCCGCCCATGTTCAGCCTGCCTTGAGTTCACGAAAATAAAACTAAAGAATTTGCAATCATAAGTGTGCCCATGTTGTGGAGCTCGAAAAACTGATCAAAAAAATGTATGGGATTGTTTCGCTACGACCAACCGTTACGGAGATATCGTCGATCAAAAGTTTTGATGACGTCACAGACCTGTCCCCTCAAAAAAATGAGACCCAAATTTTTCATCACCCCATCGCCTGTATCGCGGACCCCCAAAAACGTCAGTTATCCCTATTGGTTACCGAGAGAATTTTCCCTAAACGTCGCGTTCTATTTGGGTCTCAATGTTATGGCTTCACACTGACGTCACGTAAAAAATAAGAAATGATTTCTCTCGCAGCTCAGCTACCATTTGTGACTTACAAGCAAACAAACAAACAGACAGAGAATCGGCTATTAATATATAGACTAGCGGCCAAGGCGGCGTCGCTCGCCGCCCATGTCCACCTTCAGCCTGGGTTGGGTTCACAAAAAATAAAATTAAGGATTTGGCAATAATAAGTGTGCCCATGTTGTAGAGCTCGAAAAACTGATCAAAAAAATGTATGGGATCGTTTTGCTACGACCAACCGTTACGGAGATATTTTTGATCAAAATTTTGATGATGTCATAGACCCGTCCCCAAAAAAATTAGACCCAAATTTTTCGTCACTCTATGGCCTGCATCGCGGACCCCAAAAAACGTCAGTTATCCCTATTGGTTACCGAGATAATTTTCCCTAAACGTCGCATTCGATTAGGGTCTCAATACAATGGTTTCACACTGACGTCGCGCACAAGAAGAGAAATAATTTATGTGTGATCTTACATTGCTGACTCCCCGATTTCTTTCGCAGTTCACATCTACCATTTTACGTGACTTACAAACAAACAAACACACAAACAGAGAATCGGCTATTAATATATAGACTAGCTGCCAAGGCGGCGGCGCTCGCCGCCCATGTCCACCTGCTCTGTATCACTGTAGCAATAAACGTCAAATTTCCTTATAAACGGCTCGTACAACTTGTGTTCAACCAGAAGCAGATTCGAAGTCACAACCTCTGGTAAAACCAATCTTTTATCAGTGTAACAATACACTCAAAACGTAGAGAGAGATAACTTCAACTTTTTATTAGCTTTTGTTTTAAAAAAGTTACGCACTCTAACATGAGTGCTATCAAACGTAAGGGGGAAATGGTTTCTCTTCTTAAAAAGTTCACACAGGAGGAGAGAAAAAAGGCACGTGCTAAATGAATAAATAGAATAAAAAAACGTTCGATCAGAACGCTTAACAATTAAAAGAAGAAATTAAATTATCAAAAGAAAAACAAAACAAAAAAACATTTTGTTTTATGATACTCTTTTTTTACCTATCGGTTTTTAAACATTTTGATTGCTCAGAAAAAAAAGTTCACCCGTCTCAGACAGTCAGGCAAGAGTTAGTGGCAAACCAAACATGCTGCCACGTTCTGCCACTTCTGCTTTTTGTCCAAAATGTTTAATCAGTTAGTTTCTTTGTATTTAGTTGATGTACTGTTTTCAAAGCCAGGTCAACGTGGAATATAAAACTAACAATAACGATAAAAACAAAACGTTATTCCTATTAGTTCATCAGCCCAAAAAAGTCACGTTCGATTGGAATTGCAATGTATTTGCTTCGAACTCACGTCGCACACAAAAAAAGAAATAATTTCGCTCACAACTCAATCTACCATTTTGCGTGACTTACAAACAAACACACAAACAAACAGAGAATCGGCTATTAATATATAGATATATATATATATAACTATAATATAAAAAGATCGCATGAGAGACTAAAATCCATTTAGATACGATTTGATTTATTTCTGATACACCACATTATAGCAAATGTAGATAGCAAATGTTATAGCAAAAACAAGATTTTTGGTTCTTCCATAAACTTAAATACTTACTAAAAATGAAAAACAAAATTTTTTATTTCACAGACTTAAAGTCCGGAAATACTAACAATAAGGAGTCCATAACAAAACACATAACAAAATAGAAGGAACAAGATATTTTCTGCAGTAAATATTAATAGGAACTCGATGTCAATAGATTTTCTAGTTCTGTTATTTTTGAGCAACATATTTCATAATCTGCCCTATTCTTTTTTATCTCACGACACATAGCAGCAGCTTTTGCTGAACTCCCTAAATCCTGATTAGCATCAGCGGCCAAAGTCTCTGCCCCTATGCCTTGTTGCAATGCAGCTATAGTGTTTTCTAGATCATATTTTTGTTTCTTGTTGTTCTGTAAGTTATCTTCTGCTGCTTTACGTTTCAAAGACTTTTCATTCACCAAATTTCCTTCTCGCTTGCGGTCTAAGTCAGCTTTATACTTAGAGTAAGCAAACTTACAACTTCTATGAAGCTCTTTTGTAATATTAAAATCATGAACGTTAATTTTTTCACATATCATAGAATCATAAATGAGCCTTTGAGAGATAAGACACTTTTCTTGTAAATTATATTGTAGAACTTCTTTGTTGACAGAAAACCCTGTCTCAACATTACTTTGTCCATGTGACAAGACAAAGATAAACTTGCAGATATACCACACATCCTTAAAATCTTCATGGAGCAGGAACTTGCACAGAAACTCGTCAAGGCGATCATTTTTGTAATCAAACTTCAAAAATTCTTCATTCTTTTGGTATTTTACTAATTTCAACAAAGCATCATATTGAACTTTTGCACTATCTGCTGCTGCTGATGAAACACATTTTAATGAGTACACCTTATCAGCTAATGCTCGGAACCTTATACTGCCTTTGCTCTGGTTGTTGTACCATGTTCTTAGGGGCCAAGGATGAGGCATTTCGGATGATGCAAAAATTTAATGGTGATTTTTCCGAAAACTTTACCAAAAGGTTCAAAACAAGCTGTTTGCATTCCCCTTTGAGCTTCCTCTTTCTTTCAGACGTGACTTGAACTTTGTTTAATAGATCCTTGGTAGCTGCCCCCAAGTCAATTAATCCATCTTCTAGGTGATTATTTTTATCGTTAAGCCACTTTTTCTTCAATCGCTTAAGGGGTGTGTCAGCCTTGTCCAAAGCATCATTTCGAAAAACAAGACGACATAACTGATGCAAAATACTTTCTAGCTCATCTCGCATAAACGGTATCATAGGATTATCTGTCTGGAAAACAACTAAATATGGTTTCAGGATTCCAGCTAAAAAAGGCGAAAAATTGAAGCTTCAGTGGCACAAGTGCGTCTCTATAATGATCAACAATTGTTTGATATGATTTAACCTTCGGTCGAGATGACTTGCATAGTTTCTCCCAATATGTTGTGACTTTAACGAAACAGTTCCATATTTCTATTGCTCTTTCAGCAACAGGCTGATCCTCAACCCATCGTGTTGGACAAAATCTACAGAATAAGAAGTGCTTAATGTAGAAACCATGTAGAAATCTGAGCCACTCTCATGCCTGTTACATAGGTGACCATATTTTCCTTACTTCATTTAATCACTGAGAGGTAAAATCACTTAAAATCACTTATCTCTCATACATGATTACACACTACAAACAAAGAATTATATTCAGAATACCTTAACGGAAAAGTATCAGTATTTCCTTCCCGAGTATAAATCTCTCTTCTTGCTGGTGAGTCATGGAGCAACCAATACAATATTTAAGCAGCTTATCCACATGCCATTCAGGTGACTGGACTGCAGTTTGCAAGCATCCATGAAGAATGTGTTGGTTGCAACTGCCAATATTAATTGTTTCAGGTAAGTACTTTTCATTTAAATATTCATTCAATTTTTCTAACACATTCCAATTAACAGACGGCCCATCCATTGATAAATGAATCAATTTGCTTTCGTCAAGTTCTCTTAAAGATTCCTTTAATTTTTCAAATAGTGCATCTGCGTTTGGGCGAAGTAAAAACTTTGAATCAATGTATCGTGTTAGAACACGATTTTTTAAATTGTCCCAAAAACGAATACCAACATCCATTTGGCAGCTTTGTAATACATTATTTAAGCTCTCATCAAAAGAAAGACTGAAAAACGGTGAGTCCAACACATTCTTTGATAAAATACTTTTGAAATGTGGTGCAATGCCATAGTTCATAAGGTATGCACATTTTGTCTTACCAAGTGTAAACTTTAACGCATATTCACTGTCAGGAAACATAGTAGCAAAAAGCTTGCTTAAATCAACACAGGATCTAAAAGAAAGGTGTGCCATAACAACTTTTAAAGTCCATCTAATGTCTGCACTTAATGTAGTTTCATTAACTATCATGTTATCTAGAGTAAGTTGGTTCCCTTGTGTCTTTGCGTTTTTATCAGAATTTGAAGTGGTATCCTGCACTTCCTGACTAGAATTCGAAGAGGTTCCCTGAGCTTCTTGACTAGCAGCACTTGCTGCTGAGGTTTTCTTCTTGAAAAATTCACTTATGCCACTACCATTTCCAACTCTTTGCTGGTGCTTCTTCCCAAGTGCATGCCGGTCCAATGCATTAAAACCCATATTTGACAAGAGAAAATCTGTCTTGCAAATTGCACATCTTGCTTTGGTCCTATCATTGGTCTTCACTACCCATTTCTTATAGTTTATATTTGTCAACCACTCATCTCTAAAATATGTGCTCATTTTCTATTAAATGTATACTACACTAAAAGAATAAAATGATATCTTATATATAGAGACTGTAATACAGCTATTAGCATTGACTTATGAGGCACAAGTCTAAACAGATCTGTTAATAACTTACCTAAAATAAACTCTGCTGAAAAAGAATATTAAAAAGATATGGAATGCAAAAAAAGTGTTTCCTTTCAGATAACGCCAATTCTGGAACTTATAGACAAGAACTGGGCAGAAAATAGAAATATTGCTAGTGGCAAAAACGTTTTTCATGATTTTTCATGAATTTAAGCTAAAAACACCTGTTTTTGCATGATTTTCATGATACCTTCTGTTTCTTCATGATTTTTCATGATTTCTCATGATTTTTCAGGATCCGGCCACCCTGTATGTTGAGGGTGTTAGGATAGTGGTTTTACCTGATTGCTACTTTGTCGACTGGTAGTACATGAGCCCGAACTCTTTGCTAGCTACTTAGAGAGGCTGCTCTATCAACAGTCGAAAAATGGCGTTGCAGTAGTGGTGCCAAGTTGCGCTTGGACGGCGACCTGCTGCTGTAACGGTTTTTATCCTTAGAGGGCACAGCATTGCTTTTGTTACGACAATAAGTTCATACCTAACAGCAAACCTATATTGAAATGATCCTCTAGCGCAAGTTCTTCAGGCAACACAACTTTGGATTTCTTTCTCCTCATTATGAAAAAAATGTCAAATTCTAGTAAATCTAAATGGGGTACTCGTAAATCGCCAACGTCTTTCTCACTTTCCTTCTCTAATATTTGTGGACTTCGTGGGAACTTCTCTCATTTGGAATCTTTTCTGGCCAACTCATCTCCAGACATTCTTGCTATTTGTGAAACTAATCTTAACCCTTCTATTAGCTCTTCTGGCTTCGATGTACCTGGCTATCTTCCTATTAATCGCAAGGACTCATCTATGCTTATGCACCGCCTTGGTATCTATGTTCGTGACTGTCTTCCTGTCTGTCGTCAATTGAATCTCTAATCTCCTGACGAATCTTTCCTCTGTCTACGTCTTTCTCTCTTGCATTCAACTAGTTATCTTTTTTTTGTGTATCGCTCCCCATCTTCTCAGTCGTGCAACGTCATCAATTCTATCTCGGAACATATTGATAAAGCTCTCATATCACACCCTTCTGCTAATATCTTTGTGTTCGGTGATTGATTTCAATATTCATCATGCTGACTGGTTACCTTTCTCACACACTACCTCCCTATCTGGCATTGTCACTTTCAACTTTGCTATCTCTCACTCTCTTACTCAGCTTGTGAACTCTCCCACTTGCGTACCTGATCGAGCTGATCAGGAGCCTTCTTTACTTGACCTATTCCTTTCGTCTAACCCGAACATTTGCAAAACATCAACATCTGCTCCTTTAGTTCTATTGTCAACGTAGCCATTGACTTTAATTCCGCTTGCCCACAGGATCCACCTATTCATCGCAAACTTTATTCATACCATCGTGAGGACTGGGACAGCTTTCGAGATTTGATTCGTGACCTGCCGGTTGATCATATCTTTGCCTGTGATGCAGAGAGGTGTGCAGTAGAGATCTCTTCTTGGCTTCAGGTTGGTATTGATGAATTTGTTCCTTCTCGTAAATATCAGGTCAAACCTCACTCAACACCCTGGTTCTCTCCTACCATTTCTGCTGCAATTGCCCATCGTAATCATTTTTTCCATCGTTATCAACGTTGTAGCAGTGAAGACAACAGGTGTCTTTTCACCAGAGCTCGCAATGACTGTAAAAAAGTCATTGAGGAGGCTAAACGCACCTATCGAAATCTGGTCCATGATCGGCTTATATCTGAATCTATTGGGTCTCGTGATTTCTGGTGTATCTATCGGAGCCTTTCTAATAAGGGTAAGTCTTTGATTCCACCACTCTTCAACAGTCCTGAGGTGTTGACATTTGCTGTTAGTAAGGCGGAGCTCTTTGCTTAACAGTTCAGCAGGAACTTGATTAACACTGGTCATGTTTTGCCCGATATTGACCCCAGAACTGACGTGGTTTTGTCTTCTCTGAACATAACTCCCAAGATTGTTTCGAATGTTATTAGTTCTCTCGACTGTTCTAAGGCTACTGGTCCCGACGAAATCCCTGTAATAGTTCTGCAAAAATGCTCGCCTGAACTCTCTCCCATACTCTGTAGGCTATTCAGGAAGTACATCGATGAATCTTGTTTTCCTTCTTGTTGGAAGATTACTTCTGTTGTGCCTGTTTTCAAAAACTCTGGTGAGAGATCGGACCCTTTATGCTATCGTCCTATTAGTCTTCTCTCGATTATAAGTATGGTCTTCAAATCATTGATCAACTCTTCCATCACCCATCATCTAGAATCTCTTCATGTATTCTCTGATTACCAGTATCGTTTCCGTTCTGGTCGTTCCACTGCTGATGCTCTGACCGTCATCTCTGAACGTGTATGTCAGTCCCTCAATGCTTGTGGTGAGACACGAGCAATTGCTTTTGACATCTCCAAGGCATTCCACAAGGTTTGGCATCGTGGCCTTCTTCACAAGTTGAAGTCTTATGGCATTTCTGGTTCACTCTTGAATCTTGTAAGTCCTTTCTCAGTGGCAGGAGTATTAAGGTGGTTCTCAATGGTCATTCGTCTTCTTCTTACTCTGTTAATTCAGGGGTGCCTCAAGGTAATGTCCTTGGTCCAACCCTCTTTCTAATTTTCATCAACGACCTTCCCGATAGTATTCTCTGTAAACTTGCTATCTACGCCGACGACACTACTCTTTACTCATCTCTTGAAAAGACTAAGGACTTGTTTGATAAGGTTGAAATGGCTGCTGAGTTGGAAGACTATCTTAGGACAGTAGTTGAATGGGGTTAGAAATGGTTAGTTTCCTTCAATGCTTCGAAAACTAAGCTTCTCTCTATTAATTGTTTTAGGGACCCTGTAATTCCTTCTGTTCTTATGAATAGAAGTGAGCTTGCAGAGTCATCTCAGGTTTAACTTTCACAAAGAATTTCCCATGGAATTCTTACATCGAGTCCATTGCTAAATCTGCTGCTATGAAGGTTGGCTCACTTTTCCGGGTCCGTCACTTATTTTCGGCTGAATCTATCATTTACATGTTTATGGCCACTATTCGCCGTTGTCTTGAGTACTGCTGCCACCTTTGGGCTGTAGCCTCTGCTCATTGTCTTCATCTTCTCGATCGTATTCAAAAGGGCTTAGTTAACTTAGTTGGCCCTGATCTTTGTGCTAATCTTCACCCCCCCCCCCCCCCCCCCCCTCTCACATCGGAGAAACGTTGCTTCCCTGCCTCTTTTCTATAAATACTTTCATGGGCATTGTTCGGATGACTTGCATCAACTGACTCCTTCTCCTAAGGCTTTCTCTCGGATCATTCGTTCAGTCAACATGATACATGGATGATGACCTGTTCCAATGGCCTGTTAAACGAGAGCAACGCACCTTGACTTCTTCGGTTGTCCTGATGACCTTACGGCAATCCCGCAATCAGATTTACTGATGGACTTATACCTAACATTAGCTGTTTTTCATTTCTAGTGAATGCCACTTCTTCACTGTTGAGAGCTCGTAGTTTTGCATATTTCCCAATGATAACTTATTTTTTCGGAGAAAACTAGCAATTTGTTAAATGGATCAGTTTTTAGCAATCACCATATTGGAAAAGCCACATGCTTTTCAGGACTAAAGCAACATCCCAAGATACAATTCGCCAAAATTCCTTTTTATCCAGACTTCTTTGCGAAGAATTGACGAACGCTAGAGAAAGAATGTAATTGGTTCTTTCGCTAATTATTCTTTTGTTCTTTTTCATTCCAACCAAAGGCTGGTTACATGTGTTTTATTACTTGAACAGCCATCATTTTATCAATCAGTTACAATCCAATCAGTCTCAGAGCAGCAGTACAACGAAGTTAAAGGTAAGTCGTCTTTAAAAAAAAGAGTTTAGACTTTTTATGAAAAATATCTCAATTACGTCAACCTAAATGCTACAAACGTTCGTGATTATGAAATAAAAACATTCGAAATAAAAGTCAAAAGGATTCCTAATTTTAGATATAAATCTTCATCGTTGATGATTGACATAAGCAAATGTCATTTTTGTTTCTTAGATGTCGGATCATACTACATGTTACGAATCATACTACATGTTACCAAATTAGTGTCTTTAATTCAGAGGTGAGAACCGTTGAAATTCTTTCAGAATGCCTGAAAAGAAACTACAAAACTGACGTAAATCGCCAAAATTTGCTGATAACGCTTTCAAACAAACGAACAGTCAACGTGACAACCAATCAAAAAACTGAAGCAAGCGAACAGTAGAACTGATATGAGATATTTTATGTTTTATCTATTATATATATTTAATATTAATCTATTTTTTATTGTGCACGTTTTTTTATAGGAAACATTTATAAGAAATATTTAACTCTTGAATATTTTTGTTTTGTTTTTTTTGATTCGTATTTATCAAATTTTATGAATCACCTTTAAGGCTCAAAGTGTGATAAGAAATCTCAGGAAGGTCAGAAAGTCTTAAATTGCATATAGCCGTGCATTGTTTGATTCAGCTCTGAACTGCTCTTTTTTTTTCTATTAATAGTTTTCCATGTTTGTTATTTTTGTTAAGAATATGTTCAAAATGAATAATTGTTTTCCATATTTTCCATGTTTCCTCCCTCTTTTTCTGTTTCAGTTTATCTAATATGCCCCGTTCAGCATCATTGTACACTGCTTTTTTCCAGAAATATTTAAGAATTACTTAAGGGGGAAACACCCTTGGGTGACTTTTTTTTTTTAATTATAATAAAAATGTAAATGACTACAATCATGTTGTATAATATCAAAATCTATTTCAAAAAATGGTTCATAATGGTATCTGGTTGCCATGGTAACCATGAAAACAAGTCTTAAAAGGAAAAGGTCTTTTGTCCCGGGAAAGATATCTCTGGATTATAACATACTCTGAAGCTCAAACTTTGTAAAGAAGTTTTTAAAAGGTGATTGTGCATTATGAATGATTTAGATTTTTGAAAATTTTGCTTCTGCTGAGTCAGCACTTCTTGAATTTTTAATGTTAGAAAACTTAGTGAGATTGGACATACTTTACAAAGTTAGAATTCTTCTTATCAAAATCTAAATCATTTAAAATGTAGATACAGATGCAATGAACTTCCACTGAAAATTTGGTGAAGTTTTGATTAGCCAATCACGAGATATCCTTCCCGGCGTATAAAAAAACTGATTCTTCAGAAATCACGTTTAAACACGAAAGAAGAAAAAAATGTTCTATATTAAATGAGAAAACCAGTTAAAACAACAAGATTACACATCTATAAAAGTGTAAAATATCTCAAATTTAAAATCCTCCAGGTGCATATGTTTCTCCTTCTTTCTCAGTGTCTTTATCTGATTTTTTTAACCTTCGACCACGCAGAATCTTTCTTCGCAATTTATTTTTCGAATTGTTTTTGTATTTAGAACTTGATAAACGTTTATTATTCAAACGAGAACATCCATATGACATATACTTTCCTGGAATCATATTCATGTTCTCATAAATAAGAACACTGGCTTTTCTGCCAATGTTAAAATTGACCACTGCATCGTAAACACCCAGCTCTAGGTGAAACAAGGAAACATATTTAGATTTAGGTATCCGTTCCCAAATGGTAGCATTAAATGACTCATTTTGGTTTTGAGTGCGTCCATGCAAGCATTTCTGAAGTTGTTTATCTTCAGTTAGCTCTTCGAACATTGGTTTCAGCTTCAACACAATATCTAAAGGCAACCCAGGACCTGGCTTGTAGGTGTTAGTACTATTAGCTTTGTCCTGGTTATATCTACACCAGCTTTCTGGACCTGTTGGACAGTGTGGAAAATGCCAGTTATTTTTTGCTGAAGAGCTTACATGAAATAATGTTGCTCGAGCAGCAGCCTGCATTTCTTTCACATTGCCAGCATTTTGTCGAATGGCCATGCCAAAATAATTTTGCAGCTTATCAATTGTTGACTCCGTTAATTTTCCTCTTCCTCCTAAACCCTTTGTTGTTTTTTTCAATTTCCTGATATGTGAACCAAATCGCTTTTGGTAATGCCCTACACACTCCAATTTGGCTACTGTGTAGTTCTCATATATATTTTTAACAGCTGCATAGCTTTTTGTGTCACCATCTCCTAACATATTCGTGTAGCGCACTTTATTTTTTTCAATTGAACGTAAAAACATAACTTTCGTTCCTTCTTGCTCCATTCCAGGTGCAGATCCACGATAGGCGTATTTACACTTGTGCCCATCTTGCCAATTAGCATATGCAACTGGGTCAGTTTCTTTTAAATGCTCTTTAAGATTACAGGTTTTACAGGACCTAGCCATAGGCTCAACGTCTACAACTTTTCCGTTATCAAGGGAAATAGCAGTGACGACACAATTGATTGAAGAGTATCCACGCTTTGTCCATGCACCATCAACAGAAACTCCAATATTAGCAATGTCCATTTCATCTTTTGCAGCCTCTTCTCTTATTTCTTCAACTGCATCTGACATGGTTTCTTCAGCAACTTGTTTCGTTGCATTCAACAGAGACTCTACGACTTTATCGTAATTTTTCGTAGTCATCGGTTGTGGCATGTTCATTAATGCCATAAATTTCTCCATTCCCGAGTGTCCTTGTCCCAATGCTCTGAAAGTGTACACTGATCTGATGTTAACATCAAATCTCTTGCCCACTTTCTTTGATGTTGTAAAATTCTCTCTATAGTTGCAGTTGTTACACTGGATGAAAAGAGAAGAACATAAACCTTTTCGTGCTGACATATTTTCATGCAACGTCAATGATTCCTGAAAACAAACACAACAAACCAACTTGTTGATAATTGATGACAGAATTTCAGTGTCTATTAGTCTATATCCAGTTATATTTTTGAATTTTCTTGGTGTACTGGAATTTATTTGCTGAACTTTGTGACTTGAAATTGTTTTCTTTGGAGTTGATGGTCCATGTTGTTTGCTCTCATCTGGAGTATGGGAATCTTCTACTTCTTCAGCAGTATTTACATCATTATCTACACGTCTATTTACATTATTTACAGATTTTGACCACGACGGCGTACCTTTAAAACCTTTTCTTTTCTTTCTATATACAGTTGATTTTTTTATACGATCAGACATGACAAAATTTTCACTTTTCTTCTAACAGAGTGACAACAACTAAA
Organism: Turritopsis dohrnii; assembly: GCA_027922465.2. Taxonomy (NCBI): domain Eukaryota; kingdom Metazoa; phylum Cnidaria; class Hydrozoa; order Anthoathecata; family Oceaniidae; genus Turritopsis; species Turritopsis dohrnii. Next base: position 131,050 of record BQMF02000564.1, on the reverse strand, counting down.
AGCATGGATTTTCACTTTGCTACCTCCGTTACTCCAAAAATGTGTTTAGACTCGATAATACAAATCAAGTAGCAAAGTAGATATTAAAGGGTGGAAGAGATGTACTGCGAAAAGTACTTATTTTGGGGAGCTAAAACAAGATAAACAAACGGTTGCTATGGGCATAACTAAGGAAGTGGTTACTACCTTGTATCACAAAAGTCTTTAATTATCACTTTTCCGATACAATTATGAAAAAATCAATATGTCGATCGTATTCTACAGTGTTTAAAGTACCGAAAACCGTCAAAATCAAAATTTCGAAATTTTTACGAATTTTGGGGGTGTTTCCCCCTTAAGAATATTTCAGGCTTACATTTGAAGAATTATTAAGAATCATAAGGCTTGAGACAATTTATGTAAAAGACGTGTATACGTTACGACACTCAGAAGAGAGAAATGATTTTCTCTTGAAAAAATATAGTGGTGAAGCTTGATTATTCGTGGACGATATCCTTATCCGCATTTTGTTTTTTTTAAGAAACGTGTATCTATATTTCCGATTTACTATATCCAAAGAACTGCAAATTTTTCAGCTTTTTGTATTTTATCCATCCTTTCGTTTGTTTTCACTGTACAGTTTAAAAGAGAAAATTTAAAAATTTTTGTAAATGTTTTGTTTGGTTCTTCTTTTCTTTGTTATGATGGTTAATGTTCACACAACATCGAATGAATGTTGAACAAAAATCGTACCGTGTAAATTGCCCTCATGTTTTTGAAATGTGGTGGTTTCATTGGACTTATAATGAGACAATATATCTTCGAACTCTCCATCTAAGTGGTTTGGGACCTAATAAAAAAAATAGAAGCCCTATGAATTGCAAAGTGGAGCCTATGTGAGTTTCTTCGTGGATATAAATTGGTTGCACTTGAAAACGTATGAAAAAATGAAAAAGGAAATATAAAATATTGCAATCTGGAGATATACTTCTTCCATCGGTTATAAATTGAGAAGTTAATTTTATCACAGTACTTTTTTGAAAATTGGACAAAATATAAAGGACACATAGCCTGACAATCTCAGATCCAAAATCTGTCAGGAGACTTTTTCAGAAATGAATGTCACATGATTGATGACGTCTAGAGAAGACTAAATCCCCTATAAATCAATGTTGTGCCAGCGAAATAGAACTGTCAGTGCTCCTAATTTACAAAATTTTTGAATTTCCAATCATGTGCCACTTATTAAAACTACTGGTTTTTAGCAGATGCGCAAAAAAAAGGATATTTCCGGTGCCAGTACTTTTGGTTTTTTTGCAATAGCGTCATGAATATGGTAGAAATTATGGCGCCGGTTTTTTTAGATATATTTTGGAAATGAAAACACTAATTTCACATGTGATATGATTTTTGCAGTTTTACCGACGAAAAACGCTTACCGCTTTAAGGGATGTTTCTATATGTTCATATCTTGTGTGTTTTCACTATTTGCGACTTTTTTTTGCAGATATTATACAAAATTTTTCACTTCAAAACAAATATATTAGATATAAAAACCGGCCATTTGGAAAGTAATCTTTTCGATTATCAGTTATGCGGTGGCTGCAAAGGGTCAGAAAAATTGTAATTTTTTTAAAAAAAATATTGTAATTTTCAGGTCAAACATTGATTATTTGGGGGAGAATGTTTTTGTGATGGATATCAGGTCAATATCAGAGTTTCTAGGTGGAATATTCAGTTTTTTTAATGGTAAAGGTCTATTATATAAAAAAAATACAAAAAGAAGGGACATATGGAAGGGAAAATAATACTAAGTCGACATGGAATCTCTATGTCTCCATTCAATAACAATGAAGAAACAGGATTGAATTGAGTAATAGCACACGCTGCAACTGAATGAAATTATCGTCAGCTTCCTCAAATTTTTTAGCTGCTCTCAAATCCAATTCTGTATCGAGATTGTTGAAATAATCTACAATATCATTGTCATTCTCCCTCAATAAGTCGAACATTTTTTTTACCCTTCTTGGCCACCGGCTAGTTTTTCAATAATGCGAAAAATGGCAGAAATTGTTAAAGCCTAATGGCTTCTAGTTATGATTTTGCTTAGTATTGTGAATGGGAATTTCATGCTCTTGGTTTTACTATTTCAGGTGTATAAGGCATTATCAAGAGTAATTGATATCAATTTATGAATTGAGACAAATCAATATAGTCGTGGAATATCTGGTATACTTGAAACAATGGAACTGCTGAACCAAGACAGGAGTAACAGATGTGACATGTTGGGCATTTCCAGCAAATCTGTGGTCAGGAAACATTGATTCAAATCGGTTATCATTCATTTGAAAGGAACATGTGACCAAATCAAGAATGTTTTATGGATACAAATTGAATTTTGTTGCTTGACATTTAAAGTTGCAACATAAAACTGGATGTTGTTCATTATATCTGGGTTAAGTTACCTAAATATTTTGACAAAATTTAAAAGATGTCTGTTATGTATTTCTTGTTGGTTTTACTTCCTGGTGTTTCTTTTTGCATTCGAAAAAGCTATTTCTTTTATAATAAATCATTTTATTCATGTTCTTTTTGCCACTATGAGCGTCAGGATTTTTTTTGAATCTGTACTTATGCATAATTGATGATGTAAACATGATTAATTCATAAAGCATTTTGTTTTCCTTTTATTTTCTCCATCTTCTTTGATTTTTTATATTGTGACATTACTTGATATTAAGTTCTTCATTATGGAAACTTGCTATGGGCCAATTTCTGATAATTTTCATCAAATTACCACATCAAAATGAGGCAAGAGAGCACAGTTTGATATTTCGACATTTGAAGCAATAAGGAGAAATACTTAGCATTCCTTGAGACGGTGAGATAAAGGTAAAATCTGTGAGTCTAACGGCGAATCCATGAGAGTTGGAAGGTCTGGAGTTCCCAATTCAGCCTTAAACCAACCCTGTTGTGTCTTCGAATCCAGATACCAAGTGAACAGCTGTTTTCCATTTTTCCCCACATATACTACAATTTTTGTTTATATACTCCTTTTCAATGTTTGACCTCAGCCTCTTTGTATGCAAAGCCTGTTCTTGCACCACAAACATAAATCCTTCTAAACTCTTAGATGCAGAACCACCTTGGACACACTGCCAATTCAGATCTGTCCCTACTTCCTTCAACTCTGCCAACCTTTCTTCCCTCTCCCCATGCTTCGACATCCACTCTAAAGATTATGTTGCATAAGACACCATATCCTTCCTCAGCCGGTGCACAGTCCTTAACCCCTATCAATCCCCATGCAGTTGATTCCAAAGTTTGATTGCCTGGAATGTAAGGGGAATTTTGCTAAATACATTTTTTGGATGCTAGGAATTCATAAAACTCCAAAGCAACTAAAATGTGTGTTGTGTTCATGAGAGGTGAAGGCATGTGAGAATTTAAAAACTTGAAAGATTTCCTCAGGAAGGTTTGAATTTAAATTATTGTAGACAAATATGTTATTGAGAACCATGTCAAGGGAGAAGATAGGTAGGATATTAAGATTATGAAAGATGGGAATTGAGTGAGATCTAAAACTTGAAAAGGTGATTATACGAACAGCCTTCTTTTGTAAAATAAAAACTCTGTTATTGTTATAAGTTTTGGTGAGACCCCAAACTTGACAACCATATCTCAAGTGAGAGTCAAATATTGCAAAATAGATTGACCTCAAAACCGAGTGACAAACAAAATGACAAAGTTTCCAAAGTACCCCATAGGCTTTACATAATTCGATGAAGAGACTCAAAATTTGTATATTCCAAGATAGATTTTGATCAAGGAATATTCCTAGGCATTTGATGGAATGACTTGGGTACAACCATCTGCCATGAAGTTTAACTCTTATTCGTCAATGGGGGTCATTGACGACCCCCTTGGAACAAAATCGCAATATCTCCCCTTGTGCAGATTCGCTACAAAGAGTGCAGTAATAAGACTGCTCTCCTGAACATTTCAGCTCGTTAGGAAAATTTTTTGCGGAGTTATGCAGTTTCCAAGTTAGAAAAATTTATTTGTGAACATGGCGGGTCCAAGTGGAAGCAGATTCCACAAACAATTGAATGTATCAGAGTCTTTGGCTTATATTTTGCAATCTGACGACTCTGATGGTTATGAGGAATGTTTTCATAGCTCATCAGAAGATGAAATGGGTGATGAAAATCTTGATTTTTGTGATTATGGAGCAGATTTGGCCCAGACTACTGGATCAAAGGTATGTAAAAAAAATTTTTTTGCAAAGTTTTGGGGTCATATAGCTAAATAGTTTATTTTATGCAACCAAGTCCATGCTAGAACTGTTATAAAGTTTGCAAGATGTATGCTCATAGCATTTTTTTCTTTTAATTAGTGTCAAAACATGTCTGCACCCGACAATGAAGGGTCCCCGCTAGAAGTCAATGAAGCCGAAAATGAAAGTGAACGTGTTGCAGTCAGCAGTTACCAAGACTCTGTTTGTGATGATGATGATGATGACCAGTCAGATTTGTGAATCTATTGAATTTGTACCTGAGAAAGAGACAAAGGATATGAAAAGTAAAATAAAGAAAAATAGTATAATGTCATGAAAGCGTTTCACTATGATTCTGAAATATCTATATCTTGCAAACAATGACACAAGTCCACCTAAAGATAGTAGTGAATACAAATTGTATAAACGAAGTTCAGTTATTGATGTAGTGAGTAAAACATTCATAGAGAATTACCATCCAGGTCAAGAGGTGGCAGTTGATGAGCAAATGGTTCGAACACGGTGTCGGGTGTCCTTCATACAATATAAGCTCAAAAACCTGGTGAAATTTGGCATAAAAATATGGGTCCTTTGTGATTCTCGTACCGGTTATTGCCTGAAATTCAAAATTTATTTAGGTAAAGAAAATGAGACATCCGAATCAGGCCTTACGTTTAGAACTGTCACTCATTTCATGGAAAAATCACCATCTTTATACCGATAACTTTTATACTACTCCGGCATTGTACAACCATCTCGAAAAGCAAGACACGTTTGCTTGTGGTATCATCAAGAAGAACAATGGTAGATTTCCTGATAATTTCAAACATGATAAATTTGAAAAGGGTACTATAAAGTATCTGAGAGAAGAGAATTTACTTGCAGTATGCTGGGTTGATAAACGAGATGTCTTCGTTATCTCAAATATCCATTCCACAGGTACGAAACAAATTGCTCGCAAAGGTGGGGATGAATTTGTGGAAAGGCTTATCATGATTGATCAACACAATAAGTATGTCAGCTGTTAACAAGTGTGATCAGTACCAAAGCAGTTATGACATTGCACGTAAGAGTACCGGGTGCACCAGACAAAACTGCGGACGTTTGAAGAGATATTACATGAAATAGAAAACATATTTTTCAAAAAAAGATTTTTTAAACGTGTGGAGGAAAGATTGAAAAAAATTTTCCTTTTTAAATTATTACTTTTGGTTAAGTTGATGAAAAGTTATTAAAAGAAAACTAAAAAAGCAATTTTCAAAAAAGTGCAAAAAAACGCTAAAAATGGCTAACAAAAGTCCATCAATGAATCTGTAATAATATAGTGCAAGTGCACGAGATTTATGAACTTCTTTACTATAAATGATGATAGTAAAGAAGAATATTCATTCCCGAGGGCATTCGCTAGAAACATGATTTCAAAACGTTTCAAATGTTTTCTCCTTGTGAGAACATTTTTTACAGAAATATTTATGTATTTTTTTCAAGATGCCTCGTTTAACATTAGATCAACGCGTTTGGATATGTATCGAATTTGCAAAATGTAACAATGCACGTGAGGCTATTAGACGTTGGGTGAACCGTTGGCCAAACGATCGTCCTCCAACCGATAAAACAGTTAAACAAACATTTCTTAAGTTTGAAGCAGAAGCTACCTGTCACAACCTAAACAAGGGTCGAAGTGGCAGGGCACGTACAGTGAGAACTGCTAGAAACGTCAATAATGTTAGAACATTACTCCAACAAGACGGTATTCGGACATCCAGAAGAAATGGATTAAACTTATCCCCTTCCTCATTCCTACGTATTACGAGAGAGTTAAAATTTCATCCATATGTTTTAGTGAAGAAGCAGCTCGACGACTAGCCTTTTGCAACTGGTTCCAAAATAGTTTGAACAACCAAAATTTTTTACAGAACATATCTGACGAGGCTATTTTTAGTCTGAATTCAGATGTTAATTCAAAAAATGTTATTTATTACTCTCCTTATGGACAAGGTCATCCACCAGACCACTATATTGAATTTGAGCAAGGTGCTGATCAAATAATCGTGTGGATGGGCCTGACTGGTACAGGACAGGTGCTAGGTCCTCACTTTGTTCGTAACCGACTTGATACGCGTGAATATTTACGAATTGTTAGGTACCATGTAGTGCAGGGTGATCTTAGGAGGTTAAATATCAACAGAGCAACAACTTGGTGGGTCCAGAATGGGGCTCCTGCTCACACCAGCAATGCAACAATAAGGTACCTTCAAGGACAGTTCCCAGGTTAAGTAGTGAGTAAACAAGGTGATGTTCCATGGCCTCCAAGATCTCCAGACTTGACAGTTTGTGACCTTTTCTTGTGGGGCTATTTAAAACATCAAATTTGGACACAGCCCCAAAACCATCTGCCTCAAAATATCAGAGATCTGAAAATAGCCCTACAAAATGCATCAAATAATTTGGATCCAGCTATGATAAGAAATGCATTTAATGGTATGGCAAATCGTGCAAACAAGTGTATTTTAATAAATGGAAATACATTTACAGATGAATAAAAATTATGTTGTTCTTTATTGTTGTTTTTCACTTACTTCTTTACGTTTAAAAATTTTTTTTTGAAAAATATGTTTTCTACTTCACGTAATATCTCTTCAAACATCCGGAGTTTTTGCTGGTACACCCGGTAGAAAGTGGTGGAGGAAAGTTTTTGGCAGAATGCTTGAGTTATGCGTAATAAATTCTTACATCATTTACCGATTGCTCCACCCTGAAATGGCCGGGAGGAAATTAACAGGTCTTATCTAAATTTTAGACAATTGTTAATTCATGAGATGGTGCAAGTTAACTTTGATGCCAGGGCTGACCCTAACAATTTTGAGAACGAACAGCGGTCTGGACAACCAGCAAATATTCACGCTGTTCGGCTACGTGAAAAACATTTTGCCGTGAGTCGCTATCCTGTTAAGAAAGTTTGTGGAATATGTGGTTACAAAGTAGTCACTGGGAAGCAATCTAGAAAGAAGACATCTGTGAAAAATGTGATATTTTTATCTGCAAGGACTGTTCTGAGAGATTTGGCACTAAATCCAATCTGAATTAGTGTTTTCCGATTTTCTTGCTGTTTCATATAGGTATTCCATATCGCATGCAGGTGATAAATTAGGGATATTTGTTTGTTTGTTTGGTAATCATTAAGTTAGTGATATGTCTGGCTGCCATTTTGTGAGGTATTGAAACATATTTGTAACTGCCTCACTAAACTTAAATGTTTTTTTCATGAATCGTTTTTTACTTTTGTGACTCATTGTTCTTTTTATTGCAAATATTCCATATTGTGTCTAAACTTTACTAAATTTGACAGTCTTGTAACTATTTTTCTGCAGATTTTTATCAGCTTTAAGAAAATATATAATTTTATGGACATAAAATGAACACATTTTGTAGAATTAATGATTTTTCATAACCTGGAAGTCCTATTTTTTTCACTGAAACTCGGTTCAAAAAAATCCTCATTATTTTATCGAAATTCATAATATTTTACAAATTTGTTTTTAGAATTCTGATACCAACCTATCAGTGTATTAGTGTCTGAAGCTTGAAGACTTCACAATGATTTTCAAGCTCTTAAAGTCAAATGTTTCATTTTTTTTCTCAATTTTTCATAAAAAAACTTTTTTTCAAATCCTCCATTTTGAATTTTTAAGAATTTTTCAAAATTTTGACTAAAATGTTCTAATTCACATTTTTATAGGCTTTAAGAATATATATAGTGTTATTGGCATAAAATGTATAGATTTTGCATAATCTGATTTATATGGCCTGGTAAGCAAATGTGGTAATTTGTAAAAATTAAGTCTGACGTATAAGAGTTAAGTCTAAAGAGAGTAGGATTAGGTTTGCCCGGGGATCTAAAAAGAATGAATTCAGTTTTGTTTAAGAGCTATCTTATTGGAATTAAGCCAATATGAGAGTTTACGTAGGCCTAGGTTTAGTTGTTTAGTGAGCGAATTCAAAGAATTAGTGATTAGGTTTGTATAGGTCATTTATGTATATTAGAAAAAGGAGAGGGTAAGCACAGATCCTTGACGAACACTATGCTCGATTAGGGCAAGTTAGGAGGAAATGTTACAAACAGTGACAGATTGAGATCTACTGGATAAATAAGACTGGAACCATTTGTTGGCAATGCCTCTGATTCTATAGTGCTTAAGTTTGCACAAAAGTATATTATGATCAACAGTCAACTGCTTTTTCTTAAATCGACAAAAACCCCACAAGCAAATTCACTAGAGTCAAGGGATTGGCGAGTACCTTAATGGTACTAATTTTCGCTGGTACTAATTTTCGCGGTAAATTTTTTTTCCAAAAAAGTCTTGTTTCGCGGGTATTTATTTTCGCGGTTTTCCTGTTTTGACATTTTTCGCGGGTATTAATTTTCGCGATTTACAGTTATTATGGAAATTTTTTGGCGAGAATAAGGAAACGAAATAAGGTTGAATCGACTAAATATGCTTTAGTTTTCGCTAGTTACTCAGTTATTCAGCTTTTTTGATTTTTTCCCGATTCTACGAATACCCCTAAAAACATCTGATGTGAAGCAGTGCCAGAAATTCAATTCTCCAGAAAAAATTTGCGGGTATTAATTTTCGCGGTTTTCAAAAACCTAAAAATTTCGCGGGTACAAATATTCGCGGTTTTTTCCCAAAACCGCGAATAGCGCGAAAATTAGTACCCGCGAAAATTAGTACCAGTAAGGTACGCTCAATGATATTCAATAGAGCATGAGATGTAGAATGATTTTTCGGAAACCATATTGGCGTTTGTAAACAACATTAATAAGACTAGAGTAAATTAATGTTAGAGAGCAAAGATATTGAGTGGTAGTTTGAGGGAAAAAGAAGTGAACCTTTATTTTTGAAGACAGGGATGACACTGAAGATTTTCAGAGTTGATGGAAATTGACCAGAAGATATTGACAGGTTAAAAGATCAGAAGGCATGTGAAAAATGTCTTGAGGCATAAGGCTTGCGCCTGATCTGAGGATTAACTGAACTTTAATTGAATTAATTGGGATAAAATTTCTTCATGAGTAACAGCACGAAGAAACACATGATAGGTTAACTGAGATGTTGAAATTGTGAGGGGTGAATCAAACATTGGATCCAATAATATCCGCTATAGAGGAAAAGTAATCGTTAAAAGATTGTGATGCAAGGGAAGGGTCAGAAATAAAAGGGTAATTAACAGACAGTGAGATAGAAGTAGCGATTTAACATTCACTGGACTACTTATCTGGTACCAGCCCAAATTTTACGAGTATTGTTTGAACTCTGACTGAAGTGATTAAATTTGCTTTTCTTACATAGTGCTACAATATGATTTCAGTAAATTTTGTATTATCCGTGATATTGAGACTTAACATCAGGATTTTCTGTCACGTTTATTCATAGATTTTACTAAGCGGCCAGTGATCCAGGATTTGTTATTAATTTGTTTGTTAGTCGACAAGAGCATCAATGATTGCAAAGAAAGTATTAAAGGGAAAGTCAACATTATCAACTTCAAGTTTCAGTCTGCTTTTCCAGTCAATTAATAGAAAATCTAAAATAAAATCTACAAATCTACAGATTCAAGATGGTTGATTTTGAGAGGTCTTCTCTGATTTTATAATTTAGTTTTTTTAAGATGTAGAGAAGACCACCACCAGCCGAAGATTCTGTATCTACCTGGGTATGTGAATAGCATGTGTTGTTTTTTTCCCACAAGATGGCAGCCGAGTAGTCCACACGCATCTTCCTGCAAGAACTGAATATTGAAAATACTGTCAAATTTGTAACCACTCTTGTCAACCTACAAACAAACAAAAAAATTTTAACCCTCAACCTTCTCTCTAAGTCCTCAAAACACCTTAAAGAGGCATTGGACGGCTTAAAATGTAAATATTATTCTCACGTGATCAAAAATATAATAATAAAATGATAGAAACACATGGCTTTTAATAATAGAAATACACCTGGCACATGTATCTTGTGACATATGATTCCTAATGAAGACAGAAATATTATTTTCCTTATACGTAGATGTTATTCTTACAGATTGAAAACCATAGGTAATATTCAATAAGCTGCTCTGTTTCGAGAGATTATTCTTCAAACCAAACAATATTGCTTCAGTTTTTCCTTCTCCAAGATTTAGAATCAATTCATTCCCCATACACCATGTGGTCATAACATGAAATCATGAAAATCTGAATCCACTTACAATTTGTTAACAAAGGTGCAAGAGAGGAGAAAAATCTTTAAATGGTTTCTTACCCATGCTTAATTAAAAAACCACTTAGCTGAGTATATATATGGTGTCTCCATACCACAATGTAAAATCAATAATGTGGAGAGGTTTAAGCTTTGTTTTGCCATCTAAAAAGAAAATTATATTCAGCCCCTTTCCCTCTGCTTCTTTAGATCCAAAGCAAATGGAGATTGCCTGTATAGCTATCCATCTCTGGTGCTTACTGGTTCTAACTCGTTTGTGGATGAAGCAAAACAATCATACCAATTAAAAAAACCCATAAAATTCAACATAGTCCAGGAGCCAGTGACAGACTTTCCCACCCCATTTTTAACAAAAGTTTTGACCCCTTGAAACTAATCATTGGGTTGCTAGAATTGAATTTTGAAAGGTCAGCTTGTCCGTCACCGGTTCTTTTGGGGTACAGGGGAGCACAAATACCCCGATTTGGAACCTTAAATTCACCTCATAAGTATCAAGGTTAAAACTTTGTATAGAAGTACATATATATCTGAATAATCCAAAAATGATAAAACTGACCAAAAAATTGGGTTCCAACAGGTGGTAAGCCGCCCCCATTATCCCTTAAATTTGGTCTTGAATCCACCCCATAATCATCAAAGTTGAAATTTTGTAAAATGATAGTTACAAGGCTAACTGTGAAGACTGAACCATAACTGACTGAAAATTTAGATTCTAACAGGTGGTCAGCTGCCCTTAAAAATCCCCCCAAATTAGGACTTGAATCCACTCCATAATCATCAAAGCTGAAATTTTGTTAAATAATAGGTGCAAGGTTAATTGTGAAGACTAAATCGCAACTGATTGAAAAATTTGGTTCTAACAGGTGGTAAACTGCCCAAAAAAGGCTTCCTTTTTATCACTTCCTAATGACAACACAAAAATGCAAAAATACGGCGGTGGTTTTTGTGACGGCATTTGGTGTATCCTCATCATCACCGCCGTCGAAAAATGGGATTAAGCAAAACAGAAAAAATCGAACCAAAAATGTAAACAAAATTGGTAGCCTCAAAATTTTAATCATAAGGTAATTCAAAATGTCTGGCTTCAGAGAAGTAAGAGAAGCCCCTTTACTTGCAAATTATGACGATTCCTTGAGTGATGAAGATTTTCTATTGCTGCATAATGTCAACACATCGAAAAATCCCGACTTCCCTTACTGGAAATATTCATCATTTGACCTTCATTTTTTGGATGAAAGTGAATGCTATGGCAAATTTTCGATTCCAAAAAAATGACCTCTACGAACTAAAAGATCTACTAGGCATTCCAGATGATTTGATTTGTTATAATAGAACTAAAGTTGATGGGCTGGAAGCTTTGTGCATTCTTCTTAAGAGGTTTGCCTACCCATTTCGATATGGAGACATGATACCGTTGTTTGGAAGATCTCATATAAAGTTTTAAATCACATCTATGATAACTTCAACGGGTTACTCACTGGTTTTGGTCATCCATGGATGTCCCCTGCTTCTTTGGAAAACTATACCCAAGTTGTGCATGATAAAGGAGGAGCTTTAGACTTTTGCTGGGGATTTGTCGATGGAACAGTTAGACCTATTTGTCGCCCTGGACGTAATCAAAGGATCCTGTATAATGGCCACAAACGTGTCCACTATATAAAATTTCAAAGTGTTGTTACACCAAACGGATAAATTGCAAATCTTTTTGGTCCAATCGAGGGCAAAAGACATGACTCTGCCATGCTGGCTCAATCAGGACTTTTGAATCAACTACAGCAACATTCACGTAAACCAAATGGTGATATATTTTGCATATATGGGGATCCAGCTTATCCTTTAATACCCAACCTTCAAGCTCCATTCAGAGGACCTGGTTTAACTACAGATCAAGCACAATTTAACAAAAGTATGAGTCAAGTCAGAGTGACTGTTGAATGATTATTTAAAGAAATTATCAACTATTTCAACTTCATGGGCTTTAAGAAAAATTTGAAGGTTCGTTTAAGTGCAGGTGGTAAAATGTACATTGTTTGTGCTTTCTTGCAAAACTGCAGAACCTGTTTATATGGAAATCGAGTTTCTCAATTCTTTGATTGTGATCCTCCAAATATTGGAACTTACTTGGCATGATGAAAAGGAAAAATTGTTTACATTTTTAATACAAACTTGTAACAGATAAAAAGTTTATTTAGAAAAATTTTTTTCTCATTTTATGTTGTTTTTATTTCAGTTGAGACAAAAAATAACCTACTATAGTAATATTAACAAAATTAAAAAGTTTATATATTACATCCATAGATAACAGAAGTATGATTAACAAAATATAAATACCAATATAAACAGATCTATGCAAAATAATAATTCAAAACTCAGCTTTGAGGTGTAAATGTCCAAAATAGAAATAATTTTTTGTTATTAAAACTATAAAAACTGAGTTACTTGTTATTTTCATTGACCAACTGTTTTTAAAAGATCAGAAGATACCAAGAATATTATTCTAAGTAGGAGAAAAACACATCTCTAATATTTAGAACAACAACAAAAAAAACAAGTCTCAAAATAACAGCCTTACAAACAGTTCAAAACAACTCAACAAATGCTTTTAGTTCCCAGTTAGTTCTTATTTTGATTTGAATTTAGCATTTGCAACAACTAATTCAACAAACTTTGATTTTGTTGTTGTTGCTGTGACATCATTCTGTGTGTACAGTTACGAGAAGAGAATTTACTAAATTCTCTTCTCGTAACTGTACAATGTCCAATTCTCTTTCTTTTAGCTGCCTGTCTGATTCCGTTTTTTCTCGTAAGTATGTTATGGTATCGTTTTCAGATCTTCTTCTACGTTTTCCATTTTTCTTATCTGCACTTCCTTCGTCACCCTTTCTTTTTTTCTGACTCTTTGAATGTTTCCATGCACTGTTGTCTCATGTCTGCTGCTGTCTGCTGTTCCTTTTCTTCTAACACCTTTTTGCTACTATCGGTGAGCTCAATATCTCTAAATTTTTGCACAATTTCTTCGAGTCGAGTCGTTCTCGTTTGCGATTTTTACATCCAAAAATGCTTATTACATATTTGATTCTCATTCGCATGATGAAACTGAATGCATGTCAGGTTCAGGTAATTCTGCTTTGCTACGTTTTAAAACGTCGTTTAATCTTTGCAAATATGTACATCAAACATACTTAGGAAACTCTGAAGCAATACAATACGATCTCATGTACATCCAAGTCGCAATAAGGGAAGAGGATATTATACACATCAATAATGAAGTAAAGAGGCTAAATGGGTGTGAAAGAAAAAAAACGTCAAAGGGACTCCAAGAGTGAAGAACAAAAAGTGAACAAAGAGAAAGATAGAAAACGTCACAAAGAATCGTATCAAAATATGATGGGTAGTGAAGTACATGAATTAAAAAAGGCAAAGATGCGAAAATGCAGCAATGAATCGTATCAAAATATGATGGGTACAGAGATGCATAGTACAAAGAAAGAATGTATGAAGAATTGCAATCGCGCATCTTACCAAAATATTATAGGAACTGAAGCACATGTGTCTAAAAAGACAAAAATGCGTAACTACAGCAAAAGAAAATACAAAGTGAACACTGCAAGGAAGGTAACCTCTGCCATGAGAATTGCTAAATTTACCAATTCAGTTTTGAGGGCCCTTCTTATATTTGCGTATCATGCAATAGATGCCTGTATTTCAAGTCTGTTGTACAATTTAATGATGAAAAGTATAAAGTTTCACTTGAGAACTTCTCTCGGGTTGTAAGTTTTGACGATAATGAATATTTTGTCACACGTGTCATAAAAAACTATTGAAGGGCCAAATACCGTGCCAACCTGCCACCAACAGATTAGAAACTCATGAACTGCCAGAAGAACTAAAGGATGTAAGAAAACTTGGAAAGGCTATCGATTCCAAACGAATATTATTTAAGAAAATTGCGATTATGCCTAAAGGACAAATGCTAAAAGTCAAAGGTGCCATTTGCAACATCCCAGTGGAGACAAACGAAGTGTTAAATGTTCTTCCCCAGCCCTCAGATAGTACTGGCATAGTCATGGTTAAACTCAAACGGAAACTAGCTTTCAAAGGTCATGTTTTATTTGAAGCAGTACGTCCTAAAAAAGTAAGAATGTTGCTTGAGTACTTAAAAGAAAATAATCCTTCTTACAGTGACATTACAATTGACATGGATAATATTCAACCGGATCTTTTGTCTTTACAAGACGAAGAAGAACATAACGAAGCGGAGTTAATTCCAAACTTGATGGAAGAAAATGAAAATCCATTGAACAACTACAGAGTTCCGACAACCGAAACAACTTTAATAAGTTGCATTCCTGCACAATCAGAGGAAGAGAATCTTAAAATAGCTCCAGGAGAAGGAAAAGGACCTTTATCTTTGCTTACTGATGATCATTGTGAAGAGCTTGCACATCCATGTCTTTCTCCTACAGGCAAATTTGGATACAAGGTAAATAGAGATGTTTATCTCAGTCCCGTAAAATATTTCAATCAACGCCTTCTGAACTATACACAAATGTTTGCCTCAGATCCAGATTACATATTTTATGCTCATTCTGTGTTACAACAGTTACGACTGACAAGTAGTATTAACATAGCGATGAAGAAGGTTGGTGGAAATCAGTTAACTGCTGGAATGTTAAGACAAAATTTCAGTGAGAAAATGAAAGAACTTGTTTCAAATGACCAAGGATATTCCTTTATGAACACCATTTAAGGCACTCCTGCATACTGGAAACGTTTTGTACAAGAAGTACTAGCGACAGTAAAACAATTAGGACTTCCAACATTTTTTTTAACTCTTTCTTGCGCTGATCTTAGATGGAACGTGTTAGTCTCAATCATCAAAAACCTTGAAGGGCATCCAATGACAGAAGAAGAAATAAATGACCTCTCGTACATGGAAAGGTGTGAAATTCTAAATAGTAACCCAGTGCTTGTAGCTCAACATTTTCATTATCGGGTGGAAGTTTTCTTCAAAGAAATTGTTATTCATGGTCCACTAGGAAAAGTTAAGTATTACGCCATAAGAGTCGAGTTTCAATTTCGTGGTTCGCCCCACATTCACTCTTTCCTCTGGGTTTTAAACGCACTGACCCTTACTAAAGAAACTAAAACTGAA
The DNA here is from genome assembly GCA_027922465.2 of Turritopsis dohrnii. NCBI lineage: Eukaryota > Metazoa > Cnidaria > Hydrozoa > Anthoathecata > Oceaniidae > Turritopsis > Turritopsis dohrnii. The sequence goes on along the minus strand of BQMF02000564.1, from coordinate 115,380 downwards.
TATTTTACTTTTATGGATGAAATTGTAAAATGTTATCTTCCAGATAAAATTGAAGAACCTGAACTATATGAGCTTGTAAAAACATATCAAACCCATACTCACTCCAAGTCTTGCAGAAAATATAAAAACTCAGATTGCAGATTTAATTACGGAAGGTTCTTCACTGAACGAACAATAGTAGCGGAACCTCTTTCCAAAGATTTTCCAGAAACGGAAAGAACAAAAATTCTTTAAGGAAGGAGAAAAATTTTGGATGAAGTTAAAAAATATATTGAAGAAAACTTGTTTCCAGGGAAAAACAATGTTCTAGATCCAACCAAAGAGGATTATGTCCCAGTGAAAGACATTCCAGAAGTATTGGACGAATTGAATATAACAGAAAAAGAATACTACGAAGCTTTGTCTATTTCTAGTGATGAGGATTTTCAAATTCATTTTAAAAGACCAACAAATTCCTGCTACATAAACAACTATTTCTGTGAAGGATTGATGGCATGGCGTGCTAATCTAGATATCCAACCAGTGGTTAATCAGTATAAAGCTGTTAGTTACATGTGTGCCCATTTCTCAAAATCGGAAGATGAGACTTCACAAGCCATGAAACAAGCAACGATAGAAGCTTCAACAAATAATTCAAGTAAGTTCGAACAAATGAAATCTATAGCAAGAGCGTATGCAACCAAAAGAGAATGTTCAGTTCAAGAAGCTGTATATCATATTATGCCAGAATTATGGATGAGAAAATGTTTTCCTGGAGTAATTTTCGCAAATAGCAACTTATCAGAGCAAAGATATAGAATATGTAAAAGTGAGGAAGAAATTCTTGAGCTTCCAGAGGACAGTACTGATGTTTACAAGAAAAATATGTTGGACAGATATGTTGATAGACCCGATTCTAACTTTAAGAAGGGAAAATATAAATTAGTTGACAAATTATGTTATGCTGACTTTCTCTCCCATTACTATTTGTCTCGCAAACCTAATGATGCCAGCCTGAAATTCTAACCAACGAAGTTGTAGAAAACAACCATGAAGCGCATACATATCCTCAAAAGATACCTCTAATGTCTTCCAAAGAAGTATTAGCATGTAGAAAAGTTAAAGCAATCTTGAGATATCATGCACCTAACCGATACAGACACCCTGAAAAATTCGCGCATCACTTATTGTTCATGTTCTACCCTTTTCGAAGTGAGGATGATTTGAAGTCTCCTGTTACTGGCTCATACATGGATAAACTTTTAGAAGAAGACGTTTTAGATTTAGTGAATCATAATAAAATGATCTTTGAACCTTATGGAGATTTGGTGGATGACCCCATCAGGAATTATCACGAAAATGCTTTCAACAATATGGATTCGTTTGCTCAACAAGAAGATGAAAACGAAATAGATCAGTTACGTCAGGCAAATGAGAATTCAAACTCTGATAATAAAGAAATGGATGGGATTGTATTCGCAGAGAATGTTGAGCCTGCTAGTATGGAAATTACAGCTTCACAGAATATTTGTTTACCTGATGACCAAATAAATTCTTCAATAGTTTCACTTAATATCAAACAAATAAAAAACATGGGTTGTGACAATCAAAGAAATATAGAACCATTAAGGATATTTGTGACAGGAAGCGGAGGTGTTGGAAAATCCCACTTGATTAGTACTATTTATCATGCACTAACTAAGCTGTTTTCGTATAGAACTGGCACACCTGATAAACCCAAGGTACTTTTGTTTGCTCCTACTGGTGTGGCTGCTGTAAATATTCATGGAATAACGTTACATTCTGGTCTAGGTATCCCAGTAGGGGACTTTGCTAAAAAAGGTCTTCCAAATATCAGTGATAAGACTAAATCAGAACTGAGAAACAAAATGCAAGATGTTCAAACTATCATAATTGAAGAGATATCAATGGTCTCTAACGTACTTTTAGTTCATATACACTTAAGACTTACACAAATTTTTGGATGTCCTTATGAAAAGTTATTTGCTGGAAAAACAGTTATTGTTTTTGGTGATCTGTATCAGTTGCCTCCTGTTAGAGCGCAGAAAGTTTTCGATTTATATCGAGGTTGTAATGAAATGTTAAATGCAGATCACTTATGGCGAAAATTTAACTTTGCAGAATTGACGGAAGTGATGAGACAACGTGGTGACACAACATTTATCCACATGCTCAACCGAATACGAGTTGGTGATGTTTCAAAAGAAGATGAAGCACTGTTAAAGAGTAGATTTATCTCTATTGACGACCCTAATTTTCCTCACGAGGCCTTGCATTTGTTTGCTGAGAACGCACAAAGTAAATTGCACAATCACGCGAAGTTGGAAGCTAATGTTAATCAGTTATATACTGTTCCATCCATTGACGAACTTCCAAAGACAAAAATCACACCATCTGTTCTAGAAAAAGCCCTGGATAAAAACCAATCAGGAGCAGGAGGCTTACCTCGAGAATTGGAACTTAAAATCGGTGCTAAAGTTATGCTGATATCAAATATAGATATTGCTGATGGTCTTACCAACGGGCAGATAGGAACAGTTACAGGATTTAGTATTGAAAACTCAGTAGTGAAGGTATATGTAAAGTTTGATGATGTTGAAGCAGGTTCAAAGTTAAAAAGCACTGATCAAAATGCTATACGAAGTAATAGTGTTCCTATAGAGAAAGTAGAAACAAAAATTAAAATCTATCCTCGTTTAGAATACCCGGTTGTTAAAAGGACTCAATTTCCTCTCATGCTGTCTTAAAGTGCAAAGTCAGTCAATTGAAAAAGTTGTCGTAAATTTTGATCTTGTAAAACAAAGAAGTTTTAATTATGGACAAATGTATGTGGCACTCAGCAGAGTCACTTCCTTAAACGGTTTGTTTTTAACTGGTCAATACGAAAGAAAAGCTATCAGAGCAGATCCTGCCGTCACTGAAGAATATGAAGTCTTAAGACAGACACAAATGCTAACCATGCCTAGTAACACTAAAATAGAAGAAAATAATTTGATAATCACAATGTTCAATACACGATCGTTAATTAAACATGCTCCTGAAATAGCATCCACTGAATCTCTTATAGAAAGTGATTTGATGTGTATAACTGAGACGCAGATTAGCCCAGGTAGTGCTCTCTCAGAGGAAAATGGTGCCTTAAATGACTTTCGAAAATTATATAACAATAATCAAGACCGGTTTTGTAGTTTAGCATTTCTTTACCGTAGTTCGTTAGAAGTATTGCAAGAGTTATCTATTGCATCTTTTAGTATCATCACGGTTGTAAAAAACTCATTCTCTTCTAAAGAATTTAGAATTCTACTTTTATATAGGAAAAACTCACAAGGAATGAGAGCATTCGAGGAAACGTTGGATTATTTAGTGCAAAGTGAAATTCCAGATATAGTAATGGGAGATTTCAATATCAAGGTTTCAAGGAAAATGAAGGTCTCAGTTCCATGCTAGAGGATTATCGGTTAGTTGTCACTCAACCAACACATCTTTGTGGTTCTCTTCTTGATCATGTCTACATAAAAAACTCTTTAATCGATCTATTTACGATTGAATGCTACATAGAAAGCCTCTTTTTTACGGATCACGATGTTTGCAGATTAGTGATAAACAGGAAAGAAACTTCAATTTCTTATTAACTTCTGGATCATGCATATTATAAGTACTTTTTACTTTACGGAAAAAATATTTCAACACAAAACTATAAAAAAAATTCTAATGCCCGAATGCCCGATTTCCACTTAACAAATTTTAGCGGAAAAACTTCGAGCGGAATTATTCTGCTGATTCTGATTGGTTGATCACTTTCATTTTGACTTTCTTGAGCGAACGAAAAAACTTTGTGCGGAATAAATTTTATCAGTCAATCAAACTTAGACGAAATTAATTATTAATTATTTAATTTCGCGCGTTTTCATGAAGTGGAAAACCATTTTAATTTTTCTAAGAGAAAATTCCGCGCGAAGTATGTTCCGCTCGAAGTTTTTCCGCTAAAATTTGTTAAGTGGAAATCTGGCATAATACCCAGGGTTGATCGAAGTAATAGCACAGCAACCATTTGTAATGGGGCGTGAAGGAGCAATAAAAACGAAACAAGTGATTGCATCAGAAACTCTTACAAGAAAAAAATAACAAAATGACAGCATCAAATAAATGCAGTTGCAAACTCGAAATAAACAAAAATCTATACTTACGCTATACAAGAAAAAACAGAACAAAGTTTGTCCTTTATAGTCAGTCACTGTAACAATGATATTGTACGACTTTGTTCATTCATTACAAAATCCACATCTCTAACAGCAAGTAACTTTTCAATTATCAATGCTTCGTCCACTGAAAATGTATCACTTGGGACACATTCGGGAATGAGCTTATAGATGTCGGTGCTCGACAATGTGACCTCTTTGGTGGGTTCGTAGCCATCTAACTTAACAAGCACCTCGAATATTTTCACAAGGTCTTTTTTCCTTTGAGACGTACCACATCTACCACATTTTATGATTTCTTTCAAGGCGTCAACAGCATTAATTTTACTTGCACACTTCGTGCACACGAACGAATATCGAAATTCACCGACTGACTTTATTTCGAGTACGAACTCAGGATATCCTTCATCCATTGGAATTTGAACCTGTGAATAATATAACATGGTTAAATTTCTTGTTATTATTAATAAAACTGAAAATTTTGAAGAAAAAAATAGTAAAAAAGGACAGAGCTTTTTTTTGAATACAGTAATTCTTTTTGCTTACAAAAACTTTTAGTATACCTTTATATCCTCTTCTAATGGTGTCTTTTCAGCGTATGTTTCTCTGCAAGTGGCTAATGATACCGGGTGCCCTTCGTATGTTTTAATCTGAACATTATATATGTTAAAATGCTCCCCATTTTCAGCTTCGAAAAAGTCAATCCATTCTTCCCATAACGTCAGAGGCACTGTTGATGTCGAGTCCGACAAGTAATTCTTTTCTGTGATACGACATGGTTTTCCGAATACCTGCACCGTTTTCGATTTTGCAAACTTTATGGTGACTATTCCATGGACGGATATAAGGTCGTTATTCATGAAGTTTCCCTCAGATATCGACATCAAAGGAAGTATTATGAGTTGAGGTTCCTCTCTCTTGAAATTTACGTCGTTCGGTTGTGGAGTAGATAACAATGTCTGCGTGTTGATGATGATTTCAGCGAATGATGGATTTCGCGGTTTGTCCACTAACACATTAGTTAATTTCACTGGTTCACAAGAATTTTTTTTCTCCCTCAGCAATGGAATTTTTGTCGTATCAAAGCAGATTGCTTTTTTGATTTCCGATTGTCCTATTTGAAGTTTCAATTTGCAATGCTTACTTTTCTTTGGAGACAGCGATGTTACGTAAGCAACGATATCTTTAGTTTTCCTGCGTGAATGTGAAGCCATAACGGTTTTCTACGTGCAAAATAATATTCAGGATTTAAATATACATAGTTTTTTTTTTCACGTCGTCACATCTAAAACGCTTCTTACCTTTTCTTTTCCATAAGCTCTTCTGGATCATCTAATTCGCTCACTGATATAATTATAGAACAGTTTTAATGTGGGCGTGTTTTACTTTTTCTGTGACGCGACAATCACAATTGTACTATTCAGCACGCAAACAGAATGTATTGGGGGCACGTGTGCATCAAAATAAAAAATGGAGCCAATTACGGCAACAAGTCAGCGGCATTTGTCTTATGATTCGCACGGTCTTCCTTTTACTTGAATATTACTGACCAGAAATGAAAATGTGGTAAATACACTTTAGAGCTCACGAAATATACGAAAACATATCATGGTCATGAGAGCAAGGAAAAAAAGAAATAGAAACAAAAGAACTTTAAGTGAGTAAGTGCGGTCCTAAAAAACCTTCGCTGTACATAGATAGATTAGATAGATAGATAGATAGATAGATAGATAGAACGACACCAAAACCAATTATATTTCGCTTACCGAAATCTAAAAATAACGATAACAATATAACATGTATAAGAAGACGACAATTCACAAAAAGGGGTTTTACACGTAAATATTCTAAAAGAATTTCGTGAAAAATGTTTCCTGACGAAAATTTTTCATTGTAAACAGCACAAACGTCATTAGTATTGAATAATTTAATAATTGAAAACAAGGAGTGTAGTGACGTAATCATCCGAATCATTATCATCAAATTCATCTTTGCTGTCATTAGATCTGAGGGTTACTTAACAATGGCGGCATCCGCATATCGAAAAAGGCATGAAGCCCTGGGGACGAGGTTGGGTTACTTAAGTTTTTTATGCATTTTTTGTTAAAATTGCCAGACTTGAAATAAAAACTACTTCTATACACATAAAGGATTACCTTAGATTTATGTATCTTTTGTTTTTCCTTAAGTATCATATTTTTTAATAGATCGTAATTTTTGTTTGCAACCCGCTGGACAAAAACAGTTGCAGAAAAAATAAACTTTGCAAAGAAGTGCAGACAGACCATGTGAGTTAATTAACAAGGTGGTCCTTCTTGTTTTATTTTGCTCGTGACGAAATGATAATTAATATTTGATATTAAAAAAAAAAAATTATTTTATTTTTGAAATATCTTTACAAGCAAGTAAAATCAAACATTCCAGTAAATGAAACACGTTTTAGTTTACTTAACATACAGGATCAATTAATTGTATTTTTGAAAGGTTCCAAAGGTCCACTTATTCTCAAATATTATTTCAGACTTAAATACATATCTCCTTTTATTGGCAATCAAAAAGGTATTGAAAATTTAACCGATCCAATTCTCATCACTATTAATAAATAGAAAAATCACTCAAGTAAAATGTTTTTGACCATCTGCTCCATGACTATTATAAAAGGCGAAAAGTAGGTGTTACCCAAGTATAATGTACAACCATCAAGCAAAACAATGGTACTTTACTTTGTCCACAATAGCGTCTCACTTATTGAAATGTAGTTGTTTCGAGCAAGATTCTAGGCGTCAGTGAGGCTGTAAACAAACTTTCTTTGTTCAAAGTAATTGCAGATATTCATTGCTTTGAATGTATTCGCCTACCAGTTTTCAAATTAGCTGGCTATCTCAAAGGTTGAGAGTTGGTCAGCAGTTTTCTTTTTAATCTATCTCAATATCTTTAACGATAATTAACTACTGTATGTTTGTTTGTACGAATATTTATTCAGGATGGACTTCTCAAAAAACATGCAGAATATTACAAAGCATATATAAATAGTTTCTGTTCCGTGGGGGTTCGAGTTATCGGGATTCTACTGTATTTATATTATATGCTTATATTTAATTTATGCAATGTGTAGTTATGATGTAATAAGATAGTAACTAACACTTCTCATTGCAATAACTTTAGATTATTACATCTTTGTAAGTTACTATGAAGTTAAGCTTCCACTCTGAATTGATTTATAGAAGAATGAAGTCATAATATTTACTAATTCTGAAGTTATACACACTAACTTCTTTTTAAGATTTATTTGCGAAGAATTGACGAACGCTAGAGAAAGAATGTAATTGGTTCTTTCTCTAATTATTCTTTTGTTCTTTTTCATTCCGACCAGAGAATAAAGGCCAGTTACACGTGTTTTATTACTTGAACAAGTAATAAGTCAGTTATAAAACAAGTCAGTTACAAGTCACATACGGAGCAGCGGTACAACAAAGTTAAAGGTAAGTCGCTTTTAAAAAAAGAGTTTAGACTTTAAGGTGGTACAACACAGCAAAATAATCCATTTAACAGATAGATTTGTAAAATTAGGCTTTAGATCCTGGTGTGTTGGACTTTATATCCAGATTTTTAGTGAAATTTTACGAAACTCTTAAATATTCTCCATAATTTTTAGTTGAATTTGATATTTCCAAAAACTATCTGTTAAATGGTAAGTTAGCATGCCTTCCATAAGTTTGAGAAGTTTCAAACCATAATGTTGAGCCTAAGTTGAGTTATCGTGTTTTAAAATTTGGTCCGAAAATAGGATTTTTCAGTTCTTTTCCCCCATTATGGATTAGGTTTATTGAAAAAAATTTTTTTCCTGATTATTCTTCCTTCCATATTTAGTACATTCAAATTTTTGTAAACGATTTATGTTCAATAGCATATTTCAAAAAAATCCTTGAAAGTGTGTTGTACCACCTTAATGAAAAATATCTCAATTACGTTAAGCTAAATTACAAACGTTCTCCTTAATTGAATAAAAAGATCAAAATAAAAAAGATTCGTTATTGCAGATGTAAATCTACCCGTATTCTCTCAACAAATGTTATTTTTTTTCCTTAGATGTCGAATCCTGAATATGAAATTTTCATTGTACCAGATTTTGCAGAGACAAGAGTCGTCAATATACTGCCTGATGATATGGTGTTAGATACTGCTACTGAAAATTTGGCGATTACCATTAAACAAACCATCAACGACATCAGAATTGTTATTGCTAAACAAACTGATTGTTAGATTTTTATTTTTTTTATTATATTTTATTGTATTTTGTTATATTCTATTATATTTTGTTATATTTTGTAAAAAATACAAAAAAATCGCCAAGTGTTCATCTTTGCACCTTTTTGTTAGCTACAGAAAAAAATTTCGGGTATTTTGGTTTGGCGCCAGGGAAAGATTTTTGTACATTTGATGTATGATTTTTTGCAATGTTTACGGGGTTTTTTTTAAAGAATCACGAGGCTCAAAATTGTCAAAATTTAAGAATATTCTAAGAATCACCTTACGGCTCAAAGTGTGATAAGAAATCTCAAGGTCAGAAAAAGGCTTATAAATTACATTGTGCATTGTTTGATTCAGCTCTGAACAGCTCTTGTTTTTTTTTCTATTAATATTGTTTTCCAAATTTTCCACGTTCCTCTCTAAGAATCACTTAAGAATACTTAGGGCTCACATTTGAAGAATTATTAAGAATCATAAGGCTTGAGCTAGTTTATGTAGTTGTTATAAAAAACTGTGTATGCATTACGACACTGAAAAGAGAGAAATGATTTTCTCTTGAAAAAATTTTGTGGTGAAGCGATATCCATATCTGCATCTTTTTTAATTCAAAATAATGCAAAAAAAAGCAAAAAAGAAACCTATCTCTATATTTTGCATTTACTATTTACCGTATTCTCTCTACGGGCGCTTATAAATTTTTTTTTGAAATAGGTAGGGGGGTCCTTATTAGGGGGTGATCACATGAGGCGGGCTGATAAAGTTTTATAATCACATGGAAAAGTATTGATCACGTGATGTTTGTTATATTTGTTCAACTTCACGCATGCGCCGTGTATGCAATTTTATCCCGGTAAAGGAGGCCAGCCCGGTTGTAAGGCATCACATGAGAAATTCGTCTACACCAGTTCCCCTGCCGGGATGGTTTGTCTCTCTCTCTCTCCATCCTTTCGATTGTCTTCACTATTCAGTTTAAAGAGAAACTTCAAAAGCAAAAGCGTTTTTTTTATTTATTTATTTATTTAATTTTTGTTTTTGCAGATATTACACAATTTTTTCAGTTCAAAACAAATACATTAGATATAAAAACCGGACATTTGGAAAGTAATATCTTTTCGATTATCAATGTTACGGTGGCCGAGAAGGATCAGAAAAATCCTATTTTTTAAAAAAAATATTGTAATTCTCAGGTCGAACGTTGCTTTTTGGGGCAGAATGTTTTTGTGATGGAGAAAATATCAGAGTTTTAGGTGGAATATTCAGGGTTTTTCTAATGGGAGAATCTTTGATTTTATAATTTCAAATATTAGGCGTATTCACTTGCTAGGAACGCAAAAAATGGTACAAATAATAATTGAATTTTACGGTGGCACTTTTACTGATCACATTACCATAATCACTCGTAGTAGCTACAAAACAGTTTCGGGAAAGGTCTATTATAACAAAAATCAAACACATATAGGGATATATGGAAGGGAAAAATAATACAAAGTCGACATGGAATGTCTATGTCTATTCTATTCAATAACAATGAAAAAAAAAATCAAAACGATTGAGTTGAGTAATAGCACACTGCAACTGAATGAAATTATTTTTAGCTGTTCTCAAATCAGTACTCTGATCGTCTGATATAATGACTATTCCAATGTTGTAGACAAGATGTAAGCTCGTTACGGATCAAATCACCAAAACAGAACCATGTAAGAGATTTATGAATATGATTACCAGTATCATACAAGTTCTCATCAACTAGTTCCCTAAAGAAAGACATCAAATAGTTGGTTGTGTTTTTTCTCAAAAACGACCACCGACTTTCTATACGCTGCTTAGTGCATAGAAATACGCTTTTGTATTTCTATGGTTAGTATGAGAGGATGCACTTAGAAATGCATTTTCATATTTTCAATTTTTCAAAGATGCTTCCTCAAAAAGTCATTTCTGACCCTTCTCGGCCGCCGTACATTATTGTTGATTGTAGGCTAGTTTTTCAATAATGCGAAAATGGCGGAAATTGTTCAAGCCTAATGGCTTCTAGTTCTTGTGTCGTATTTGTCGATGAACTCATTCGCAACAGCTTTTAAGTTCAGTTTATCAACTGCATCTTTGTGGATGTGAAGAACGAGTAAGTTATTGAGGCGGGAGTCTCTAGTGGTTGACCGGAGATAGGTTTTCACTCGTTTTAATGCAGAAAATGATCGTTCACTAATGTCGTTGATAGCAGGCATTACAAGGATGAGCTTAGCAATCTTGACGACTTAAGGCCGCTTTCCACTCAACCGTTTTGTTGGACGACTACAGTGAACGAACAAAATGAGCGCTCAAACACTTAAGAATTCTAATATCCACTTAATTTGGTAAAAACGTAAACAAATATATATGGCGGCAGCTGTAAATAGAAGAAGAATTTTGCTTCTGATTTTATTGCTGAGAAGAAGAAAAAGATATGAATGTAACAATTAAAGAACTGCGGGATTTTGGGTCAGGGAAATTTTTAATTTTAGTTTTGTTTGACCAGGAATACTTTTTCAAGATGTTTCGAATGACCCAAGTAAAATTAAAATTTTTAGCTATTTTTTGAGACTTCATTTTTAAAATCAAAATAAGTAAAATATTTTACACAAGATGCAATTTATTTTAGAGAGTGAAAGTGGCGGATGCACAGTGCGTATAAATTTATTTTACTAAGCCTTTTTTGCGGTTCAGCTCACATTGATTAAAACTGGTAAAAAAAGTGTTTGATTGTGTTTCATGTCTCCAGCCAGAGTGAAAAATTATCCCAGGAACAAAAGTGTTTCGATGTTTTAGTTTTTTAATTATTTTGATGTTTGGTTCTTTCCATTAAGCCTTTCTGCGGTTCAGCTCACATTGATTAAGAACTGTTGAAAATTTTTTACGCGGGTTACACAGTCAGCATTAATTCACATTTCAAGCATTTGATTGGCTATTTTCAGAACAAGCGTCCTTGTTCGCCAAAGGGAGTAGCAATTTTTCAACTCTTGAAGCGCATAGAACGAACAGAAAAACGGGAGTTGAATTGCGCAACCTATTTCTTTACGCATGCGCAGATTAAAGGCGCTTTGGTCGTCGAACAAAACTCCCGATAAAATGTTAAGTGGAAAGCGGCCTTTAATGCTTTCTGAGAGTGATCCAAGCGCTTGAAAAAAGAAAGGAGGTCTTCAATAGTGAACCTTTGAGTATCGTATCCAAGGGATGTTGCTACTATAGGGAGTAGATCGATCTGTGTTCGTGCTAAAGATTGGTCGATATCTCCAGCGTAAAAGCTGCAAATGAGGGTGTTTATCTAACAATTTCATATCATCAAATCTCCACTTTGATCTAATACTGGTTATGACCTTCGCTATGTACGCTGAAGGTCATAATTTTAACGATCTCTTTAAAATTCCTTCGCAAACAAAATGGACGCTTCGTAAGTATATTTATAGAAAACGTGATTTATCCGATAATATCTCGTCAATAACACTCTTTATGGTTTCAAGTTACTTCACAAACAATTAGATGTTTTGAAAGTTTTAAATATCATCAGAATTTTTTGATGATGTTGCGTTTACTTCTTTCTCACAGGCAAAATCATGATACTGTTGAGGAAGAAATACCGGTTAATCCTCATAACGACCAAGAGGAACGTTTGGAGACCGTGGCTCGACCCAGTGAAAAACGCCAAACCGATGAAACTGAACGTAGGGAGGATGTAAATGAACCTCCTGCGAAAATTCCAAGATTTGAGTTAGTTGATACGGTTGAAGAAAATGATTGGGAACTTCCCCAAAATATGTTGGACTACATCCACAAATACATTAACATTAAAGTTCCTGATAAGGAAATCAGGGAAAAGATCATTGGAGTGAATCCTGTTCCTAAAAACATCAGGCAAGTTCCTGAATTAGATGGTTATATGAAACAACTACTAGTTGAACACAATAAAACTACAACACTTCACCTTGAGAAGATTCTCAAGGGAGTACAAGAAAGAGATAGGAATATCTTTGGGCCTCTCTCACGCCTTTGGTTCATTACGGAAGGAGAGAGGGGTGAAATTGACCTAAATGATGATTTCGCAACTAACAGTTTTTCTGAAATCACCAGTTTATTTGAGCAGTCAATTTTATTGTCAGCACAATCATTTCATCGACTGACATATCAACGACGTTACAACGTCCTGTCAACTTTGATTGAAAATTCATCGAAAGTGAATGAACTGCTTAAAGATCATGCTCTGTTGATGAACGATCCTTCAAATAAATATCTATTTGGAGAAAAGTTTGAAGAAATTTTAAGTAAATCAACCACATCCCAGAAGAAACTGACAGAAGTTTTTACTGGTTTGAAGAAGACTGTTCAACCTTCAACAAAACCCTTTCGAAAAGGCCCCCTATCAAATGAAAGCTCAGAGCTGCTCAGAGAGGTAAGATTATCTGTTCATCCTATATTAAAAAATGCAGAACTGTTATCAATGCTAGACTTCCCCAATGTACATCCAATAGTAAAAACTCTGTTTGTGAAAAAATGTCCTGTGGAAGCTCCCCCAGCAGGGAGGCTGAAGTATTTTCTCCAAAACTGGCTTTGCCTGACCCAAGACAAAAATATTTTAGATATTGTGCAGGGTTACAAAATTCCATTTCACTCACAACCAAAACAACAGTTTCTCCCTCAAATTCCCTTCAGTCAGGAGGAACTAATGTTGATAGATACAGAAATTTCGGAGATGCTCCAGAAAGGAGCAATAAAGAAGGTTCAGAAATCCCCAAATCAGATTTTAAACAACATCTTCATAGTTCCAAAGAAAGATGGAGGCTACAGACCTGTCATCAATTTAAAAAATCTGAATTCTCACATTCCATACATTCACTTCAAAATGGAAAGCCTATCTTTACTGAAGGAACTTCTTCAGCAGGGAGATTGGATGTGCAAACTGGACCTGAAGGATGCTTATTTCTCAGTTCCACTACATCAAATATCACAGGAGAAGATTCGATTCCTGTGGAAAGGAACAGTTTACCAGTTTCTTTGCCTATGCTTTGGTCTGGGTCCAGCCCCAAGGATTTTCACCAAACTTCTGAAGGTTCCCATAGCCTTACTCAGGAGGTTAAATGTAAGACTGATAATCTATTTGGACGATATCCTGATTCTGGCCTCGTCCAATAGTCGCGCGTACGACCTTCTGTAAAACGCCTCAAATATACTTTTCGTGATACATATCAAGGGACAAAATAATTTTGATGTTAATTTGCGTTTTAGATGGTGCTTCTTTAGAATCCATAAAGTTTCCACTAAAAATTCTAGTAGATTTGGTTTTAAACCCGATCGAAATATAAATTATCGAGTGTATCGATTTTATCGTGTTTTGAAAAAATTGACAAGAAAAAAGGTTAAATGCAGCAATCTTTTTCTTTCATGCACACACGGTTACATATTTCTTCAATTTAAAATAGAATAAAAAATCAAAACAAACATCCTGAAGTTTTTCAAAATTTAACGATTTATCATCGGGTTTTTTGCCCGATAGCTACTTTCAGACAAAAAAGTCGTACAAAGTGACCGAATACTGATCTGTGTTATTCAGGGAGGCAAATTTTATCAAAATTAAGTACTTAAAACTTCTAGATACATTAAGGTATAAGGAAAAACGCTCGTGAATGACCTTATCGAAAAATAATTCTTATAAAAACGTAAAAACTATTCACTTTCAGTCTCAGATTCATAAATTGATGACTCCCAATCTGATTGTGGTCCTGAATCATTGGAGTCAAAATCAATATCACTATCAGGGTCATTTTCATCATAAACATCATCACTGTCTGATTCGAACTCCAGGATCTCATTGTCACTCAACAGATCGTCCTCACCCACGTTGGTACATCCTTGGCAATTGCATAGGTCAGTGCATTTTAACCCACTTTTCAAACATGAGCACCTATTTGAGGAACATCCAGATTTACATCCACATGAAATTGACGATAGAATGGAATCTGGTGCAATTGGCGAGTCCATCCAATGAATATGTACATCTCCATTTTGAAGCGTCCAACCATGTTTATAGAACGAAGGCATATTCAATACTGGAGTTAACGCATTTCGCCAAATGAAACTTTGATAATTTGATCTTTGGATATGCCAGTTCAAACAATCTCGCGTTGGGGGTAGCATCTCCTCAGAAAACTTTCCAGATTTGAAAAGTAAAAATCTAACTTCATCAACATTGAAACATAGGGGATATCCGTACAAAGCACAAACAAAGTTTTCCAAACCACGAAGATATGATTCGTCCGATAAATGGTGGTGCTGCCCCAAACCAATGAAAGAATCGATAAATTGTGGGCTAGAGATCATCAAATTGAAGGTTTTAACTTTACCTTTTCCATAAAAAGAACTTACAGTATCACAACCTGTAAATGAAAAAAATTAATATAATAATTAGGCACAATGCAAAGGCATCACTGGTAAAAACTAGAAAGTTCTCAAAATTGATAAATTGTATAAGTTTCCAAAATCAACGTACATATCTAAATAAATAATAGATTAAAGGTTTAAAACTTTCAATGTTACCTGTAAACGCATGATAACCAATCAAAGCTTGAGTAATTTTGTTCCCAGCAGATCGAGCCATCTTAGTAACAAGTAAAAATCTTCCTTTCATCCCAGTTCCAGTCAAGAAGAACAAGTTAGAATCCATGAATATTGACTTTTGTGTGATAGTTCTGCCAGATGTAGCAATGTTCACAAGATCTTGAAGATAGATAAAATTTTGTTCAAATCCAGTTCTGAAAGTTTGCAAATGTCCTCGGAAAGTGGTACTTCAGATGAAAAATCAACAACCCATGCAAGAAAATTGATTAAACTGCTGGGGAAAAGTTCCAAGATCTTATCAGTGTTGAAATCATTGGCATCAGGTGGCCAAGTAAAATTTGCTTTTACTTTTAACAACTCCTCTTTCAACTTCATTGCAACATGGTACAGGTTAACAAGTGGGACACTGGATGAAGTTTCATTCAATTGATTTCCTGAGTACTCATCTTGAGATGATTCGTCATCTGCAGTTGATGACAAAACATTGTGTGAAGATTCGGCATCAACAAACTCACCAGTTGTCAATGACTCTGTGTACACCAACATGCTTTTGTTTCGGGACCGTGATTCGTGAAAAATTAATGAAGGATATTTCAACTTCAGTTTCTGTTTCAACCTTGTAGATGTCATTGCTGAAGGTGGTTCGTCATCTGATTTATATTTTGAATGCATACTTTTGTATCTTGCGAGGAGGTTCTTTAACAAAAGTATTTCTTTGTTCTTAAAAAGTTTTGTTTCAACAATTTCCTCACAAAATAGGTTAAATACTCTTGTGTTATCTGTATTGGTATCAATGGTCAGTGCTTTTTGTTTCTTGTATAAGAACTTTGTGTAGTTATTATAGCACTGATTATGATACCTAGCTTCAATAGCAACACAGTCTTTATCTTTGATGTGAAGAAGGATTGATTCATCTTTTTTTTTGTGGCTGCTTCAAGTAACTTTCCAGCTTTTAAAGTTTGTGCAACTGAAAGAAATTGTTGGATGCGCTGTCCAGACTAAAAATTGGAAAAAAAATTTCATAATAATACTTTTTATCAAACAATATCACAGTTTTCTAGTATATTTTATAAAATGCTAGTAGCTGCTTGATGATGATGGCATACGTGAAGGCATGCCTTTTATTATTATAATTATGTACTGTATACCTTAATCAGACAAATTTTCGCGCGGATTTAATTTCGCGAGATCAAAAAAATCATATTTCGTGAGGAAAATATTATATATTAAACCAACCTTTTTTACAAATATTGGTCCAGTCTTTTTGCAAATCAGACATCGTTTTGGTAATATATTGGTTGGTGGTTGTTGTAAGGATGATGAAGAGACCAATGATGATGCTGTTGCCAAAGTATTATTTTCAATTCTCAAAGAGAATCTTCTTCTTTTTGACTCAGGTTCACCTTCATCCTGATTCTTGAGGCAAAAACTCCTATCTCTCTCCAATTTTTCTTTGTTTGTAAACAAAGAATAACACTCCACATGATAGCTTAATTTTGAAAAATATTCCAAGTTAAGGTCGTCAGCAACGTTTTCAAGGGAGTCCCTTGCAACAGCTGTAAAATTTTTATAATCAGAGGTGAGACTCAGCCACTCTTTTCTTCGTTCACAGAATTTCGAGTATGTTTGCTCGGTAAAACATCTTACTTTATTCGATTTGATAAAGTTGAAATGCAGACAACAATCTCCTTCTTCACATTGATTGGCCATCTTGTTTGTTTTTCTTTCGATTCTCAGTTCGGTAATTTATTAATGTATAAACAGATTCGCGAATTCCATTACAGCTTATAATTGTTCGGCAAAATACATATTTTTCAAGAAAGTATGACATAATGTTTGAGCAAAGTTGACATTTCTTAACTTTGATTTATCAAAAAACGAACGTTCTACAAGGAAAACAACCGGAAACTCTTCGCATAAATCATTTGTTTAAAATTTTAAACTTATCTAAAAAAGAAAATCTTTGTCCCCCAATATGTATCACGGAACGAAAGAATAACAAACTGTGTGTGCGCGACTACAAAGACGATCTGTTTCTAGCTCGAGATACATTGATATTTCTCCTTCAAAATTTGGGTTTTCTGATAAACCTAAAAAAATCTCAATTCCAAGCATCTCAAAAAAATCAAATTTTAGGGGTGGAAGTAGATTCTTTAAAAATGTCACTAAGTCTTCCTCAGGAAAAGGTCACAAAGATTGTATCACAATGTCAAGAGATGATGGACAAAAAATTAGTAACTCTAAGGGAACTAACATCACTAATTGGCAGATTAACGTCAGCTGCAATAGCAGTGTTGCCAGCTCCTCTGCAATATCGGACGATGCAGAGGCAACAAATATGGGAGATGAACTCGGGAAAGAATTTCGAATCTGTGATTTGTCTGAGTCAAGAAGTGAAAATGGAATTAAATTGGTGAGTTCAAAATTTGCACCTCAGCAATGGAAAGACTCTGATACCGAACAGCCAATGTATTGTGATTTCATCAGATGCCTCGATGATGGGGTGGGGTGCATATTGCCAGGGTCACAGGACGGGTGGGCCATGGAATGCCTTAGAGAAAACCTATCATATCAATTATTTAGAACTGAAAGCAGCAAAATTAGGGATTTTGACATTTCTAAAAATTTTTCCATCTATAAAGGCAATTCATTTACAAATGGACAATATAACGGCATTGGCTTATCTAAAAAAAATGGGGGGTACAAAGAATCGAAAACTGATAACCCTAAGCAAAGATATCTGGGAAATTCTGATCAGTCATGGGATCACAATTACAGTCGAACATTTGCCAGGGAAATTGAATCAAGAGGCAGATTTCCAGTCTCGCTCAGTGAGAGACTCAAGCGAATGGAAACTGTGTCCCATGGTATTCAATCTTATAACCAAAATGCGCTGGATACCCCACATAGACCTGTTTGCATCAAGACTGTCACACCAAGTTCCAAGGTACATGTCTTGGAAACACGATCCATACAGTCTTGGAAGGGATGCCTTTCAAACAAGTTGGAAGGACCTTCAGGCATATGCCTTTCCCCCCTTTTCCTTAATACCAAGGGTATTGAAGAAAACACAAGACGAGAAAGCAACATTGTTGCTTGTCACTCCTGCATGGCAAACACAAGCTTGGTATCCATGGGCTCTCCAACTCTCCATAAAGAATCCAATTTTGATTCCAAAAAAGAGGAACTTATTATTAGGTCCAACCAAGGAAGAACATCCCCTGGTCTTGAACAAAACTCTACAGTTAGTGGTTTGGACTCTTTCAGGCAACAACTTCTTACAGAAGGAATATCAGACAAAGCTGCCTCTCTTATCACAGCTTCAAAACGAAAAGGCACTATCTCTCATTACGAATCGGCCTGGAGAAAGTGGAGCAGCTGGTGTAATCAAAGGGAAGTTGATCCCTTTCGATGTTCTTTGAATTATGTTCTTGAATTTCTCTCAGATTCCTTCGAAGAAGGAAAACTTCATAGTACAATTGCAGGCTACAGATCAGCTATATCAGCTTATCATTCAACAATTGATGGTTTCAAAATTGGAGAACATCCTAGAATTTCTGCATTACTTGCTGGGGTCTTTAACAAAAGGCCTCCTCAACCTAAATATAACTTCATTTGGGATGTTGAAAAAGTAATTAACTATATCAATGGGCTAGGAGAAAATTGTCATTTGAGTGATTCAATATGGACTAAAAAGCTTACAATTTTGTTGGCTTTAACATCTGCTGCTAGAGCACATGAAATCTGTTTTTTAGACACAAAATTTTTAGTTGAGCATCCATCGGGATATACATTTTCTTTTGGTAGAATTACCAAAGTTGCAGGGCCAAACAAACCAAGACCTCCCATAACATTTTTACCCTTTCAGGAGAATAAAACCATTTGTGTTTGTAAGTGTATTGATGATTACTTGTTAAGAACCAAACATTGGAGAAAAGAGGAAACTCAGTTATTATTGAGTTTCATTAAGCCTCATAAGGCAGTTTCAACCAAAACTATTTCCAGATGGATAACTGATGTTTTAAAATTTTCTGGTATTGATATCAGTACATTTTCAGGACATTCAACTAGAACAGCTTCTTCCTCTAAAGCAAAAAGCTGTGGTGTTCCTATAAAAGAAATTTTGAAAAAGGGTCATTGGTCCAAAGAGTCAACTTTCCAAAAAAATATACTCTAAAGAGGTAATTGTAAGTGGGGAAATGTCATTTCAACGGTCCATTTTGTCTTCAAATAAAAAGCTTTGAAGAGAGATCGTTAAAATTATGACCTTCAGCGTACATAGCGAAGGTCATAACCAGTATTAGATCAAAGTGGAGATTTGATGATATGAAATTGAAGATTGTGCGAGGGCGCGAAGCGCCTGATGTGCAATCTAGATTTTATTCATCAAATCTCCACTTTACGATCTAATACTGCCCACCCACATCCTCAACCCTACACGTTATACATTATTTTACTTCTATTTTGTTACAGGACGCGGAAACTTTCGTGGTGGACATGGTCGCGGTGGTTACTAAAATATATATTTGTGCTTGAAAGAGAAATATATTATATGATTCTTAAATTTGACTTGTTTGTGTGTATCTTACCCCAACATTTGTTTGTAGATCAGTTTCCAAAATTTCTTTGTGTGATCGTTAAAATTTAGAACTACAGCGTACATAGCGAAGGTCATAACCAGTATTAGATCGTAAAGTGGAGATTTGATGAATAAAATCTAGATTGCACATCAGGCGCTTTGCGCCCTCGCACAATCTTCAATTTCAGACCATCTAAAATATGCCATATATGGTCAATAACGTCATCAATGTTTTGATTTAGATTCATAATGGCGGGAAAGGTATGGAACAGGCAGCATGCGTTGGATACCGAGCGAATTTAGATTTTGTGATGAATGGTAATAAACATGAAGTGATGCTGTGGCCAGGAAATACGAGGAAGTTACTTTTTATAATGAATCTTTTTATCATGAATCTTTTCCACTGTCATTTCATCCCTCTTTGTCTGCGCCCCAACCCTCCAACCCAAGACTACTATACTGAACATTTCTTTTCTTTGTTTTCTTTCTAGAATCTTCTTCTTCTGGAACCTCTTCTTCTGTGCGTAGTAGCTGATTCTTAAGAATTTGATTTTGTGCTTCAGGGTCGGACGTGTATTCGGGAGGTTACAGTATAATAAATTTTTTTGTGGTTGCCATGGTTTTCATGGTTTTGTTTTTGTTCTTTCACACATTTAAAATCACATTCACAAATATGTTAGACTTTCAAAGCAGAACATTGCTTCCTGTTAATATAAAATGTGTATTTGACTTGTAATTTTCATTCTTTTTATCATTCTTCAGGTTTTCTGTTGTCATGGAAGATCATACATATGCTAAAACTACTATAGAGCCAAATCTTGAACAAGTAGGGAGAGTTATGATCTTAAGTAATACAGATGGATTGATCCATCTAGTTACTTTTATTTCCTTGCTATGTAGACTGCTGTCCAATCTGGGACTGTTGAAAGTGCAGATGGAATTGATGTTTCCATCGTTGTTGAGACATTTGTCATGGTATATCAAATCATTTGTTTAATTGCAGTAGTTGCACATAATGTTGCTATCTAAAATATATATCATTTGCACAGGTGATGGAATAAAATCATTAGTCTTAAGGCAATTTTAACATAATAAGAAAGCGATGTTATTTTTAGGAAGGTTTTTTATATTCTTGTATTTCCTTTCATTTAGAACGGTGTTGAATCCAGTCACAAACCTGATACTTTCCTTGAAAATACCAATGACAATGTTGTTGGTACAATTGATATGGTATATAGAATTGTTTGTTTTCTAACTGTTTCAACAGTGGCACAGCTTTTCCTTTGCATATTTTGATTTTCCTCTGTATATATTTAGGACATTGGTGAGTCTGTAGGGGAAAATGTTATTGAACCAAGTTCTAGATATATAAATGTTGCTAACACCACTGAAGGTACTTGATTAATTCATTATAATCTATCTTTCTCTATTCAAAAAAATTGGAATTAGCAAAATTAGTGTGCCTGTCAAAAATGCAAAGCAGTTTTAGGGAGGGTATAGAAAATGAGAAGAATCTATTAGAATTTTCACAACACTGGTATTAAAGCAAAGATCTTAGAAGAAGAATTACTTCATATATACAAGTTCCTTGCATCATAATTATTTTCATTTTCCGTACAGGCAAAAAGATTGTTGTTGTTGTTATGCATTATTATAGTTATAATGAATCCTTTTGATGGTTATAATGTGAATGCAATATTCAGGGGTTTCCTCCATCTTAAAATTTTATGAAGGTTGGAAATGTTTTAAGTGTCCAGGTTTAAAACTTTTTTGTTATAGATGCCAATGCTATTGTTAAGGATGCAATGGAAAATTTGGTCAAGTGTGAAAAGGCTATAGATATGGAAGTCATAATAACATCATCATTGAGGGAGTTATATTTCAACAAAAAATGTAGTCTGATGTCAGCTGAAGACTCCTTGCTAGAACTGGCTGCAGCTGAATCTACTGATGGCATTTTTTATTGTGCTTTGCTCAAGGTTATGGTAGATGATAAAGAAGCTTACATAGCAAGATTTTTTGAGTACAATGCTTTCAGTGGTTTCTTCTATAGTGTTGCAGCTGAGAAATTTGAGGAAGATTTAATCTTGCCATATGCAGTATATACTCCCGAGGATGTTGATTTTGAAAGGAAGCGACCATTACAGCTGTATTCATCTTATAGAAAAGGTCCTAACATTGTTTTGACATGCCATGATGTTTTGTCAGAGCTTGTTACTTATAGCTATTGCTTTTCACTATTTAGATACCAAAGATTATCAGTCATTTAAAAGGAAAATATACGAAAAGAAAGATGGTGTCAACATAAACTTGAATAAAGTTCTTAATGAAATGAACTCTGGGGCTATTGACTGTAAATACCTAATATGCATGGTGATTAATCATAGGCAGAAATGGGAAGAATCATTTGACAGTCATGGTAGAAATAAGCAAAGGTTCGTACACAATTTTCATTGTTCCTTAAGATGATGAAATTTAAAGAATTTTAGAAATAAGAACTTGTAAAGCATAAATTTTCTATTCAGGTATTTTCTTTGCACGCATTCCTCATCACAAGATTGGGAAGAATCTTTAATGAAATTTCGTAGTAACCCTGGTATTCTGAAAAGTGCTGTGAACATTAAGTATCTTTCTAATGATGAACTATCATTGAAA
The DNA here is from genome assembly GCA_027922465.2 of Turritopsis dohrnii. Lineage (NCBI taxonomy): Eukaryota > Metazoa > Cnidaria > Hydrozoa > Anthoathecata > Oceaniidae > Turritopsis > Turritopsis dohrnii. Next base: position 93,114 of record BQMF02000564.1, on the reverse strand, counting down.
GATCAATTTGCCATGTTATCTTCACTACCTAACCACCACAAATGGAAATGGTTCGGTGAAAGTAATAAGGAGGTTAAACACGAACAGAAGTTTTCTATATCATCAAGAAGATACCCATCATCACCTAGAAATCGTATCATACAGGCCTGGCACTTCAGAGATAACCCATATGAAATAGTACACGATTGTTTTTTTGATATTTTCGTTGGTCCTAAGCAAATACGGTATCCAAAGACCATTATGAAACGTCCAGTAAAAAAAGCGGCTCGTAAAAGGTCTCTAGCTGAGGTTATTGGATATTTTAAAACACAAGTTAGTCACCATTTTCTTTATTTGTGGAGTATGATGATGCTGGCTTCTTCTTGGAGAACTTTCATACGAATTTGCGTTTCCTTCTGTAGATTGTGCATGAAGAAGAATTGCAACATGAAGAAAATTGCGACAATAATTTCACAGATGAAGAAACAAATGATATGGTATGTGTATTTCTCATTTGTTAACTTAAGGTTTTCCTAGTTCCGGCATGCTCTTTACAGTTGTATGACACCAGGGTTGATTAATTTGTATGCATAATGAAGAAAATCATATTTTCGAAATGATATTAGTGACAAGTTGAACGCTCATTACACTTGATTACAATGTGTTTACGACATAAATCGTTTTAGTGGTTATATTATTGATCGATTAAATATTAGTGTTGGCTAGTGGTTTTGTATTGTGGTTAAAATGTTTATTATGGTTTGTTATTAAAATAATTGTTAGAAGCGCTGGCGTGAATTGAACGTATGTTTAATTTTTCTAGATTGATGTATTGGAAGAAAAAAATACAAGTGATATGAATGGTAGTGGAGTCGAAATCCAAGTATAAAGATTTTACTACGTTGAATTAGGGAATAGGTTATTGTTTGTTCATTTGTTTGTGTTGACATTATTGTACTTTACAACATTTAGACTTCACGGTCAAAAGTATCGTTGTATCAATATTTTTGTGGCGAACTTTTTCGTCACGGTACGATCATATGGAGAGAAAAGACGGCATATAAACATGTTGTCGTGATGAATTCTTATGACTGTGGGAGTGGTGATTTCCTTGTAAGTGTTGATCTGGTTTTCAAATCAAACACTTTTTCATTTTCTTGCAAGAAAAGATTCCTTTGCTAACTTCAGGCTAACTTCAATGACTTTGTCTAGACAAATGAATTTGCTATTGTATCAGCAGTTGTCAACGATGACCAGATTGCAGCTGAATGCAACTGTTCTACTTATGCAACATTTCTTTCTACGAATGAACCCGAAGACATTTCAGTTTCGTCCTGCTGTCACTGTCGGCTGTTGCATGAAATATTGTTAGTCACCTCTGAAACTGTTCCGTCTTATATAAATATGGAAAAAATTCGTAATGCACAATCACAAGTCGTCAATGCTGTTGTGTTGTTGCCCTCTAAATCAAGTGTTGATCGTTTTTGTGTAACAACCAGCTGCTCTACTGCATTCGTTACACTTTTCAATGTGTCTGGTACATCGAAAACAATCGTATCATGCAGTTCGTCAGTATGCAAAATGTCTGAAGGTTATTCTCGTAATATCAAATATCTACAGAAGAGTGATGTTCTTTGTCCACATTTGGATGCCTTTTGTGCTTTTTATTTTGAACAAGTGATCGCGAATACATTTGACTGTGTTGATGGTGTTACTGAAGATGATATCTTGGAATATGATGACGAAAATCCAGTTATCCTACCTGAAGAAAAGGTAGTGTTTTCATACATATTAAAATAGTTGAATACCATCCACTCGGACCGAGGATAATTCTTGTTAATGCTGAGTGGAACTAATTTGTATCCATTAAATTTTCTTGCACATATTTTGCTTTAGTGGAAAGATGTTTTTAACGTGAATACGGGTTTATGGAATTTTGGTCCAAATTCTACCAGCCAAAAGAAAGTTGATGCAGATCCTTACAGTTCAAAACTCAAAGATGACATCTGTAAAAGAATTTCTGCTGGCGACGACTTGGAGTTTTTCCCAGAAATCGATGATGAGAATTGTGGCTGTGAGGTATATATATTTATATATATATGAAGTCAAAAAAAACTAATGCATCATATACAAGTTTTCGAGTTATTGACCAGTAACAGGTCATGAAACTTTAAGTACAAAAAACACTGAGCACTATCGATTAAAGAAGTAATAAACCAATTTGATAACATATATATGTATATAAATATATATATGATACGGGTGCAGCTGATATAAAATCTGAGGCCTGACGAAGAGAAATGGAAACGTTGTTACAAAATGTAGTTTTTTGAACAAATACATATATATATATATGCGTCTTTAATGCCATGTTATTTTGATAAAAGCTCTTAATCTTTGATTTTGTTAATACTAGGCTGGTTGGTGTTCTGAGAATCATCCCGGTGGTATCTTAGAGTTCAGCCATGTGATTAATTTGTATACAGATCGTGGCATTAGAAAATGCAATGTTTTCACGAGGAAATGTGTTCAGGAAAGATGCAGTAAAATGTGGGATGGTGCTGAAAATTCTGTCTTTTGTATATCTACCTCCACATGTGCTGGCTATGAACTTGGTAATTGTTTTATGTGCTATTTTTTCTCGCCTGTGGACTGTTATATCACAACTATTAAGAGTATTTAGTCCAGACAATTTCTTCTTTCCTAGAACAGTTTTTAGATGTAGATTTAAGATGTAAGTGTCAATGTTTAGGTTGGGAGTTTGTAGATTTAGTAATGACGTCGAAGCAAACATTCCGAGGATTTGTATCATGCTATAGCAGCAGGTATCAACGCTTTGATCCAAATGGTCAGTCGTTCATGAATCTGGTTACGTTCATAAACTGGTTTTTCGCTTGGGCATCACGCATGAAAGTGGATTTTCGGGAACCGTGCTTTTGGTGTGGTGGTCAATCTAATATTCTGGCCTGTGATGGAACTAAGCTAGGTATAGGCTTTAAAAATACCTTTGTATCGCCTATTGAGACACCAACGAAAACTGTACCTGAAAGTTTTAACCAACTTAGACGGCTTGATCGTTGCTTTCTGCAGTCGCGGTTAAAAGATCCCGACTTGCACAGGAAGTACGACAACGCACGAAGTTTTTTAAAGGTTGTGTGCCAGAAAATGATGGAGGGAGAGCCAATTGAAGATGGAGTTTCACTGAGCAACTTAAAAAGTGTTATCCCCCAGGAATGCGAACCAGCTTTTGCAGCGATGCTGTATTCCACCGATAAAACTGTGAAAAAAGCGTATGCCATGGTCTTCAAACTTCTCGCGTCTGATGCCTCACTCGATGCTGTTTTGCCTCTCCCAATTTGCCAATCGATTCTAGATTTTGTCAATTCAGAGGACCATTCTTCTCCAGCTTGTTTGGGAAAATTTGTTTTCAAAATGAAATATTATTCCTTTGAATTCGCGAATCTCTTAAAATTCACCGCAAATCAATACTCGCTGCACCAAAATACAATCAAGTTATTACACTATTGTGCCCAGTCTGTCGTATCGGTTCATGAGAATGATATTGAGCCTGACGAGATAGCCGCAATAGCCAACAGCTACAATCCACCAAAATTTGGTAGGGCATACTACTTTACCAAACATGGTTGTCAATTACATCATGTCCGGAAGTTCCCAGTTGATGGAAAATCTGAAAATATCAACTTTGATGATGCCCCTGAACTGATTTGTTCGAAGAATTTTCCACAAGTGTCCAAAAAAGGATCTTCTTATTTGTTTCTGTGGTTTTGCCCGCAACATGGGCACTGCTACGGTTATCATATCATACCAGGGTCGGAAGGCCGTAAAGATCCAGCATCATCTTTGTACACTCACTTGGAAAAAGCCCCAGATGTAATACTATACGACTTTGCATGTGGCCTTTCCGGGTATACTCATAATCGCGAATCTGGTTACTTCGGAAAGACACGCTTTTTCCATGATGTTTTTCATGGCTTTACCCACAAATGTACCACTGCCTTTCGTTACAACAATCTACTGGGTTTTCAAACCGTTAATAGTTCGATTTGTGAGCAATTCAACTCCTTTATCCAAAACATCAAGACATCATCTAAACTCATGTCACAATGCCACTTTAACTTCTATTTGCAATTCTTTATCCACGTGTGGAATCAGCAAAAACGTGAAAGTTTTGCGAAGCGAAGAAAGATTGCATTATCAGGTAAGGTTTAGTTCATTTGATACGATTATGAAGTAATAAGTAAAATGATAAAATATATAATAATAAAAATAAATATTCTTTCGGCTGTTTTGACTGTCAACAAGTATGCAGTTAAGGATTCATTTAGTTTTACTTATGAAATTCTCAAGCTACAACCCTCCACATAATATATTGGGAATACTTAAAAAATTAGTAGTAAAACTAGAAGACAAACAAGTTGAATGACTTGAATGACGTTCTTTCTTTTTGTTGATATTTTTATGTTCCTAGTGTATTAACGTAAGCCTACTTTTAGTGGTGTTTTCCTAACTTCCACAGCTTTATACCTGAACATTTTAAACATGGTTTAGTGTATTGTCTTATATATCGTAGTTTTCGCATTTGTTCTGATATAAATCGTTTTCATCTAAAAGTTGTTAAACTTAACGCCATTCTATCCAAAAACAATTATAGTGGTAAAAGCCTCAAGGCTAGTTTTTAAACTAAGGATCATTTTTTAGAATTTAGATGTACAGTGGAATCTCTCTATCTCGACTACCCTCTATCTCGAATATCTCCCTATCTCGAACAAAAATCTCGGTCCCTTGAACAGTTAACTTGAAGAGCTAACTTTCTTTATCTCGAACATTCTCTATCTCGAACAAATTTTTCGGTCCCTTGCGAGTTCGAGATAGAGAGATTCCACTGTAATTACATTATTGTTATTGTAATGACATTTTTTATTTAAAACAGAAACTTTGTAAAAACCTTAACATACCTTTCGGCATACCTTTTGTCATGAAGGGTTGACACCTCCAAAAGCTTGTTTAGTAAAAATAAATTTGTCGATCAATACGTCGTTATTTATTTTCATATTTGAATAATTTCAACTCGCCTCGTCAAAGTTTATCACAGTTACGTGTTTATTCCCCATCTCCTGTTGTTGAACATCTTTAGGAATCACATCAAACCTTATTACAGATTCAAAATCGCGTAAATCCACCTACACCATTCAGAAGCAATTCGCCGCCAATCCGATATCGAAAAGGCAAGAAACCCTGGGTACGAGGTTGCATTCAGTAGGATATAAGAGTATATATTTCAAACAGTTTCTTATTAAATTTCTCTGTCGATGATAAGATGATAAGACTGATCGAATACGCATATGCGTAATGGCATTCACCAATTTAAGCACATACCTGATGTGCGATATACGCATGTGACCTGATCGCACTTTTATTTACACACTTTTATTCACACACGTTATTTGTGAAGAGTAACAATGATAAGACTGATCGATGATAAGTGTTAGCTGAGGAGTTCTAGGGATGAACACCCAAAAGGCGCAGTATTTTAACTGAGTACTTGTGAAGTTCGACTCCCAAATAGTATTTTCTTTTTGGGGGAATGTGATTTAATGTGTCTGGCCTTTCGAGAAGTTAAAGAAAATAAATAACCTAGAAAAAGATAAAAAAGAACAAAGAGGCAATTAATTCATCTGTTTCATTAGAAAAATCTCTTTAACGGGATCAGGGGTAGATGGAGTAAACAAGCTTATTCTATCAGGGAACAAAATTTTTAATACCAGTATATGTACATTACACAGTATTGCTAATAGGATAAAATATGATAAATTTTATTTATCAGAACATAAATATGTAGAAATACTCTTTTTTACAATGTCTTAAGCGTTTCTTCACCTTTCTGTACACTCGAAGCAGCGAATATTAGCCTTTTAAAATGGTGGATTTACAGAATAATGTTGTAACCTCGATTTCTTGAAGCTATTGTCTCAGCAGAGATTTTCTGAAAATAATAGAGAATGAAAAGATTTTAAAAGTATTTGTTTTGATTTCTTGGTAATCTTTACACCCCTTTTTTTTTATAAGTATAGTGTATTTTTTTCTCTGCCTCAGCATGCTTGTAAAAAATCCATTTTCAGCCTCAAATATTTGTGTAAATGAATGAAATGTAAATGACGATGTAACTGCAACACGTGAGCGCAAGAACTCCTGTGCGATCGATCTTCTAGACAAATTTTATGTATAATTGTGAAACACTTCATTTTAGTTGATATTTTGTATTCATATTTACCCATCCTCTAACATTCATAATTTCCTGGGTTGAACTTTAGGCTGGAAGTATGCTTACATTATGCTTAATTTTAGGAGGGTTCTCAGCCTGGGTATGCTTATAAAGTTTATGCTTTCACTGGCGTATCCAGGGTGTATTTGCAAACGGTTTGACAGGTATGGGATCCCAAATTCTCATCCGAAAAAAACAAAGAATGGAAAATCAATAGAATGGAAAATAGCTTCAGCACTTCCAAAATAATGAAAAAAAGTTACATATCTGAGTATGTCACAAGTTTATTGCAGAGTTCTAGAGTTTTGCTTCATAATCTAGCGAACTTCTTGCTAGAGATTTTTACATCATATCACTTTGTTGTGCAAGAGTCTTCAATGGTAGATGTAAGGGAGGTAGATGCACAGGAGTCAATAAAATAACCAATTGGTAGCCCCCAAAAAGCTCTAGATATGTTACTGGCTTATATAAAAAAAAAGAGTGTATGCTTGGTCATAATCTAAATTGCAACAGGGAAGTCAATAAAAAAAAATACCTATTTGGTATGTCTTCGTCACTGGGGAGGGGGGGGGGGGGGGGGGGGGGGGGGACACAGTCATCTTCTTCGCTTTCTTCTGTAATATAAAGCAATTACAAGCATTTACACTAACCGTTAACAAATTTAACAGAAGCTCAAGTTTAATTATTTTGTCATGGTATTGAACACTCGAACGAGTTTCTATAAAGTAACCATAGTGCAAAGAGGTTGTACACAAAAATGTGTGTTTTAAACCTTTGAATTGATTGTCTTAAAACTGAGTTAAAATAGGTAAATAGAAAGAAATGTGAACTGACCATCACTAGTTACAAGTATACTGCGATCAGAGTCTTCATTATTATGTTGCTGTTCTTGTTGAACTATTTCATTGCTCCCTGACTTATAAACAAAGACTCGGTCATAAAAACATGTTCTACACTCATGAAATGAGACAGGGATAGAAGTAATGAAATTTTGGCCTGTTGGACAATTCTCTGAAAAGCTCACGATGCTTGGACGTTAAAGAAAACTCTGGAATATCAAACCCACAAATCTGTTTCTAGGTTGATTTCTTAGTCTTAAAGTTTTAGGTATTAGTGTTAATGTTTTTCGTTTATCTTGGCATTGCAAAGGACAAAACAAAAGATTCTCAAAGACTTCTTTTACTTTAATGAAAACGTACGCATCAAAAAATTTATATAACCAATGATTTTTCTGTTGGATATTTCTATGATTTTTTAAGTGTTTATACCAGCCTTTTCTGGTCTGACAGTTATTTCTATCCCTGTTCATACATTAATAGAAGACAATTAGATAACACTTGTTCATCCATTTCAATCCTTACTCTTTTCTTGAAAGTACAAACGATTATTTTCTTGAATTTTCTCTGCAAACTTCTTCCTAGGTAAATTCAGAAAAAGCATAAATACTGCCAAATCTCAACTTCAATTATATACGAATAACAAAACAATAAATTTCAAATTGCAAGTATAGTCAGGGCGCTGAGACGTAAAAAAATCAAATAACTATGCAAAATCGGGGGACAAATTAAAAGCTTGATAGGTGTGATATACACCTATAAAGCAACACGAAAAACCTTACCGGACAAAATTAGTTTATTTATTAAAGCTATCCAGGTCGAAAATGTCTGATTAAAAACATGCTTTAAAAATCCACATCTTTGACGCCATATTTTCGTGATACCTTCTTTAGAATGTCGATTTCCATTTTACGTTTGATTTCAAAGACGAGGGTCAATAATGAAACAAGGAAAAATGAGGCGATATTATTATCGATTGTAAACTTGTAAATTAAATTTCAAAAGCGACTTGATAATATAACTTTAAAACATATAATTTAATTTGAACATCACTGAACTGTAAATTCTTAATTAACGTAAACATTTCAAAACGGTACTCCCTGGCAAAAATGCAAATTTTTGGTTATTGTCGAAACGATCGACACTTTGTTGGCATTCACTCACTCGATCAAAGTCGGAGATTGGGATCGCCACTTGGCATCTCTCAGAAAGATGTTGCCGTGTTTTTTTTCGTACGGTCGACCTAATTACTCCCGTTTCGCCACATTGCATCATCTTGCAGTGATGAAACTACTGGAGACGCATCCAAACATTTACGCTCAGTTCAAGTAAGTTGAAAAAAATATTTATTTAGGTTACTTAAGGTCCTGTGAAACTACAGTTAAGTTATATGTTTTAGGGATGGGTAATTTTCTGTAAGACGAGCGAAAGGTTGTTTTAATAAAGTAGCACCTGATCAATGCATTGAACAGACGATTAATAGAGAACAAAAATGTCATGGTGGTATTACGGGATACAGCACTTCAGAAGGAACAGTTCAGAGATGGGTGCTGACAAGTCATATCATCTCTCAATATCTTTCGCAGCTGACAGCTGGTTTGAACAAAAGAATTTATGAACAGTCCCCAAAGGACTTGGGACCATCTAGGATATGTTTTGACCAGAAGTCAGTAGAGTCTGCTTACAATATTTTATTAAACTGGGGTAATCCATTTTCCATTGAACAGGAGTTGTTGGTAAACATATGTTCTGGTGTACAAGCCAAACCATAAATGCAGATGGATATGATTTCAACAAATCAAATTGGTGAAAAGGAACTGAAATACTGGAATGACCGAATTGTTTCTAAGAAAGTTGACTTCTACGCTCCTATTACAAAAGTGAAGTTGAAGACTTTTCGAGATTTATCCATCAAAAAGAATGTCAAAATTAAAGAAAAGTCCGTCTTGCTGGCAGCCGAGAGAGGCTTGTTTGGCAGATTGTTAGCTGTTGCTAAAAGTGGAAATGGCTTATCACTTAAGCAAATATTATGCTATTCATTGAGTGTGATACCCTGGTCTTTGGGGCTCTCCGATGGCAGTTCGGTAAAGTCAGTTAAATCGAAATTGTTGAGTATGTTTTTCTTATACAATTAGTTAGCTAGAGAGACCTAATACAGTTCTTATCTACGTAAGACATGAATTTAACTTTTTCAGCAACCATTGAATCGTTGACTGTTCAATCGCTAACGTTCATCCGACAGCTGAAGATTCACTTAATAATTATCAGATATTCGATGGAATGGTCTTAATGCAGCAGCTTGAAAGCACAAAAACTGACACTTTTGCTGATGTAGCCGATAATTTATTTAGCCGCATTTTAAACCACCCTGCACACACAACCTATTTCGTTACTGATCAGTATGTTGAAGGTTCTATTAAATCACACGAGCGCAAACGAAGGGCTGATTCTGGAACAATTCGTTTAAATATATACCGTAGGGATCAAAAGTGCCCTAGACAATGGCAAAAGTACTTACGCGATGCCAATAACAAGTTAGACCTTTTAAGATTTCTATTACAAGAGTGGCAATCACCTAAGTTTGCAAATCTCCTGTCTAACCGCATCCTTTACGTGAATGTTGGTTCACAATTTTATAAATTAACCTGTACTGAAAGTCAAGTAGGTTTTATTACTTATCGTTGCTATTTTTCTTATGATTTTTCATTGTGCTATTTTTTGGTTATTAATCAGAAACGAGCATTCTTCAAATTTTGCTATTGCAGATATATTGTGTTACTGAAAATTCTCTGGAAGCCAACTACGAAGAGGCAGACACCAAAGTGTTTTTATGCGCTGAACATGCCCACCGCAATGGAGCACCTGCTGTTACCATTCACACTGTTGATTCTGACATTGCTATTTATGCTTTATATTTCCACTGGAAAGTCAATGTCAGGATCTTTGTAAAGATTGGAGCAGGAGCAACAAGAAGGATACTGAATATTGAGCAGATGGCTATCAAAATTGGAAAAAGTTGTTGTCTGGCATTGCCAGCACTTCACTGCTTTACTGGCAATGACTATACTAGTGCGTTTCATGGATTGGGAAAAGCAAAAGCTCTAAAGTTGACGATGGAATCTTCTGAATATATGGAAACATTTAGAGCGCTTGGAGACTCATTTACTTTTGATCCAGAGTTGTTTTCAAAGCTTCAGAAATTCGTCTGTCACCTGTATGGTATAACGACTGTCAGCGATGTAAATGAAGCCAGGTACATTAAGTTTTGTAGCAAGCCAAAAGCCCTTGAGCCGCAGCAGATGCCGCCGACACAAGACGCACTTTTGTGCCATTGCAAGAGGGTTTCTTTTGCGACAGCCGTTATCAAACGCTCCCTGGAGAATTTTCCAGAAATTCCAAGGCTGGTCCATAGTTGATGGCAATCTGGAATTTAAGTGGATGCTTTTGCCACCAGCACCTGAGAATGTTCTCAATTTGATAAATTGTGGGTGTTGTACCGCCAAATGTAAAATACGAGCTTGTTGTTTGCAGGTCGCATGGTTTGAAGTACTCCGAGTTATGTAACTGCGTGAACTGCGAGAATATTTCCTCCGACGAAGATGATTGTTATTCCAGTGATGAGTTTGATAGCGACACTGAATAGTTTATATATTTTGTTTACTTATAACGTTGTGTTGTGTTGATCTTTACCCGGTAAATTTCATTCCAATTCGTCAAAAACTTCATGAGCGATGACGTCACAGAAAGACTTTCAATCACGTATAACTCGGCATAAACAGATAATTTCTATACGACCTTTTCTTAATTTTCGTTCAGTTCAAAAAATGCTATCGAATGGTATATACATTAACAATTTTAGGTGAACTATATTTTTTGTCCTATGGATGACGTCATCAAAACCAAAATAGGTCCTGGAATTGGTCCTTAAATAAATCCAGATTGTCCGGTAAAGAATTTTGTGATCAGTACGATCTACCGAACCAGTTTCACTTAAAAATAATTTGTCCCTCTCGTTTCCAGTTTTTTTTACGTCTCAGCGCCCTGACTAGTAAGATCGAATGCTACTTATTCATGATTTTTGATTTCCATAAAATCTACTTTTATTTTCCCCTTTAGTTTTAGTCCCAAACTGCAAAACTTTCATAAGTGCTTTTTGAAATGCAGAAACACTATACTATAGTGAAAACTATTCGTGCACCATGTTGTGGCCTTTTAAATACTTATGGGTAAGGTCATAAATGACACATATCTTCCAAAACAAGAAGGCTGCGTATACCTTATTCTAGGAAATTAACGCGAAGAAAATTAACGCGGTTGAAGACTTTTGATATTGATTTTCCAATAAAATTAACGCGAATCAAGCTAGCAGTTTTCAAAGTCTAGAAAATTAACGCAGATTTTTATAAGGACTTTTTCCTAAAGTAACATAACACCACATGAAATCTGATATTTTCCAAACGAACGTGCAGTTGTTCGTCAGAAAACATCAGATTGCATGTGGTTGGACTTATCACACGGGATTTGAGTTGATACATCTGGTATACATAAGAGGGTAAAGGCTTTATATCAGGAAAAGTTGTGTCAAAGAAGTACATTTCGTTTATTAAAAAATACTTGAAAAAACATGCATAGAAAATTAACGCCTTATAATATGATCCCCTCACAAAATTAACGCGCTAGAAAACTAAGGCATATAAAATTAAAGCGATTTTCAGAAAACCGCGTTAATTTTCTAGCACGTTCATTTCCTAGAATAAGGTAGGTAATTAAACAAAACTACGTGGAGATACTTTCAGGGGATTAAATTTTGCGTTGATTAAATTTGGCCGATTTCACAAAATTTTATCCTCGCAAAACACCAAGAGATGGACGATTCGCGAAAATAAATCCACGCAAAATCTAAAAATTTTTGCTCTCTCTTTCTTTATTCTATGGGCTGTAAAAATCATTTGCGTACCAAGAAAGTCGGAAATTTACCCTGCGGAAATACCCTCTTTACCGCACATTCAGACAGGTTTCATGCTGAAAATTTGAGATTTTTATCTTTTCCAGAACCTAAGATACTCATCGAAAAAAAGGTACGAAGAAAGAATTTTTTGATAAGGGTGATGATAAGTATTTGTGCCATAACTTTGAAAACCGCAGTGGCTGAATACTTTAGAAATTCAAGCAGCTTTAGGCTACAAAACGGTCATTATCGCAAGTTATTCCGAAAATTTTCCCTGGTGCCTTAAGGGCTCAAGATAACAAACGTCGACTTATGCTGTTTGAAAGAAGAGAGAAAGAAAAATTTAATCGATAAAATATATGAATTTTACTTAGGAATGTTATTTTGAATTTTGATAGTCCTTTGGCAAAAATAAATCCACACACTGTTCTTAAGGAAGCCTAACTTGCAAAAATTAATCCATGCAAATCCCACTCAAGGTGGGACTTGCAAAAATTTGTCGACGCAAAATTTAATCCCCTTAAAGGTAACTAACATATGGTCTTTGAGGAAAGCATCTTACCTGTCTTCTTCGTACTCTTTTCTAGTTATACCATGCTGCAACCTTAGATGTCTAGTCAGGTCATGGTATGGATTTTGCTTATTCCTGCATAAACCATGAAAGCATATCTCAATTTTTCTATATTTCATACAAGGTTTACCCTGAGCTTGCTGCTTTGCATGTTCAACAGATGGCTTAGACAATGAATTGTGCTCAGCCAACGTAAGACCATGTCTTTTGACATGCACAGGCAAATTTTTTAAAGTAATACTGTAAAATCTACAGCCTTTCACTCGACACTTCCCTTGATGACATTTTTTCTAAAAAAATCCATGGATATGAAATTGTTGGCTAATGTATTTTATACTGTTAATCCACAAGTTAGCAAATAGAATAGCTTCATTTACCAGTACAGGGCCTATTTTGTATTTTCCCTTTGGCATGATCTAGAATGAACAAGTATGCTAAATTGTAGATTTTGGCTGTATGTAAATGCTATTTATTTTATTTTTCTGGCTACTATTTTTAGTTTTCAATTACAGGTTTTTCTTGTTTTTGCAACTGTAACTGACATTCTCATATAGCAGACAGAAAAAGGCAGTAGCTTAAGGCTTTAAAACTAACAAACAGTAGTTGGGTAAAACTATGTGCGTTCTAGATCATTTGTTTTATCAACAATAAGCTTACTTACCATATAACACCAGTAGCCAAAACGAAAACACACTTTGCAGTCTACTTTTCAACTCCAGTTTTCAATCTTTCCAATACTAACTAAAAAGAGCAAAAATAGTAGAACAAAAATAACATGTCTTCAGATCTAAGAATCATGGCTTAACTAAGAATAATTAGGTAAAAGCACTATCACTGACATCTACAAAGTACAAGCAAAAGTTAATTTACCCTTCAAGGTAGATTATTACCATGCAATTGAATGCCTCATGGTGAAAAAAGTTAGAGAAAGGTTAGATGACAAATTTTAAAACATATTTTTTCTGTTAAAAATGTTTGTTCACTCCATTTTTCACTGTCTCAGGAATTGCTTTTTATACTTGATCTTACACTTAATTCCATGTGACTGGAGGCGTATGTTCTGTTGCTTATTACACAATGGGCTATCAATTAAGTCAAATTAAGTCCTTAGAAATGCCTAATTCAGGTAAAATTCTGTAAGTGATAACATTTTTAGATTACCAACTTGTTTTAACTACTTATACTGATTTCCATTTAGTGTAATCTGTTTGGCTGAGCTTGTGTGCTTGAACAGTTACAGCTGGAAAATGTATATAGTGACACCATTTAAATATGTTTGTTAAGAATCCCAGACACTGCTTTTGTTAATACAGACAATAGATACTGTAACAAAATATACATTGGTTTGAGATAAAAGATTTTTTTTGCAGAAGAAAAAATACAATAGAACTTATTGTCTGGTAAAAAATCAAGTTGATTAGCAGTTTTTCTAGATCCTTGGAATTGTGAAAAGGATCAGAACAAAACTTTAAAATTTTAGATCAAATTTTAGAATGTTTAGAAGGCTTTGAAGAATTGCTACAACTTAACAAGCATAAAGTTTGATGTATATATATTATATAATTCCATATGTGTAATAATTACAAATCATTTTGCAATCTATATATTAATAGCCGATTCTCCGTTTGTTTGTAAGTCACGCAAAATGGTAGATGTGAACTGCGAAAGAAATCGGGGATCTGCAACGGAGAAATAGCGGAGATCTGAAGAAAATTAGGGGGTATAAACGTAAAAAAATGGCTTCTAAAAAATAGGGATAATTGCATGAAATTGTAATATTTTTAACTGAAATGTATGTACATGAGTAATATAAGTGAATTTATAACTTAATATTTCCACGATACTTAAGAATGACCTTTATTGATTCCACTTTTAAGCGTTTGTTAACCCCCGTTCAATGTCATGGCAACAATTGGAAACTGATTAGGTTTGCTTTGAACAAATTTTCATATATTCGCGCGAAAAGAAAGTGAAGAAAGTTGAGAAAAAACGATCATTTCGTTTGCCTAAAGACAACAAAGGAAAGTTGTGTTTGCTTTTTTGTTTATTGTTGTCTATTTAGCTAGGTAAACTGACAAAAAAACACAAGGCCTGTTGTGTTTTTATTTTTTATTTTTGTGGTATATTAGATTGTTCTTTTGTTTGAGTTTTTTCTCAACGAGTTATGAATTCTGATCATGACTATGGAATCCCTCAAAGGTTTGCATTGCCTAGATCACAATTTGATAGAGATGTAGTTGATGCACGGCAACAACATCAACAACAACAACCCCCTGCTGATGACCCTCAACAACGTCGTCGCATTAGAAATGCTGAACGACAAAGGAGATATCGTGCAAATCAAAGTGAGATTCGTGCTCAATTGAGAAGGGAGAGGGATGCACAACTTCAAAGACAGCGACGGGCTAATGAGCAAGCTGAGCAAGTTGCTGCTCGACTTGAAGCGCAAGCTCACCGACAACAGGCGCTAAGGGATAATGAGAAACCTGATCAAGTAGCTGCTCGACTTGAAGTGCAAGCCCTCCGACAACAGTCGCTAAGAGATCATGAGCAACCTGAACAAGCTGATGCTCGACGTGCAGCTAATGCTCAACAACACCAAAGAGCATATGTCTGAAACAGACGAATGCACAGCGCTCGGTTTTTAAATGCTGCACGGATTGATATTGAAAACAATAATTTACCTGACATTCATTCTTTAGGTGAATTTAACGTTTTATGTGAACATTGTGGAGCACTCAAATTCGACCGTGAAACTAATTTTAAATGTTGCACAAATGGAAAGGTACATCTTCCAAATTTATTACATTATCCACCTGAGTTAAGGAATCTTTTACTTGATGATTCTGCACTGGGTAAACATTTCCGTAAGTCCATTAGAGTTTATAATAATGCATTTAGTTTTGCTTCTCTGTCAGCTAATCTACGTCCACCCCCAGGAAATGGGCCTCCATGTTTTAGGATATGTGGACAACTGCTACATAGGTATGGAGCACTGCATGCTAATGAAAACCAAGTGCCTATGTTTAGCCAACTGTATATTATCGAAGCTGCTAATTCGCTTGACATGCGTATGCAAAACCCTTCCAATGCGGATTGCAACAGAGACTTGATGGGGCAAATACAAACGGTCATTAATAGAGTTTCACCTTATGCCGCAGCATATCGTAACTTGGCTCAGGTCGAACGAGAAGAAGAAGAAAGGGCGCTCTTAGAAAATAGACCAACCTCGGTAGTGGGTATGTATATGCGTGAAGGTGAAGACAGGAGGAGATACAATGCTCCACATCACGAAGAAGTCGCAGTAATTTTTGTAGGTAACGATGGTGCGCCTCCGGCTGGTAGAAATATTGTAGTATATCCAAGAGATCAGCCCTTGCGAAATATTTCTTACATGTCGACAAACATTGACTCCATGATGTATCCAATAATTTTTCCTAGAGGTGATCCTGGATGGAGTCCGAACATGAATCACGTACAACAGCATGCAACTGAAAGGCGGAATAAAATTACACAGTTGCAGTATTACATTTATCGTATTGCCATTAGACGTGAATTTTCTGCTTTACATTTAGC
This sequence comes from Turritopsis dohrnii, assembly GCA_027922465.2. NCBI lineage: Eukaryota > Metazoa > Cnidaria > Hydrozoa > Anthoathecata > Oceaniidae > Turritopsis > Turritopsis dohrnii. The sequence goes on along the minus strand of BQMF02000564.1, from coordinate 76,921 downwards.
TGGAAAACTATTTCAACAGTTTGTTGTTGACAGCTATGTCAAAGTGGAGGGAGCAAGACCGGACTTCATACGCCAGAACCAAGAACAATTACGGGCGGATAGCTACACAGGCTTGATGGACTATTTGGAGGAAGCTGCCCATGAACGAAACCTCCGTGCGGGTAATGTCGTTGTATTGCCATCTACCTTTTCAGGTTCACCGAGAAATATGCACCAATTGTACCTAGATGCTATGGCATTAGTTTCGAAAAAAGGTAAACCAGATTTATTTTTAACTTTTACATGTAATCCTAAATGGCCTGAAATTGTTCAAAATCTTTTGCCTGGTCAAACTCCATCAGATAGGCCAGATCTGGTTACACGAGTATTCAAATTGAAGTTGGAAGCTCTTAAAAACGATATTATAAAAGATTCTGTTCTAGGTGTATCTGTAGCACAGGTGGATGTTATAGAATTTCAGAAAAGGGGGCTACCTCATGTGCATATGCTGTTGCATCTCGGCAACGAATTTAAGTTGCGCAATGCTGATGACATTGATTCATTGATATCAGCACGAATTCCAAATCGGGATCAAGAACCAGAACTTTACGAAATCATCAAATCCTTGCATGGTCCATGGTCCGTGTGGCCATTTGAATGTGTCTTCACCGTGTATGCAAGATGGTAAGTGCAGCAAAAATTTTCCGAAGCAGTTCAACAATGGAACTGCTTTAAATGTGGATGGCTATCCTTTATATCACCGACCAGATGACGGAAGAACTGTTCGAATTCGGAATATGGATCTTGACAACAGATGGATCGTCCCATACAATCCCTTTCCTCAGCAAAAAGTACAATGCACATATAAACCTAGAGGCCTATGTTTCCATTAAAAGCTGTCAAGTATTTGTACAAATACATTTACAAAGGACACTGATACTGCTCATATTGAAATCAATGAGCGAATAGATCATGACGAAATCAAAACCTTTTTAGATGCGAGGTATGTATCTGCTCCAGAAGCTGTGTGGCGTTTATGCTCTTTTCCAATGCACACTCAAAGTCATGCTATATTACGACTTCCTGTTCACCTTCCAAATGAGCAGCAGATTTTTTTCAGAGAAGGACAGGAACAAGCAGCACTGGAAAGAGGACAAGAGCACACCAAGTTAACTGCTTGGTTCGAATTAAATCGTGTTGACGAACAGGCACGTCAATATTTATATCCTGATATCCCTCACCATTACGTGTTTCAAACACGACAACATAAGTGGGTGACACGGCAGCGTGGAGCAGAAAAAATTGTAAGTAGAATGTACAATGCTAGCATTCGCCAAGGTGAAAGGTATTTCTTACGTGTGCTGTTGTTACATGTTCCTGGTGCGACTTCCTTTGAATACCTTAGAACTGTTAATGGGATTGTATATAGATCTTTTAGGGAAGCGTGTATTGCACTTGGACTATTGGATGACGATACTTTGTGGATACGAACCATGGAGGAACTTGCCACATCAGCAACTCCCTCTAAAATTCGTAAAGCGTTCTCCTTCATTCTGATCCATGGAGAGCCAAGCAATCCAGCTGAATTGTGGGAAAGATTCCGTGCTCACATGGTTGAAGACTTTTTTGAGACACCAGACGGAAGTACAAGCAGAGCAGTCAGCTCTTGGTAAAATTCAGGAAGTCCTGCAGCAATTTGGTAGGGTTGTTACTGACTTTGATTTACCTGCTTTTGAACAAGCTATTGCAGACGATCTACCAAATGCTGATGAAATGAGGGAAGAAGCCATCAACATGAGGAACACGTTGAATGCTGACCAGGTTGCTGTTTCGGATGCAGTCCTAGATGCAGTGACAACAAACAACAATGATAACGCTCAAATTTTCTTCCTTGATGGACCAGGTGGAACAGGTAAAACTTTCACGTACAATTACATCATTCGTGAGGTTATTGGAAGAAACCTATTAGTAAGTACGTGTGCGTGGACTGGAATTGCAGCAACCCTGTTACAAAATGGTAAGACAGTCCATTCTCTTTTTAAATTACCTGTTCCTGTATTGGACAATTCAACGTGCAACGTCAAGCCTAATAGTAGGCACGCTGATTTCTTACGTAGCCAGCATATTTTGATATTTGATGAGGCAAGTATGATTCCTAAGCATGCACTTGAGGCTATTGATAGAATGTTCAGGGATATCTGTAACAGTGATGTGCCTTTTGCTGGAAAGGTTGTTCTTTTAGGTGGTGATTTTAGACAGACTCTTCCAGTAGTGAGAAGAGGCAGACCAGCTCAGATAGTGGAAGCATGCATCAAGAGCTCTGTCTTGTGGCCAATAGTCCAAATCTTCCATCTGAATGTCAACATGAGAGCTGCATCTGGGCAAAGGGAATTTGCGGAATTCCTACTTGAATTAGGAAACGGAGCGATACCGAAAAAAGTGGATGATCCATTTAAAGACTCCATTGAAATTCCGCATCAATGTGCTTTGCATGAAAATGATGATATCGTCCACTCTATTTTTAGTGATGCTGGAGGAGAGGATATGTCGAGTCGTGTTATTCTGACACCGACCAATGACGAGGCTTTAGTGATTAACGAACGGATTCTTCAGGGAATGCCTGGTGAAACAGTCACATACTTTAGTGTCGATTCTGTTGTTTCCGATGAGCAAGAAGAGATTGACTTGTATCCGATGGAGTTCATCAATTCGCTTACTCCTTCTGGAATGCCTCCACACCGGTTGAACTTGAAAGTCAGCAGTATAGTGATGTTGCTGCGAAATTTATCATTGAAGGACGGTTTATGCAACGGCACCCGATTAGTCATCCGTAATCTGCGAGAGAATATCCTTGATTGTGAAGTGCTGACCGGTATCTCCGCGGGAAATCGAGTGCTCATTCCTAGAGTGACATTATGTCCGAATGATACCAACCTTCCGTTTCAGCTGAAGCGTACACAATTTCCTCTCCGTTTGTCCTACGCAATAACTATAAACAAAAGTCAAGGTCAGACTTTTGAACGGGTTGGTATTTACATGCAAAGGCCTTGCTTCAGTCACGGTCAACTGTATGTTGCATTTTCACGAACACGACGCTTTGAAGCGGTGAAAGTAAAGGTTTGTAGAACTTTGCAGCAAGGCTATGTTAGAGAGAGATGCTACACTAGAAATGTAGTCTACCAACAGGTATTATAAATACTTTTACCTTGCAAAAATATTTGTGCAATTGATATTAAATGTTTTGAATTGAAACTTTACGCAAGGTTAATGAGGAGGCAGCACATTACATTATCTGGAAATTAAATTGGCATACATTGAATTGAATAATATTGAAATTAAAGCAGTTTACATTGAAATGAATTACATTGAAATGAATTACTTTGAAATGAATTACATTGAATTGAATTACATTGAATTGAATTGAATTGAATGAGTTTAGCATTAGATTAGATGACCTAGAAATTAGATTAGTTTACATTAAATAGATTAGATTGAATATGCCAAATGATTAGTATATAGCATTAGATTAGATTACCTTGAACTTTGAGTAGATTGAAGATTGAATAGATTATGAAAAAATATGGAAGCGGCATGGAGCCGGGTGGAGGAGGGTATGAAAGCGGCATGGAGCCGGGTGGAGGAGGGTAGGCAATCGGCAAAAAGCCGTTGTATGTATGACATATTGTAATTTATTCTCTTTTTTTGAGATTCTGATGTCATTGAAAAGACAGTTTTGTTTTATCATTGTTATACAGTAACATATGGCATGTTGAACTGCATGTATTGGTATGAATGTTTCAATGTTTTTACATGGTCCATTATTATTGGCATAGCTGCAGTTCACTAACAATTTCTTTTCTTTTTTAGATAGGGAGATAAAACATAAATTTCTCCAGATTTTTGTTTTACATTGCGGTATTGAGACACCATATACTCAGGTAAATGATTTCTTCATTAAGCATGGGTAAGAAACCTTTAGTGATTTTCCTCCTCGCCTGCACCTTTACTAACAAATTTAAAGTAGATTTAATTTTTGCACAACTTATTTTCATGTTTAGAATTTGCATAGTGTCGTAGAGTAGAAGATACATATCAGCTAATGTGAATAAAAATGACATTTCGTTGCACTTGAAAGATCAGCTTATGTTTATTGAGATATTAGACAGAAACTTTTAAATTTCTGATATCGCAGATATACGTTTAACTGATCTGAAGTAACTGAAAACGACAGTGCATGTTCAAAATTCACGGTTGCATGTTCATGTTCATTTATCCCCCATGACATGACCCATCTTCCTTTTTAATTGTTTAAATTTCTAAAGTCCCAATGAACATTCCTTATTATACCTATCTATAAGGTTTCTTCTGGAAGAATAGATTTAGTCAATCCCTTTTGGCTTGGGATAACCAGAAGTTTTTACCCTGGAGTCGGTATAATAATCAGATGTTTCATATATTGGAACTTAAGAACATGCAAATAAGAGGAGTTAATCTCTATAATAGTGTTTATAATGATTTCATGTTACTGACTATACATTGTAAAATATATATATTGAGAATATATAACTTGAACCGTTGTCCAATATTTTCTCTTGTACAGAATAATATAGCATAAAACGTATTGGCTGTTAGATGTCACTTTGCTGTATCTCCTTCATGCATACTTTTAGTCAACGTTCGTATTATCACATGTAAATGACATATTTACCGCATGTCCAAAAAAGTATTCTTAACAATTTTTTATTTTTTCAGATGTCAAACAACAACAACAACAACAACAACAACAACAATAACGGCAAAGCTGCACTTGCAGCATTGTGTAAGCACCTCACGATAATTCATTTTGTTATATGAATACTGTTTTCAAGTTCAATCTTTTACAATGTTTCATTAAATCTTTGTTTTTCCTTTTTAGTTCAAAATTTAAATAATCGAGGTATGTCCATTTCTTTTCACAAAATATTTCTTGATTCTTTCTAAGAAATGCACTTTTTTTGCTGTTTTTTTATTCATATCATGTGATTGTTGCTTACTGTTTTTTTTTTTTTTTTTTTTTTTTAGATATGGAGCAGCTTCTTGGTAAGTCGCTGCAATAGTTGTTGCCTAATTTTTCGTAGTTGAATTTTATGTCTAGATATGTCATTCCTAATTCATTCCATAATTTAGAAAATTTGAATCTCGATGGAAATGCCCGGGAGCCTGACCCGGAAATCAGTAAGAATTCAATTAACCTTCGTATCATTATCATTCTTCAGTTATAAACAAGCATAATTTTTTATTATAGTTGCTGTTTATACAAGGTTTCTTCGGGAACAACTGGCCCGTGGTGGGCCAACGACCGACGCCGCCCTCGGCTCGTGGGTGCGGCATGGAGGGGTTTTTCTCCCTCCAGACCAAACCCGCGGTAGGGGCCGGGGGCAGGGCCGCAACTACAACAGGCCGCGGCCTTACTGAATTTTACAAATTTTTTTTAATTTAATTTTAATTTAATTTAATTAATAAAGTTAATTTATTCCATCCATTTGTTTTCTTGATTCCCCTCTTTCCATGCCATGTGAACTCTTTGGGGGGTGACACAACGCATGCTGAAAATGGGCGGCGAGCAGTACTTTTAATCAAGTTTCCATTCAAGACTAGCTTATTAAATCTTTCTTATTAAATTTTTAATAGAATTTGTAACATGGACACTTATCATAGCCAATTCCTTAATTTCATTTTTCAGGTTCTTAACGCAGGCTGAACATGGGCTTTTTTTTGAAATTTAAAATTTGACGTTTATTGATACAGTGATACAGAGCAGGTGGACATGGGCGGCGAGACCGTATTGAGACCCTAATCGAATGCGACGTTTAGGGAAAATTATCGCGATAACCAATAGGATTTACTGACGTTTTTTGGGGTCCGCGATACAGGCGATGGGGTGACGAAAAATTTGGGTTTAATTTTTTTGGGGGACGGGTCTATGACGTCATCAAAATCTTTGAACGATGATATCTCTGTAACGGTTGATCGTAGCGGAACGATCCCATACATTTTTTTGATCAGTTTTTCAAGCTTTCCAACATGGGAACACTTTCGGTTGCCAATTCCTTAATTTTATTTTTCATGAAGTCAACGCATGCTGAACATGGGCGGCGAGCGACGCCGCCTTGGCGGCTAGTTAAAGTTAAATAGTTAATTATCAATTGTCAAAGCATACTTCTTATCATAGATTTTATTCTATGTTTACATTGTTTACATTATATGTTTAAATTGAACATACTTAGACTCGAGCGAGATGTTGCAAAGAAAGAAAAAAAACTGAAGATTACACAACGGTGGAACGCCGAATCGGAACAATTTAGGAATGCTTTGATGACACTATACGATAAAAAAAGAAAAGAGTGCCTGAAGCAACTTCAAGGGTTATCATTTCAGCGATTTCTCTTGAGTAATTTAAAGAAACGTTATGCAGGTTGGTAATATGGTTTTAATATGACTGAAGAGTTTATATAACCATGTCAGATAATAACTGGTTTTCACTAGATGGACAAAAGATTGCAATCAAGTTGGGAAAGCAAATATCGAAAAATAACAAGCTAATAAATGCTTCTCTCAACAAATATAATTCATTTTCGGAAAATATGTGGCAGTGTGGAGTTGAAGAATACGCTTCAATGGACAGACATAGAAACTGTTAGTCATTCCATTAGTTTTCTGTGTAACTGGTGGAATTATGAACTTATTCAGTATTAAATATTAATCTTATTTTAACTTTCTGCTTATTTAGGATGGAGGGGTGTGGGTGAATGGACAGGATTCGATACCACTAGTTATGAGACGAAAGTGTATCGATCTGTTTCATTTAAATTGCAGGGCGAAAGAAGAAACTGCAATGGTTGAGAAAGAAATGAAAACATACCTACTTTCTATTTCTCGTAATGTAAATCTATTAACTGAAACTTTGAACAATTTGCTTCTTGAACCTAATGACATAGATAAAGGTTTGATAGCGATGGTCAGAGAGCGCGTAGCAGAGGAGAAATGTAAATTGAGGCAGTTGCATGTCTTGTTTTCAAAACATATTCCAGTTACTGTTACGCCAGAGCTTGCTGAAGGGTTTTTGGATCCAACTGATGATGGTGGCTATCTTAGTACAGACAGTGAAGGGGAAGAAGAAGATGAGGATATAGATTTACAAGTAACCGTGGACTTATGTTAATAAACCTGCCTTTTTCTATGAGTTACGTGTTTGTTACTGCACCTATATTATATGTATCTATATATAACGTAGTAGTTCCAGGTTTCTTTGCGGAGACCCTGCCTCCGTAATTTCTGTAAACATTCTATATATAAATTGACAAAGGAAAAAAAAAGATTACGACAAATCCATATTTTCTACGACAAGCTTTCGAAGGGTTCACCTCTCCATGATCACGTCAATACTAGAATGAATCACAAAAATTTAATGAAAAGTATTTTGAAAAACCGAGACAAACGTAATGTGAATAATATAATACGTTCTATGCTTCTATTAGCTAGACTAGATTATCTACTCTAGACATTGTTATATCACGCGATTTGCATTGTATTTATTTCTTACTAGTTGTTACAATTTTCCTCGTCAGTTTCATAAGCTATTGAAAAATAAAATTGTGATACAAAGCATTTAGTTCTTTGTGATTTGCAGGAACGTCCTGTTACAAGTTTTATAAATATTTTATACACATAATTTCTCATTAAAAAGATTATCGGCGCAAACTATTTATAAGCCTTACTCCAGCAAACGTTGCTTAATCTTACCAATCTACCAGGCGAATGAGATTACGTCAGCCAATCAAAAACCAGTTCGCTCAGTCGCGTGGCCACAGCGAATGAAGTGGAAACCGGCCTTAAGAAAGCTTGAAAACTATTCGCTAATCAGATAGTACCTGGCAGACATTATAAACATAAAAAGTCATGACTACAAATGACATAAGATGTGATCATAACATAAGCAGTGAAGAGCGCGTAAGATACAATCGTCACATCAGATCCAATCATGACATAAGCAGTGAGGAGCACGTAAGATACAATCGTCACATCATATCCGATCATGACATAAGGTGTGATCAGCACGTAAGATACAATCGCCACATCATATCCGATCATGACATAACTCTCGATGGAGACCCAGACGCTTCCGAGCTGGAGTATAAGGCCTACTTACACTCTACGCGGAACAAGGTGTAATCGTCACATCATGACGGTACAATCGGCACATGGTGCAAGTCTTCACATCAGGACAGTACAATCGCATAAGATTAAGATCGTCTGCTTTCCCTTTTTCCTTCAGCGATAGCAGTTTTACGAAATTTACTTTTGAAAATACCATTTATTGGATGAAAGGGCATTGACTAAATGCGTTGGGTTACTGACTTTCTTATATCAAAAGGGATATTTCCATATATAGGCAATTGACAGGTTTCTTTCCGGTAAATTTAATAGTCACTTAGTTTGGAGTAGGACAATTGTTATGAGTGAGGATTCAATGTCTATTGGATGGATATCAGGCCAGACCAAAAGAAAATAATACTGATTGTTTTAGTAAATCTTCTAACACAATACATATATACAAAACAAACATTTGTCTGCAACCTAGGGCAATTGCAGTAAAGAAATTTTTCAAGATTTTGCATCTCTTGTGCTTTTCTTCATGGCTTGTAAAACAGCTTCTAAAGTTAGAATAAAATAATAGTATAAAATAAAATGATATCTAGAAAGAAATAACAAAAAGTAGCAGTGGAATTATTGGATTGATACTTGCCTCTAATATTAGCTGGTAGTTGATTGAACGGCATGGCAACTACAAGAACACAAAATAAGGGCAATATTTAAGTTAAATACAAAACCTAAATGATGTTCTATGATATGCATTTCGTTTTTTAGAGGCGGAATTATATGAGTGCTTCATTTACTGAATGTTGATTTTATTTCGGTCACCTTGATATCGAAATACCCGATGAAATGAATGAAACTCCGTATATTCGAATAATTGTTTAATAGACCTTTCCCGAATTTCTGTTTAAACGCTGCAGTATGGCTAAAGCCAACATGTATAACTTCGTTTTAAAGTTTTCGATTGCTCTTAATTATCCCACTGCCGAATAGAAATTATAAGTGAATATTACAAGTAATAGATATATGTAATTAGTAAAGCAATAGGAAACATAGTAACGAGGTTAAACATAATAACAAGGCATAATGTTTAATCAGAAATTCGGGAAATGTCTATTTCGTCCGAACGCAAACATGACATATTTCAAGACGCTTATAGAAATCCTTTCAATTCAGACGAAGTGAAACTACCATGTTAATCTTGTATTAGATGCATAAAAATGTACGCGGCAATCACGAATACCTTTATTTGAAATAGAAGGTCGATTTTCTTTGCTTGCAACAAACGACTGAGTTGTCCTGCCTAAATTTTTACAACAAATTGTTACAACGAAAGCTTGAAAAAAAGTTTCATTGATCAACAAGCAGAATCAATTTAAGCACGTACCTTGACTTTTTACCTCAACAACAGATCCAATTGGTTGGTCTGTAAAGTGATATATTTTTATATAAATATTGCGAAAGATTTTTTTAAACAAAAAATAATTCAGAAATAAGTTATTACCTATAATGGTCCTTTCATTGAAATTAACATCATTATCACCTAGGCAAAATGAAATTACAGATGAAAAGATAACATGAAAAATAGTTAAGTTGCAGTTAAAGTTCAAAATTTTCTTAGCATTTAAAAATAATGTCTTTTTTAGGATTTTGCTCCCTAACTATACCAAAAGCTTTAAAGCAAGAACTGTATCAAAGTAAGCACCTAAATCTCGGCAGTTGTTTACAGAAATCTTATGCGTGTAAAGAATACCTTCAAGGAGATTACAACACAGGGATTCAGTTCCAGTTGTTGTAAGTAATTCAGCATCTTTTGAGACATTACCAACCAAACGATCTGGAGCAAAACATAACAGAAAACAATGACGGGAATGATTTCAATATGGAACACAAACTGACCAAATCCATTACAAACCAATCAATAATGAATAAACTTTTAATACTTCTCAATACTTCACATGAATGATTTTCCGCTGAAACTGGTACGTTTGAAACACCGAGAATTCCAAATTGTTGTGAAATTGTGGAATCTAGACAAAATGGGAAATATAGTGAATTATAGAATATAGAAATATCATATCCATATTTATTGCAGTTGAGGAAGTGTCAAAATGTAACAGTAAGTGCATGCACATATTAAGAGATGAATAAAACTAAGCATCTACCGATTCTTCTAGGTGTTGAATCTAACCCTAAAGAAGACAATAGTAACAAAAAAAACACAAATTGTTACTATAAAAGGCAAGGCAAAGTTTATGGAGAAAGCCAAAATCATTTATACACATTGAAGTGGAAAAACATGCAAAAGGAACTTCATGACATTGTGACAAGTTGTGACTTCATGTCAAAGTGTTTGGGTTATTTTAGATGCACCACTGGATGAGATTTTAGCAAGCAACCAACAATCCATACCCTCAACATCAATAATAATTTTGATATCATCTTTGTGCTGCAGGATGAACTTCTTCAAATCTAATGTCATGGATGAGGGGTAGCAAAGGTGCTTGTCAATAGGCAAACCAGTTGCATATATGACAGAAGGCACATATTTTTTATATGGGATATGCTTTTTAGGCAACCGTGCTTGTGCTTCAACTGGCAGTAAACGAAGTGCCTCAACTAAAATATAAATTCATAGCACTACATACATTAAACTTATAATATATTAAACATACAAACTATTAACATGATTAAGAACTCTGTTTCAGGCTATTTGGCCTTCGTCAGTGCTGCGTACCCTGAACAAAAACCGAAGGCTGGTAGGATGTCACTTCACAAAAAATACAGTAAGGGGTGACATCCATACTCAACTTGCCACGAGAAACGGCCATTGGCCGTTTGTGGGTGGGTGGGTTTTTCCACTGGCCGTTTGTTTTGTGGCAAAAATGTTTTTAGAATTTCTACCTTTTTTCCTTGAGCATCCAAACAATTATTTTCAAAGCCAAAAAACTGTACAATCATTGTGCCCCATTTTTCTATCCTCGCTATCCGTTTGTTCGATATTCCGTCTTGTGTGCGTTGTCTGTATTGCTTTTAGAACCAACAACTTGTATCACGTGATCAGCACGCATCGAATCTCAAAGATAAGAAGGCTACATTTTCGTGACGTCATTGCGACATTTTATTCATAGAAAAAGTATCATTGTATCAATTCGAAAGAACGGGATCAAAAAACCACGTCGGGGGTCGATGTTCTTATTATTGCTAGTATTAGGATTTTTGTTAAAATATTGTTAGAAAATAGTATTTTACTCACTCTTAATATGATAAAAATACAAGAATGTGAAAGCAATAAAATATTCGAAAATTTTCAAATTAATAACAAATTGATAAACAAGATATTTATGCAAGCAAACCCCCGTGTTTAAGATCATGTCACAATTCAGCAAGTGTTTGTGCGAATCTTTGTTTACCAATTGTTTTTATATCGCTGTTGGATCATCTTGTTGTATTTTTTGAAGTAAGTTTATATTTTATTTTCCAAATTTCTTCATAAGTTTCAGCGAACGTCCGCTCTTCAAATAGGATGAATTGAAACCGTTTGTTTGAAAATAGGGATAGATACCTTTTCTCGTGAATTATATCCGCGAATGTTTAAAACAATGAAGATCTTAAAGATAAGTTACTAACCCGCGATGGAGTTGGGCGTGTTCATTTACAAATTCCGAATTCTGGTGCCTCTTCCGTTTACCTACGGGCTCAGCGCTTTAACCCAACAACTGTTGATACCCACACAACCGACATATATAACATTTATAAAGACAGTCAGATTACCGCGTTGATGGCAGTAGCGGATGGAGGTCCAGATTTTAGCCCTAATTCGGAGTTGAACGCTTTTTACTTTTATCGTCTCTTCCGAAAACTAAACTTGGATATGTTCTCTGTTTTCTCGTATGCCGCCCGATTTAGCGCATTTAATCCAGTGGAACATTTATGGTCGCCTTTAAGCAATCATCTATCAGGTGTTGTTTTCAGTCCCAGATTGGAAGGAGAGTCCAAGGCACCTGCGCTGCAGTCAGGTCTTTCTAGTGAAGAAATCAAGGACAAAGAGAAAATAATATTCGACAGAGCTTTGGAAAGCCTCGCTTTGCATTGGCAGAACTTTAAATTTGATGATTTTCCAGTACATGTGAAAAAGGTAAAAAACTTTTGTAATGTAATCATCACCTAGCGAACGTGACTAAAAATTTACAATAGGTTACTTTTTAATTAAAAAATAGTCGTAAATCGCTTATCTCAAATTTGTATTTTTTAGGTAATGTGTGGGGAAGATCAGTTGCTATGGGAAGATTACGATAGGGTAAAGAAATACTTCGATTGTCCGCTTAATTTGATTCACGAATATTCAGATTTGAAAAAGGAATTCATGAGCATGTTCAAGCACATCGACAGACATGCAAATGAAGTTGTTTTCGTGAGATGTGAAGATCGAACGTGTTGCTCGGAATGGAGATCGAAAAATTTAAAAGAAGTTTTGCATAAATTCGGTGACCGACTTTTCGCACCAATTCTATCAGCCGAGACTGGTAGATACAATACATATCTGCAAAATTATTTATCTGATAAGCATGAATACGGTGACTCGACCCAACCAACAGTGGTGCAGAAAAACCTTGGAAAGTGTAGCATATGTCCCAGGTAGGCTTTGATTGCTCATATTCAGATTCGACTAGTATGAGTGGAATGCCGGTACATGCATTATTAATCTCTCAAATAAACATATAACAGTCTGTACAACATTTATTGATTGATCTCTCTCTCTTTCATAAAGCAATATTTTTTTCAGGATTTAATGTAAATTGTTGTGATTGTAATTTATGTTATTTCTTCCTTTCTAAACTGTCTAGTTATCATTTCAAATCGAAAACCGCGGCCCAGCGTCACCAAGGTATGTTTCATCGTCGCCAAAAAGAAAAATCTCACGTATCAGCCATATTCAAATGTGATGTATGTCAAGCAACGTACCAAAGTCTTTCAACATTAAACCGTCACAAAAAAAAGAAAGGTCATACGAAACGAGCAAGGCCAGTCGAAACTCCCGCAGCATCTTCGAAAAAACGCAAAACAACACAACGCAAAACGAAACAACGCACCATCAACGATCTGCTGAGGAATGTTCGTTCAAGTGCTGCAAATCAAGACGAAGAAGATGAGGACGAAGAATGTGCTGCCCAGAAGTGTGTTGTTGCCGAAGGCACAGACCCATCCATTAAGTGGATATCTTGTGATGTTTGCGTCCGTTGGTTTCATACCGTGTGCGTGAATCTCCAAGATCTGGAAGAAGGAGATCTTGCCGATGCCAATTTTGTTTGCAAAAAATGCACGAGAAAATAAATTTCAACCATCAAAACCAAAAAATTTCTGTTATCTTCCTTAAGTCTCCGTGTTTTTATTTCTACATTTTCATCAAATCTTTTTCCTGAAAACATAGAAATTGAGATTTTACAAATACAAATTTGCTCCTAACAAGGGTAAGTGGGATTCTAAGGTCGTCGGTAAAACCCGCCCTGGCTCAATCTATGATTTATGACGTCATGCTACTCGGTCTCGTAGCTTTGCCGAAAAGGACTTTAGAAACGGGGAATTCAAGATGGCAGTTGGCAGAATGAGGATACGCACGAAACAAAGACCACAGGGCTTTCAAGTTAGGCAAAAAGCTTTAATTTTTGACTTGAATATATGGTTGCCACGACTGGCCGTTTCTGTTTGGTGGGTGGGTGGGTTTTGAAATAAACGGCCAATGGCCGTTTCTCGTGGCAAGTTGAGTATGGATGTCACCCCTAACTGTGAACTTTATCTATTGCTTTTAATCTTACTTACAAGGAAAGCTTTACAATAGAATGTTTTAATGAACAAGTTGTTTACATGCTAATTTTATCAACTAACTTAATGCACTGGAAATTAACTGACTCTATTATAGCAATGTTAATTAAGGTCCCTCCTTTGCTAATTGTATGGGAGCAGCAGACAGGTTTGTTCTTACCTCGGAAGTTTATGTAATATATGAAATATGTAATGAAATATGTAAATGTATTATGTAAAAAAAGTAAAACTGTTCTTACCATACTTTTCATTTAATAATTCTGTAACACAAACAGCTAAGTCATTGGAGGTACTGGTTATGTTTTGCTTTTTAGGTAGACAATTACTACTTCCTGTAAAAATATAAAGCCTAATTAAGTGACTGAAACATAATTACTTCACAAGTAGTGATGAACATATAAGAATTCAAAGATTTGAAGCAATTCAACAAATTACCATTTGCAATAAATTCTGCAAATTTATCTTCCAAATGAAGATACTGGGATGATGATTCTAAAAACAGGGCTCCACTTTCAGAGCAACATATTTTTGCACCAATTGCGTCAACATGAACCCCAATGAAGTGGTTTCGAAGCATTGATAATTCATTAGCCTAAAGGTTGAATTTATCAATGATTCACTGGAATAGAATTTAAAATTGGGGATATAAATATTGTTACAGTATACATACAGTAGATTGTAGAACTTTCCAAAGCTTTCTTGACTTCTGAATTTTTTCATCAGGTCTTAAATCATTAGCACCCATCAGATTTTGGGAATGAGCTTTTTCATTCCATTTGTCTTTTTCCTTTTTAGACATGCTGGACCATTCATTTCCCAAGGTTTTAAGTAATTGCCTACGTTCCTCAGAAGTGCCATCTTAAAGGCTGGTTCTCACTAGACGTCGTAAGGCTTACGTACGCCTAACGACAGTTTTAGGGCTTACGACAAAGATCAAAAATTTTCAGATCGCAAGCGTTTTCTCAAATAAATGTGAACACTTTTTTGTCTTACGATTGACCGTCGTAAGCCTTGCGCAGCTGTCGTAAGCCTTACGCTCAAGATCAAAAAGTTTTGATCTTGTGTCGTAATCGTAAGAGTTTGAATGAACTAAAAAGTTCAAAGTAATCAAAAAACGTTCGAATTGAAATTGACATTCTCCGGAATTATTCGATTGAAAGGCAACAAACCGATGCTCGACTGATTCTGAAGGAAAAACAGAGAGATTGTTGTGACTCTCTTGATGCCAGAAATCTCAATGTTAAAACCAGTCTTTCAGCAGCAGAAATTGGTTCTCTTATTCATGTTGTTTGTCGTTGCAGAGAAGGTCCAATTAAAGAAAGTAAATGTTCCAAACGATCTGGTGTCATGCGAACAAATCGAGAGAAATATTCTTTGTCAAATAAACGAAGTTCTTGTACCAAAACATGGTAATAACCATGACTATCTTTCTTGAAAAACCTTTCTTACACAAAATCTTCTTTGTTTGGGGCCTACATTCCTCTTCATCTTCCATGAGTATAAGGATAGCTAAGGCACAAATTCGTTTTTTTCTCAATGAGAGCGGCGCTATTTTGTTTTCTGTTTTGTTCATTATTTTTCTAACCCGTCGTAAGAAAATTTTTTGATATCAATCGTAAGCCTTAAAATACAGTTGTAAGATTTAAGATGGGTTTCTGGATTTTTTTGATTCACACTAGCGCAAGCCTTAAAACTGTCGCAAGGCTTACGATCGTCGTAACGTAAGCCTTACGACGCTAGTGAGAACCAGCCTTAAAAGTCAATAGCATACATACTTATCATAATCATGGTTATCCTTACCAATATTTATGAAGATTGGAATCTTGATAAAAACAATAAACAGATATATATAAAGAGTATATAATATCAAGCTCACTCCTATCCACATTTCTATGAAAACCATCCAGATTTACATAAAAGACAACAAAAGTGTAACCTTTCATTCTTTTACTTCTGAACTCATTGTAGCCGCGTGTTGCCTGCAAACTTATTTTTGTGCGTTTCAGGTTATTTTGGGTCAGAGATTTTCTAGCTTTTGCCCTACGATTTATTATCCATTTCTACATGAAAACGACACTATTATCAATAACATTATAAACAAATCTCTCATACAATAGGCAAAAAGAACATGCACAGTGCCAACAGTTACTTCAAACTTTTTTCAAGAACATATATATTGTATGCACATGAAAATATGAAATGGCAATAATATTTCATGAAAAGAATCAATAATTCATTTCAAGGAAAACAAATTAAAATACTTCAATAGCTGGTAGAGAGAGTCCAGTCAATTCTGCTGCCTTTTCTCTAGTTGGTAAAGATGCTTTGGTGTTACTTGTCATACCATTGGTAAACATATCTTCCAAAACTTTTTCTGTGTTGGAATCCATTGATGTAGTGTTGTAATGTAATGGTTCTATTTCAGACACACAAGTTTTTATTACAACTGAAAGAATGTTATTCTTGTAATAATAGGGTAATAGTGTAAACAATTTGTGTAATTCAAGATATCCTTGTCCTTTTCAGTTTACTTTGATCAAACACAAAGAAACTTTTATTCAATAAGACATAAAAATATATAATAATATGTAGTTTGATGTCCATTGTCCTTGCAAGTAATGTTTGGATGAATCCTTATGATCAACATTGACTAAAATTTAGCCTACTTACTTAATACTAAAATTTAGCCTTGAAAGACTAGAGTGAAAGGAAGACTTTTAACTGTCTTCCTTTTGTCTTAAAAGTCTTCCTTTCACTCTAGTCTTTCAAGGCTAAATTTTAGTATTAAGTAAGTAGGCTAAATTTTAGTCAATGTTGATCATATGCATGCTCTAAATTATGTCCAAATTATGAAAATATACTGGTGAAAAACCATTGTGATTAACAGACCACAAAACACTTGAACTTAACATTTTGGAGCTGTATACAATTTAGATTGGTCCCAATTCAATAAATCCTAACATCTGATTACAATTTCATAGCACACATTAGTTTTATTTGCAGATCTACTTAACAAGCATCACAAAAATGTTAGCTAAAGATTTATAAAAGTTATTAATATTAATATTTATATTCACCACTCGCTATATATAGTATTTTGAGTAAAATTTTTTTACCATGTCTTTCTTATCCGAATCAATCAATCCCATGTTGGAAGGTGACGACAAATAAAGTCACGGTACGGTTAACAAAAGATGTCTCCAGCTTTACGAGCACAAAACCGAAGGGGAATCATCTGTGTACGATATACCATTAACAAGCTTTCCACAATTCATCATGCTACAATTCATGCTACGAATACAATATATAAAATATCTCACAATTGGTATATCATCCAGTTATTCCAATCAATACAATATCTGAACACAATGAGGTGGGAATAACCAACAAACAGATTGACATAAGAATTAAATTAATTATATATACATGCATATACATAGTTATTATATCCTCCAGGTATATATAATGTGAATACATTGACCTCAGGACCATTATTGCGGCCATTGTATGTTATATCCACCAATATATAAAGGCAGATAAAATTAGACGCTTTAAGGGCTAGATGATGAAGGGCTACACAGGTAATTCATAGGCGCTATTTCCTTTTCGTACCCTCCTAACACTAATCCTAGCCCTAACCTAACCCTACATCTAATCCTATAGGGGAGTACCAAAAGGAAATAGTGCCTAAGTCAAAATATAAGTCAGATAAAACAATACTGCTGTTCTGCAAAATGATCTTAATGATTTTATGTGCAATCCATCCTTCCTGAAAATCGTGAGCCCATAAAGAAAATATTTTAGATATATTTTAGTTACACTCATTCATTTGCACGGTTATCATTGCTTATAGTGATTGGCAAACCAGACTTAAACACATACAGTGTGTCCAAAAGAAAGTGGGCACCTAACTTTTAATAAGCATATCTTTTCTTTTTCGTGCTTGTTTTTTTTAATTTTTATATTAACAGAAAGAAAATGTTTTGCTCTTTCTAAATATATGACCCTTTTCACAGACAAACCAATTTTTCGGGAAATATAATCGATTTTACCATGAAACCATGACATTAAATCAATAACGATCAATTAACGCTTGTTTGAATAGATGTTAACGACTCGAGTAGCATGGGAAATCATAAAAAGCTAAAATATTGTAATAAAGCTGCGTTTACATAAGGAAAACTTTACGTTTTTACAAGCTTGAAACATGGAAGTTTCATTTCTAAAACTCTTTTACAAACTTTTAAAAACTTTGAATCGTGCTTTTTGATGGGGGATTTCTACCCAGAAACTGCTGTCTAAAAGCCTGAATAACAGCTACATAACTTTTCGTCTCATGAAACTTAACTGCATAATTGAATGAATTTCATAAAAGTTTGTTTTCTCGCTTATAAATGTTTTGGCAATGCTTGGGAATATGAAATTATTAAATCATAATAAAAACTTTAAGGTAAGTTTACACAATGAAAAAAGGTTTGTGTCTTTTCAAAAAATTTCGTGACAAAATTAGCACAACACTAACAACAGTGGTTGTTTCAACGAAACAAAAGGTTAATTGCTCGTGAAAAGTCTGTTTTATTGATCATTACAAAATTAACAAGCGTATCGAAACAAAAAATGCTTAATATTTTTTAAAATAAAATTTTTTATAAATAACAACTTATATTTTTGGAAAGCTCAAACACCCCTCTTTCTAATGGTATAAAAACCGCATTGTATTGTTAAAAACTCGAAAAGTTATTTATGTTTTAAACAAGGTGCCCTCTTTCTCGTGGACACACTGTATATAATCAATAATAATGAGGTTGATGAGGTTCTCAACTCTATTCAATCCAAGACTAAGAACAACAGAAACCAAGCTTATATTATTGTAATGGAGATATAAAGAGTTTTGTCGTTATTGCCACTAACAGTTTAGGCAGTGCAGGTTTTGTTCTCATCCATTTGAAAATTGACCTTTTCCTTTCCTCAACTGAAAAAGAAAATTCTACAGCAAAATTCCAACTTTTCGTAGTGGATGTACCATTTTGAGCGGCATTCCCGCGTTCCGTCCTGCCTCCTGCATAGCGATCTTATTGGAATATATCGATACATATATATCACTAGCCACCCAGGCGGCGTCGCTCGCCACCCATGTTCAGTATGCGTTGTGTCTTTCTTTTCAGGCATTAATTCATTTCTTACATTCAGAAGATTTAAAACAGAAACAAATAGCAACATGGCTCAAAATATATATTTATACGCAGAAGAGAAGTAACTTTAGTGTAAAAAAAAAAATGACAATATATAACACAGAACTGTTTACCCAGACATACAAAACCAAACATTACAAAATGTTAATTCAAAACAAATTGATACCTTCCAACTTTTTCTTTTGTTCCAAAGTTACTACTGGACTGCAATCATTAATGAATTTTTGAAATGATATATAGTCTGTTCTTCCCAAAACCATCAACGTCATGATTAAAACCATGAGTTTCATTTCTTTATGCTTTTTTTATTATTACCTAAAAAATTAATACTTGAATTGTAATACCGAAAACCTAATCATGCTATATAAGAATAATGAAATAAACAACAACAAAAAAAAAAAAGAAAAAAATGAAATTCAAGTACGCATTTATCATAGAATCAATAACAAAAAACAAAAACTTACCCAAAAGATAAAAAGTAACAAATAAAAACATAATGCCAAACTTATATACCCAGGCATAGTACGTAAACGATTATATATCATAACACAAAATAATGCATAAACATGATAAAATAAACTTAAGAAAAATACATCCAATAACGCTTCTTTTTTGTAGCACAGTTTCATTGTACAGTAATAACTAATGAACTTCTTAAATACGTAATTTATTCTTCTCTAACCCTCTCAACATCATAATTTCATTTCTTTTTTAACAGATGGTAATATTCAAAAAACATACAAAAAACTTAATCATACTATGACGATATCAAAAGAAAAACAAAATAAACTGAAAGAAACTTTGAGAACACATTAATCTAAAAAATATATAATAATTAAAAACACAAATGTAATATGACAGAAAATTTTTAACAAATAAATGGAAACATTCACATCTGTAGAACCATTTTCAATTTCAGCTCAAATCTCCTCCTAACTCGAAACACAGCAATAAACATCGATTTTATACTTTATTTATCCAGCATACTGATTTTCTTCTAAATAGACTAAACTTTGGTTCACTTTCCAGCACACTTTACTGCTGTATAAAAGCATATACTTAAAACACTTTTTTCTGAAATTCTGGTACCATTTTTATACACTAAAAGACATAGAACTGCTTTCTTTGTTTGGCAAAACTTTTTTTATTTTCCAGAAGATTTTCTACTGCAAACACACACTAAAATATTCTTTCTCCTACTCTCTTTAATATTCCTTCGTTTATACACTTAAGAACAAAAACACTGGCTTCTTTTTAGTTCCCCAGCACTGTTTTTATGTTGAATGTGTGATGTAAATCTTCCGTTAATAATAAGCCTTTTATATACCTAAAATACGTATAAACCCACTAAAATTCCCATCAAAAGTTTGTCGTGAATAAAAATGGCAAGTAACAAAATAAACATCATCTTGATTCCATCATCTTTTATGCAGCCATTTTTAAACAACTTTCACTGCACTTTGTACTGCACGTCTGTATACTAATACTTTATAACTCACTTAAGCATGGTCTACAATACAATACAATAACAATACAATAACAGTAAAAGTATAACAATAAAAGTTACATTATTATACATTAGAACTTTCTCGTTTCTTCTTCAAAAGAGCAGCAGAAATAAAGAACCTTATCAACGAATTCCGTTGCTATGAATTTTTAAGCCAATCAAATTAGCGCATTTCAAGAGTTTTCCTTTATTAGCCAATAAAAACGATCAGCGCCCGGGGCCTCCCCATATATAAGATCCTTGTTCAAAGCCACCGTTCCCTCATTTTGATGCAGTAGGAAGCGGTTTCATTTCGGCCATTTTATTTGGGCATATAAGCCCATTGGCGAATGGACTAACTACCGCTATATGACCACGATTAAGAAAATTTTTACCGTAAATTTTAAAAAAACACAACACTCACTAAGTTAAATGTGTTGCACACGCACGCGGATTAGTATAGCGCGATATTTCAAATACACGATCAATACCATTGATATATATACGCTACATCATTTTTCGATCATATTGGGTAACTTTCATCTGAATCGGGTGGTCTTATATATAACAAGCCGCCAAGGCGGCGTCGCTCGCCGCTCATGTTCAGTATGCGTTGTGTCACCTCCCAATGAGTTCACGAATATTGGAATTCAGGAATTGACAATGGAAAGTGTTACCATCGTGTAGAGCTCGAAAAGAGTTCACGAAAAATAGAATTAACGAATTGACAATGGAAAGTAGAGCTCGAAATTCTGAGCAAGACAATGCCCATGTTCAGCCTGCCTTGAGTTCACGAAAAATAAAATTAAGTAATTGGCAATAATAAGTGTGCCCATGTTGTAGAGCTCGAAAAACTGATCAAAAAAATGTATGGGATCGTTCCGCTACGATCAACCGTTACAGAGATATCATCGTTCGAAGATTTTGATGACGTCGCTCGCCAGCCATGTTCAGGATGCCTCCCCCAAAAGAGTTCACAAAAAATATAATGGCATGGAAAGAGGGGAATCAAGAAAAGAACCGAAGAAGATTTATAATTCAACATTTATAATTCAACAAACACGAAACAAAACAACATGAAACAAAAAAACAAAACATAAAAAACACAAACACAAACATTTAGTATGGCCGCGGCCTGTGGTTATTGCGGTTCTGCCCCCGGCCCCTACCGCGGGTTTGGTCTGGAGGGAGAAAAACCCCTCC
This sequence comes from Turritopsis dohrnii, assembly GCA_027922465.2. Taxonomy (NCBI): domain Eukaryota; kingdom Metazoa; phylum Cnidaria; class Hydrozoa; order Anthoathecata; family Oceaniidae; genus Turritopsis; species Turritopsis dohrnii. The sequence continues at coordinate 55,102 of BQMF02000564.1, read as the reverse complement.
ATGTCGCAGCCACGAACCGAGGGCGCCATCGGTGGTTGGCCCTCCTCGGGCCAGCTGTTCCCGCAAGAATCTGGTATATACTGCAACTATAATAAGAAATTATCTTTTGTTAATAACTGAAGAATGATAATGATAAGAAGGTTATTTGAATTCTTACTGATTTCCGGGTCCGGCTCCCGGCCATTGTCAATTTGTAAATTTTCTAAATTATGGAATGAATTAGAAATGACATATCTACACATTAAAACCAATTATAAAAAATAGGAAACGACTATAACAGCTACTTACGAAGCAGCCGCTCCATATCTAAAAATAAAAAAAAAATTAATAAGCAACAACCAAAAAAGTATATTTTTTAGAGAACCATAGAAATATTTTGCGAAAGGGAATGGACATACCTATATTATTGTTATTATTCAAATTTCGAACTGAAAAGAAAAACAAAGATTTAATGAAGCATTTTATAGAATTGAAATCAGTATTCATAAAACAAAATGAAATTATCCTAGGTGCTTACATAACGCCGCAACTGCCGCTTGGACATTATTGTCCTGGAGATTATTATTTGCCATCTGAAAAAGTAACGATAATTATATTGTTAAGACTGCTTTTTTCTTGGACATGCAGTCACTATGTCATTAAGAAGTGATAATACGAACGTTGTCTGAGAGTATTCTAGGTGTTAAAGGTACAATATTCCATATGACAACATGAATGAGATACAGAAAAGCAACATATAACGGCCAATACGTTTAATGCTAATTTAGTCTGTAAAAGAGAAACTATTGGACAATAGTTCAAGTTATATATTCTCAATATATATTTACAATGTATAATCAGATAAATATGAAATCACTTTAAACACTTTTATAGAGAAAAACTGTGGATCAAGTTACTTATTATAAGCATGTTCTCAAGTTAGTTTTTCTCAAGAATATATGAAACACGTGTAATTATTATACCGACTCCAGGGGAAAAACTCCTGGTTATCCCAAGCCAAAGGGGATTGATTAAGTCTGTTGTTCCAGAAGAAACCGTATAGATAGGGTGGGGGATGTCACTGAATTATAAACAAAACCACTTGTGAACATGCAGCCATGTCTAACTTCCAAACTTTCTATTATCTCAATAAACATAGACCAATCTCTCAAGTGCAACGAAATTTCATCTTTCTTCACATTAAGCTGATATGTATTTTCTATTCTACGACTATACGCAAACTCTAAACATAAGAAATTAAGTTGTGCTCACAACATGAACTTGTGAAAAAATCTAAGTGAATCTACTTTCAATTTGTTAGCAAAGCCTCAAGTTAGGAGGAATATTTTCAAAAGATTTCTTACCCAAGTGTCTCAATCCAAAGCTGCACAACATGCAAATTATGTGTAGAGGTTTACGCTTTGTCTCATTATCTAAAAAAGAAAAGAAAATCTAAGAGAACTGCAGGTACAACAAATAGTAATGGACTATCAGGTTAAAAAAGGAAAAGAATTGTAAGCGAAATATTCATACCAATTTTTAAAAGAAACCATGCAGTTCAACATGTATGGCCATATGTTATGCCTGGTTCACATCTACGACGCAGACGCAAGCATAGACGCAAGCACATGCGCAGACGCAAGAGTAGTGTGCACTAGGTCGACGCAGCGACGCAGACGCAGACGCAAGGATCAAAAAATTTTGATCCTTGCGTTTGCGTTTGCGTTGATTTCTTTTGTTAAAACTTTTGACAACAATGAAAACATGCTCAAAATGCGATATTTTCTATTTGAAAACGATTTTTTAAATTTTTTTTGTCAGTTTGTGAGAGTTGAATGGTGTGAGAAAATAGACTACTGTAGAAAAAATAATAACAAAAAAATGGAAGAAAAATTAAGTGAAGGTGTAAGAAAGTATCCAGTACTTTATGATAAAGCATCGAGTCACTTCAAGGATAAAAGAAAAAAGCAGCTTGCATGGGATGATGTTGCACGAGAGACAGGATTGCCACGTAAGTTCCATTTTATAGCGTCAAAACGACTTTAGAAAATTTATTCATCTGATGACGGCTTTCGTGGTTGGAATAGGTGGAATGGTTTTATGTTTATATGCAATGTATATATTGCTCTGACATTAAACCATTTTTATTTTTTATTTTTAGGTGATAAGGTGGAATCCCTGTTCCGAAACCTGAGAAATAAGTATGGAAGGGAAAAGAAAAGGCTTGCTTCTCTGAAAAGAAGTGGTTCAGGTCTAAAAGATATCGCGAACCAAACGAAAAACTATGAATTCATGTCCTGGTTAGCTCCTTACGTCCAAAATCGCCAAACGGTAACAAACCTTTGCGGGGACACCGACGAGGAAGAAGAAGTTGAAGGAACGCAAGAAGAGGACGAAGATTATGATGACAAATCCCCACATAGTGTAGCAAGCAATGACAACTCCATTCAACCATTTTCGCCGCCAATCGCTAGTGCCGCGAACACTCCTGCTCCTTCGGGTTCTCAAGTGACGGGAAGACAAAAGCACACTGGGAGGAGGAACAAGGCAAAATTTACGGACGAGAAGGATAGACTCGAGATAGAAGAACAGGAGATTGCAGAGCTTATTAAGAAAAAATGCTCAGAAAAAAAGACAGAGGACCACCTGTATGGAGAACTCCTTGCAAAGAAACTAAGCACATTTCCGAAGGAATTGAGCATCCAGGCAAAGCATGAAATAGACAACATCATGTTTAAATACCCGATGCAGCTTATTAAGCAACAGCAGCAGTTTCAACAGTTGCAACAATTTCGACAAGACCCTAACCAGCAAATTAACAACTCCACAGAGCTTCCTACCTTGGAATCGTTTTTTTCAAGATCACAGACAACAATCCCTGCACCCCAACAACACCTTCAAATCGCAAACACACCGGCAAGCCCTGAGTATCATTACAGTCAACGGATTCATGTTTCTGAACTGGATTCTCAGCAAACTCAGGGCTATACAGCAGCAACATCTTTCAGGAATTTTTTACAGACAAAGTAAAAAAGTACATAGGACAATGGATAACGCTAGCATTAAAAGTTTACTTTTCGTATTGTGAATAGTTCTTATACAATGATATCATGTTAGAAAGAAAAAACTATCACTGAATTATGTTGCCTCGACTTCTTACGTGATCCCATTGCCAAGGTAAAGCTCCTTCCATGCTATTTACGTAGTTTTTCATTTCGTTTCGAACGTCTGTCGCTAACGCTGTTGGGCGTGAACCTCTAACTCCTCCAATTCTCCTCAACATACCATCATTGAACTGAACCATTCCTCTCCATTCGCCTTCCTTGATGTTGCCTGTATTGTCGAAGCTGTCAATGAATCCTGTTGGGCAATAAGCGGCGCTGTTTGTTTGTCTCAAAAAGTTATGAAGGCAAATAGTAGCTTTAACAATTTTAATGACAGTATCTGGACTGCTTTGTATAGGCTGCAAAAAGATTCTCCAGCGGGCGGCTAATATACCAAACGCGTTTTCAATTACCAAGCGTGCACGTGATAATCGATAATTGAAGATGACTTCTTCTTCTGGAATATTTTTACCTGGATAAGGACGTAACAACCAAGGTTGAAGGGGAAATGCTTCATCACCAACAAGATAATAAGGTATATTGTTTTGCGAATGGCTGCTAGCAATGGGTTCAGAATCTGGTAGTTTCATCTTTCCTTTAAAAAACGTGTCTCCAATTTTTAAATTTCGGAAAACACCACTGTCATTGTTTGAACCATAACTTCCAATATCAACAAGGGTAAACACGTAGTGACTGTCGCTTATAGGCATCAAGACCAAGCTGAAGTAGCCTTTGTAATTGAAATACAAAGATCCGGAGTTTAAGGGTGACTTTATTGCAATGTGCTTACCATCGATGGCACCAATGCAATGTGGAAGGTTCCATATTTTCTCAAAATCTTCAGAAATTTTCCTCCAATGCTCCTCTTTGTAAGGGGCACGACAATATCGGTCACTCAACACTTCCCAGATCGCCTGACATGTCTCCTGGATTATGCATGAAACTGTTGAGCGCCCAAGACGGTAGGAAAACGAAATTGATTGCTGGCTATTACCATATGCAAGGTAGTGGATTGCTAAAGCAAGCCTTTCACAAGAAGAAATAGCTTTCCTAAAGCGTGTGTTCTTCTTTTCAATTGATGGTCCAACAACGTTCAAAATATATTGAAATGATTCTGGAGACATTCGCATGTATCTAAAAAGATATATATATATATATATATATATACATATATAAGGACAGCGAATGAACGCTACGAAAGCTCTTTTACACCTCAAATACAGTAGACTCTCTCTAACTTGAACCTCGTAGGGAAAAACCAAATCGTTCAAATTATGGACAGTTCGAGTTACAAAGAGCGTTATTGCTAGGTTTTAGCTTGAAGGGGCTCTCTGATTCAATTCAAGTTATGGATCAAGGAATTACAGAGATTCCACTCTATATAATAATAACCACATGTTTACCTGAAATAACATTGCCTATCTCCCATTTCCATTTCTCTCACTAAAGTATGATAGAGTCCATACGTTTCGCGATGTTTGAAAATCTCGCGAACCCATAGATTTCTTCTTACAGTCTTTTTCCCTTTTTCTTGAATTGCTTGTTTTTTTCTCCTTGTTTTGACCATTAAATAATAAAGTAAGAGCACGTTCTCATCCATCACACACAACAGCAAAAAGAGAGAAAAGTCTTGCGTCGCACTATTATATGTGAACAGCTTGCGTTTGTGCTTGCGTCGATGTCATATTTTTGACTAGTGCGCAAGCGTGCGTCGCTTGCGTTTGCGTTTGCGTCGCAGATGTGAACCAGGCATTACTGTATAACAATGATAAAACTGCCTTTTCAATGACATCAGAATCTCAAAAAAAAGACAATAAATTACAATATGTCACACATACAACGACTTTTTGCCGCTTGCCTACCCTCCTCCACCCGGCTCCATGCCGCTTTCATACCCTCCTCCACCCGGCTCCATGCCGCTTCCATATTTTTCCATAATCTATTCAATCTTCAATCTACTCAAAGTTCAAGGTAATCTAATCTAATGCTATATACTAATCATTTGGCATATTCAATCTAATCTATTTAATGTAAACTACTCTAATTTCTAGGTCATCTAATCTAATGCTATACTCATTCAATTCAATTCAATTCAATGTAATTCAATCCAATGTAATTCAATTCAATGTAATTCATTTCAATGTAATTCATTTCAATGTAATTCATTTCAATGTAATTCATTTCAATGTAAACTGCTTTAATTTCAGTATTATTCAATTCAATGTATACCAATTGAATTTCCAGGTAATGTAATGTGATGCCTCCTCATTAACCTTGCGTAAAGTTTCAATTCAAAACATTTAGTATCAATTGCACAAATATTTTTGCAAGGTAGAAATATTCATAATACCTGTTGGTAGACTACATTTCTAGTGTAGCATCTCTCTTTAACATAGCCTTGCTGCAAAGTTCTACAAACCTTTACTTTCACCGCTTCAAAGCGTCGTGTTCGTGAAAATGCAACATACAGTTGACCGTGACTGAAGCAAGGCCTTTGCATGTAAATACCAACCCGTTCAAAAGTCTGACCTTGACTTTCGTTTATGGTTATTGCGTAGGACAAACGGAGAGGAAATTGTGTACGCTTCAGCTGAAATGGAAGGTTGGTATCGTTGGGACACAATGTTACTCTAGGAATGAGCACCCGATTTCCAGCGGAGATACCCGCCAGCACTTCACAATCAAGGATATTCTCTCGGAGATTACGGATGACTAATCGGGTGCCGTTGCATAAACCGTCCTTCAATGATAAATTTCTCAGCAGCATCACTATACTGTTGACTTTCAAGTTCAACCGGTGTGGAGGCATTCCAGAAGGAGTAAGCGAATTTATGAACTCCATCGGATACAGGTCAATCTCTTCTTGCTCATCAGAAACAACAGAATCGACGCTAAAGTACGTGGCTGTTTCACCAGGCATTCCCTGAAGAATCCGTTCATTAATTACTAAAGCCTCATCATTGGTCGGTGTCAGAATTACACGACTCGACATATCCTCTCCTCCAGCATCACTAAAAATAGAATGGACGATATCATTATTTTCGTGCACAACACATTCGTGCGGAATTTCGATGGAGTCTTTAAATGGCTCATCCACTTTTTTCGGTATCGTTCCACTTCCTAATTCAAGTAGGAATTCTGCAAATCCCCTTTCTCCAGGTGCAGCTCTCATGTTGACATTTAGATGAAAGATTTGCACTATTGGCCACAAGACAGAGCTCTTGATGCATGCTTCCACTATCTGAGCTGGTGTGCCTCTTTTCACTACTGGAAGAGTCTGTCTAAAATCACCACCTAAAAGAACAACCTTTCCAGCAAAAGGCACATCACTGTTACAGATATCTCTGAACATTCTATCAATAGCCTCAAGTGCATGCTTAGGAATCATACTTGCCTCATCAAATATCAAAATATGCTGACTACGTAAGAAATCGGCATGCCTACTGTTAGGCTTGACATTGCATGTTGAATTGTCCAATACAGGAACAGGTAATTTAAAAAGAGAATGGACTGTCTTACCATTTTGTAACAGTGTTGCTGCAATTCCAGTCCATGCACACGTACTTACTGATAGGTTTCTTCCAATAACCTCGCGAATGATGTAATTGTACGTGAAAGTTTTACCTGTTCCACCGGGTCCATCAAGGAAGAAAACTTTAGCATTATTATTGTCGTTTGTTGCCACTGCATCTAGGACTGCATCAGCAACAGCAAGTTGGTCAGCATTCAACGTGTTCCTCATGTTGATGGCCTCTTCCCTCATTTCATCAGCATTTGGTAGATCGTCAGCAATAGCTTGTTCAAAAGCCGGTAAATCAAAGTCAGTAACAACCCTACCAAATTGCTGCAGGACTTCCTGAATTTTACCAAGAGCTGACTGCTCTGCTTGTACTTCCGGCTGGTGTCTCAAAAAATCTTCAATCATGTGAGCACGAAATCTTTCCCACAACTCAGCTGGATTGCTTGGCTCTCCATGGATCAGAATGAAAGAGAACGCTTTGCGAATTTTAGAGGGAGTTGCTGATTTGCCAAGTTCTTCCATGGTTCGTATCCACAAAGTATCGTCATCCAATAGTCCAAGTGCAATACACGCTCCCCTAAAAGATCTATATAAAATCCCATTTACAGTTCTAAGGCATTCAAAGGAAGTCGCACCAGGAACATGTAACAACAGCACACGTAAGAAATACCTTTCACCCTGCCGAATGCTAGCATTGTACATTCTACTTACAATTTTTTCTGCTCCACGCTGACGTGTCACCCACTTACGTTGTCGTGTTTGAAACACATAATGGTGGGGGATATCAGGATATAAATATTGACGTGCCTGTTTGTCAACACGATTCAATTTGAACCAAGCAGTTAACTTAGTGTGCTCTTGTCCTCTTTCCAGTGCTGCTTGATCCTGTCCTTCTCTGAAAAAAATCTGCTGCTCATTTGGAAGGTGAACAGGAAGTCGTAAAATTGCATGACTTTGAGTGTGCATTGGAAAAGAGCATAAACGCCACACAGCTTCTGGAGCAGATACATACCTCGCTTCTAAAAAAGTTTTGATTTCGTCGTGATCTATTCGCTCATTGATTTCAATATGAGCAGTATCGTGTCCTTTGTAAATGTATTTGTACAAATACTTGACACTTTTAATGGAAACGCAGGCCTCGAGGTTTATATGTGTATTGTACTTTTTGCTGAGGAAAGGATTGTGTGGGACGATCCATCTGTTGTCAAGATCCATATTCCGAATTCGAACAGTTCTTCCGTCATCTGGTCGGTGATATAAAGGATAGCCATCCACATTTAGAACAGTTCCATTGTTGAACTGCTTTGGAAAATTTTTGCTGCACTTACCATCTTGCATACACGGTGAAGACACATTCAAATGGCCACATGGACCATGGACCATGCAGGATTTGATGATTTCATAAAGTTCTGGTTATTGATTGCGATTTGGAATTCGTGCTGATATCAATGAATCAATGTCATCACCATTGCGCAACTTAAATTCGTTGCCAAGATGCAACAGCATGTGCACATGAGGTAGACCCCTTTTCTGAAATTCTATAACATCCACCTGTGCTACAGATACACCTAGAACAGAATCTTTGATAATATCGTTTTTAAGAGTTTCCAACTTCAATTTGAATACTCGTGCAACCAGATCTGGCCTATCTGATGCGGTTTGACCAGGCAAAAGATTTTGAACAATTTCAGGCCATTTAGGATTGCATGTAAAAGTTAAAAATAAGTCTGGTTTACCTTGTTTTGAAACTAATGCCATAGCATCTAGGTACAATTGGTGCATATTTCTCGGTGAACCTGAAAAGGTAGATGGCAATACAACGATATTACCCGCACGGAGGTTTCGTTCATGGGCAGCTTCCTCCAAATAGTCCATCAGGCCTGTGTAGCTATCTGCCCGTAGTTGTTCTTGGTTCTGGCGTATGAAGTCGAGTCTCGCTCCCTCAACTTTGACATAGCTGTCAACAACAAACTGTTGAAATAGTTTTCCAGCTAAATGTAAAGCAGAAAATTCACGTCTAATGGCAATACGATAAATATAATACTGCAATTGTGTAACTTTATTCCGCCTTTGAGTTGCATGCTGTTGGACGTGATTCATGTTTGGACTCCATCCTGGATCACCTCTAGGAAAAATCATTGGATACATCATGGAGTCAATGTTTGTAGATGTGTAAGGAATATTGCGCAAGGGCTGATCTCTTGGATAAACAACAATATTTCTACCAGCGGGAGGTGCACCATCGTTACCTACAAAAACTGCTGCAACTTCTTCATGATGCGGAGCATTGTATCTCCTCCTGTCTTCACCTTCTCGCATATACATACCCACTACGGAGGTTGCTCTATTTTCTAAAAGCGCCCTTTCCTCCTCTTCCCGTTCAACCTGAGCCAAGTTACGATATGCTGCGGCATAAGGTGAAACTCTATTAATGACTGTTTGTATTTGCTCCATCAAGTCTCTGTTGCAATTCGTATTAGAAGGGTTTTGCATACGCATGTCAAGCGAATTAGCAGCTTCGACAATATACAGTTGGCTAAACATGGGCACTTGGTTTTCATTAGCATGCAGTGCTCCATACCTATGTAGCAGTTGTCCACATATCCTAAAACATGGAGGCCCATTTCCTGGGGGCGGACATAGATTAGCTGACAGGGAAGCAAAACTAAATGCATTATTTTAGATTCTAATACACTTACGGAAATGTTTACCCAGAGCAGAATCATCAAGTAAAAGATCCCGTAACTCAGGCGGATAATCTAATAAATTAGGAAGTTGTACCTTTCCATTTGTGCAACATTTAAAATTAGTTTCACGGTCGAATTTGATTGCGCCACAATGTTCACATAAAATGTTAAATTCACCTAAAGAATGAATGTCAGGTAAATTATTGTTTTCAATATCAATCCGTGCAGCATTTAAAAAGCGAGCCCTGCGCACTCGTCTGTTTCGGACATATGCTCTTTGGTGTTGTTGAGCATCAGTTGCACGTCGAGCAGCAGCTTGTTCGGGTTGCTCATTGTTTCTCAGAAGTTGGTGATGTTGAGCATCAATTGCACGTCGAGCAGCAGCTTGTTCAGGTTGCTCATGATCTCTTAGCGCCTCTTGTCTGTGAGGTTGCGCTACAAGTCGAGCAGCTACTTGATCAGGTTGCTCGTTATCTCTTAACGACTGCTGCCGGTGAGCTTGCGCTTCTAGTCGAGCAGCAACTTGCTCAGGTTGCTCGTTAGCCCGTCGCTGTCTTTGAAGTTGTGCATCCCTCTCCCTTCTCAATTGAGCACGAATCTCACTTTGATTTGCACGGTATTTCCTTTGTCGTTCAGCATTTCTAATGCGACGACGTTGTTGAGGGTCATCAGCAGGGGGTTGTTGTTGTTGATGTTGTTGCCGTGCATCAACTACATCTCTATCAAATTGTGATCTAGGCAATGCAAACCTTTGAGGGATTCCATAGTCATGATCAGAATTCATAACTCGTTGAGAAAAAACTCAAACAAAAGAACAATCTATACAGGAATGTATATATCTATTTATACAATTTTTATTATCACCATAAAACAACAGGCCTTGTGTTTTTTGTCAGTTTACCTAGCTAAATAGACAACAATAAAGAAAAAAGCAAACACAACTTTCCTTTGTTGTCTTTAGGCAAACGAAATGATCGTTTTTTCTCAACTTTCTTCACTTTCTTTTCGCGCGAATATATGAAAATTTGTTCAAAGCAAACCTGATCAGTTTCCAATTGTTGCCATGACATTGAACGGGGGTTAACAAACGCTTAAAAGTGGATTCACTAAAGGTCATTCTTAAGTATTGCTGAAATATTAAGTTATAAATTGACTTATATTACTCATGTACATATATTTCAGTTAAAAATATTACAATTTCATGCAATTATCGCTATTTTTTAGAAGCCATTGTTTTTCGTTTTTACCCCCTAATTTTCTTCAGCTCTCCGCGATCTCTCCGTTGCAGATCCCCGATTTCTTTCGAAGCGAAATCTACCATTTTGCGTGACTTACAAACAAACAAACAAACAAACAAACAAACAAACAAACAGACAGAGAATCGGCTATCTACTTATACTAATTCGCGTGCGTGTGTAACACATTTAACTTAGAGAGTGTTTTGTTTTTGTTTTTTTAATGGTCAAAATCTTCTTAATCGTGGTCATATAGCGGCAGTTCGACCAGTGAAGAAACTATTGCAATGCCTATTTTTTAACATTTGTTTTGACACGTGATCGCTGCTTCGTCGTTTTTATTGGTTGCTGAAATCGGAAAAACTATAGCAACGACCTTCGTCGGAAAAGTAAACAAATTAAGTTTTTTATTCAGTGCGGTTACGCTCGAGAAAGAAAAGACAATAATTTATAGACAATAGCGATTGTCTGTAATTATCAAATTAATTATCAAAGCAGTTATCAATCAGTTCACTCAGTTATCAATCCAAGTTTACCAGTTTATAAAGTCAGTTTATCGAAAGCGAAAGAATTACGTAACGAGGTAACAATTGTGTTTATCATTTTAATTTTAAAGATGGCAAACTCCACGAAGGTTTTTCCAACCTACCTACCCACTATCTAAGAACTTTTCTGTCTGGATTTATTCAGGTTCATTTGTTCCTTGCTGTGTAGTAGAGAGAAAGCAGAAAGTAGAAAGGCAGAATAGAAAGAAAGGTTTGTCACTTAAAACTTAGATGGATATACCGTTTTATTTTATTTTTTATTTTATTTTATTATATATTTATTTTATTTGACGTGTAATGCACGTTTTTTTCGCTTTCTCCTAGGTTGTGTAGCTATCTGTTTGGTGCCATTGCCCTTTCAGTGTCAGTGTGTTTTGTAGAAAGAAAGGTTTGTTTTCGCTCCCACCGGTTTGTTCTGTGCATTATTAACTGGGGGTGGCAATTTTTGTTAGTGTTTCTGTGCTGTGCCTGTGATGTTTAATATAAGAGGCACTAATATTATTCCTGGCTTCCAAGCAGTTTTTAGGAATGGTCAGTTTGTTTTGCAGCCACCTGATCAACAACAAATTCGCTCTGTTATTCAGCGTAGGCATGCAAATGAGGATGTAGCTGAAGCAAGGCGCAGACAGCTTCAGGCGAATAACATCCAACCATTATCAGAAAATGAGAGACTTAGAAGCAACAATGCTCAAAGGCAAGTTGATTATCGTCAAGATGAAGAGCCAGGTGAAAGATTAGCCAGGCAGAATGAGAATGCACAACGTATGAGGGCTAGGCGGGCTGATGCTAATCCCCCTTTGCATCGTGCTGCCCGACAAGACCAATTGCCTGAGCTACATTATCTTGGTGCCATGGACAAGGTCTGTCAGTTTTGTGGTGCCAAGATGTTTGCTGGCGAGACCAATTTTAAGTGTTGTCACAAAGGTAAAGTTCATTTAGATGACATTTATTATCCTAATGATCTTAAAGAACTTTTAGTAGGTGATTCTAACCAATCAAAGAACTTTCAAGAAAATATTCGAAAGTTCAATAGTTCGGTTGCTTTTGCTTCTATGGGTGCGAAATTGGCTGTACCGCCGGGACGTGGTCCACCAGTTTTTCGTATTAATGGCCAGGTATGTCACCGAACAGGTAATTTGCACCCACCACCGGGTATTCCTCCATCCTTTGGTCAATTATATATCTATGATGGTATGGATGCATTCAATGAGAGAATGGCAAGACCAGAAAATCAAGGTTGTTCTCCTGAAGTTATGCAAACTTTGCAAGACATCATTTTAAGGGAGAGTCCATATGCAGCTGCTTATAAACACATGGGTGAGGTAGAAGCTGAGGAATTTCAACTTGCAAATGAACAAAATCGTCGCCCATCTGAGGTAAATGGAAAACGCGAAAATTAATAATGAAAAATCTTTGAACTAATATTTACAGATCTTTACTATTGTTTTCCAGGTTAGAATGCATTTGAGAAGTGGTGGTGACCGGCGTCGATACAATCTACCTCACCATGATGAAGTAGCTGCTGTTTTTGTTGGTGAAGATGGTGCACCACCATTGGCTCGGGACATCGTTGTTTACCCTCGAGATAGACCATTGCAGGATTTGCCTGTGCATTCGCCTAATGTCGATCCAATGGTATATCCTGTATTTTTTCCAAGAGGAGAGTTGGGTTGGAGTTCCGAAATTCCTCATGTAGCAGAATATACAACAGGCCGGCATTGTCGTACTACTATGTTGCAGTATTATACTTATAGGTTTGCGTTTAGAGATGCTTTTAGTCCCATTTTAAAAGGTAAAAGATTACTTCAACAATATGCTGTAGATTGTTACTGCAAAGTTGAATCTGACCGTCTTAATTATATTCGTCAAAACCAGGCCAATTTCCGTGTTGAGCAATATCAAGGGCTCATTGATTATCTTGAAAATGTTGCAGAAAATCGTGGCCTTCATGCAGGCAGACCCGTTATTCTTCCCTCTTCCTTTCAGGGTGGTCCTAGGGCCATGCAACAGAATTATCAAGATGCTATGGCTATGGTAACTAAAATGGGCAAGCCGGATTTGTTTTGCACATTTACGTGCAATCCAAAATGGAAGGAGATCACGGAAAACCTAGATAAGGAGCCTGCACATTATCGTCCGGACTTGATTACACGTGTTTTCAATTTGAAATTAAAAGCGCTTTTGGAGGATATAAATAAAAATGGAGTTTTGGGAAAAGCCATTTCTCATTTGTATGTTATTGAATTTCAGAAACGTTCTTTACCTCATGCTCATATTCTTATCCATTTAGCACAAGAGGACAAACTGCGTAATGCTGACGACATTGACAGCTTAATCTCTGCTGAAATACCAGATCCTGAACAGGAACCAGAACTTCATAATATCATAAAGTCATGTATGATTCATGGTCCCTGTGGGAATGCTAACCCTAATGCCGTTTGTATGGGAGATGATGGCAACTGCACCAAGGATTTTCCAAAGCGATTTTGTGAAACGACCCAAATGAATGCAAATGGGTATCCACTCTATCGCAGACGTAACAATGGCCGTACTGTGAGGGTAAGAAATGACAAGGGACATGATCGTGCTAATGTGGAGATTAATGAACGTTTGGAACATGACGAAATAAAAACATTTCTGGATGCTCGATATGTCAGTGCGCCTGAAGCATTATGGAGAATATTTGAGTTTTCTATGCATGAAAAATCGCATACTATTAAGCGATTAGCTGTTCACTTACCTGATCGTCATCAAGTTTATTTTAGAGCTGGCGAAGAAGAGGCAGCTGCTGAAGGGGCATTAAAGGATAGTCACCTAACAGCATGGTTTAATCTGAATGTAGACGATCCTGATGCACGGTGGTATCTTTACTCAGATATTCCGTATCATTATGTTTTTCATGATAAGGAGAAAAAATGGAAAAAACGAAAAAGAACATTTAAAGATAATCAACGAAGCTAAAAGAAGCGAGGATCCTCATTTTTAAAAACTGCTGACTTGCAAATTTTACCGTGATTTCACTCACTAAAGTCATATTAATATCTACAACAAGGAATCCTTCGTCATTAGTTAAACCAGAGACGGCTGGGAGAAAGATAGAAAAAATCAAAATAAACAAAATGGCGGACGAGGACGGGACCACATGCCGGTAAAAGCTGACTTTGCTCCGACCGCTTCTCCCGTAAGAAAGAAGAAAAAGGTCTCAGCAAAAAAATATAGAATACATGTGGTCGAAGGTGACGAGGCTTTGGCTTTAACAGAGCGCTTTCTGTTTTTTAAAAACTCGATGAGCTTCCCTAACACATTGTCATGTTTAAAATTTATTATGGACAACATTGAGTTGTTGGAAGGACAAACTCACAGTAGTAGAGAGGCTAGAAATAATATGACTAAAATCATTCTTTATACGATTTACTGTCCGTGCTTAGATATGGATATGTTGCAGGGTGACATAGATTGTTTTATATATGTATCCTGCTGTAACGCTTAAGTTCTTATTCAAAAATGAAAAAAAGTATATATAGAGAAGAGAAGAGGGAGAGAGTGCTCTTCTCGTCTGGGTCCTGTGTCTTGATTTTTTTTTAAATTAGGGGAAACATGAATAGTCGCGAAAAATCAAAGCAATCTATGCCAATCAACCTGCTCCTTTATGAAAATATTCCTGCGTCCAAAACGATATTTCAGGGGATGATGATAGAACTCACAAAGTTGTTTAAGAACTCTTTTTACAGTTTTTGGAAATTTTGTTTCCTTGGGCAGATATTTCAATTTAAAAATGTTCAAATTATGTAACGCATAATTATGATGTAATAAGATAGTATTTTGTTAGTGTGTATAACTTCTGAATTAGTAAATATTGTGACTTCATTCTTCTATAAATCAACTCAGAGTGGAAGCCTCTACTTCATAGTAACTTACAACGATGTAATATTAATCATATCTTAAGTTATTGCGATAAAAAGTGTAAGTTACTATCTTATTACACCATAAATATGCATTGCATAAATTAAATATAAGATATTAAAAACGAAATATCTCAGAAACTATAAATAATTGAAATACTGAAAAGAGACTTGTTAAGCAACTTTTTCAGCTCTATCATATTTGTAAATTATCATTTTGGACGCAGGAATCCCTTTAATAGATTTCACCCTATTCCCTGTGTTACACTATCTTTTATTTAAAAATTGACAACAACAGAATACTGAAGAGCCTCCCTCAGCAACATTTTAAAATAAATGTTGCTGTTAAGTTAACACAGGCAGTACATAGGTTGGAGAACAATGTAGACTATTTTCTTTTTGTCTTATATTTCATCTTATGGTACCTATATTACATTTATATATGTGACGGTTTGAGGGAAAATCATAACAAGTGATATTACTGATAAATTAATCAGTAATTTATCAGAACTTTATCAGTAATAATCAGTAATACTGATAAATAATCAGTAATTCGTTTGATTTATCCATGAATCAGTAATTCATTCGATTTATCAGTAATTCGTTCGATGAATCAGTAATACTGATAAATTACTGATTCTTTATCAGTATTTACCAATTATTTTATCAGTAATACTGATTCATCAAACAAATTACTGATAAATCGAACGAATTACTGATTCATCGAAATCTATTGTTTTCTAATCAGTAATTTACTAATAAATTTATCAGAAATTATCACTTGTTATGATTTTCCCTCAAACCGTCACATATGCCTTTTATGCTTTGTTGCTTTTTGGAAGATCAGTGGATATTTGAAGGAAAGTCTACCATCACACTACCAACCCAGCTGTCTATCCTCTTTTTCACTGTAGTAGGAGGCAGTGATGACTGATGTGTGGATGATACCTTAAATTTGCAACAAGTTATTTTTTGTGTTCTCCTGCAGTTCTCTATGCAGTTAAAAATAATATTTGTAACTTGATTTATATTTGAGGGGGTGAGAATCAACAAAAGATTTCAACAAAATTATGTAACATCTGCCATCTCAGAACAAAAATGAAATTTCAGTGTTGTTCTTGTTGATTACCACTCATGTTACTCATGTTCTTTTTTGGTATATATATAACCTTTTGGTTAAAAATGAGAAAAAAAATATTACATGCTGAATTGTTGTGTATTAGCGAAATATATATACATTGTTTTGTTGATTTAAAAATACAAATCTCAAATGTACACAAATGTCGAAATCAAATGTTTTTTTTTCTTCCCAGGGTCTAGCCTTTTCAGTGAAAAAAGAAGTTAGGAAGCCCCGGTCATACTTTTATGTTACAATGCTTCAGTCATAAGAGGACTGTTAAGTTAACAAGGCACACCCACTGCTTTCATAAGAGGAAATAGCATAGAATCCAAAATATTGATAAATGAAATACAGAAAATTTCTTCTAAACCAGTCTGGAGAGAAAGTAAATACCACGCCATTCTGTGAAAAAGTCATATAGAAATTGAAAATCTTTGCCGGAGATATCTTGAATACAAGCAACATTTCCACATGGCTTGCTTTCTAAATCAAATCAAAAGTTTGAATTCTTCGCCTGTGTTTATATTCCATTGACTATATACACAATAATAGGCAAACAATCAACCCGCTGAATGCTATTACATTAAAACTTGTAGAAGACTGTACATAGTAATAGTATACGGACGTGTTAGTACATTTCTTATGCATGCGTGAATTTACCGCTGTTCATCTATCACAAGCTCTATATATCTTCGTTGATTAACTTTAAGCCTATAGTCGCTCGGTTATATAATGCTCGACCGTCAGAAGGAGAACGTTTTTTCCTTCGAGTTTTGCTGCTACATGTTGCAGGTGCTACGTCTTTCGAGGATTTGCGTACTTTCAATGGAGTTGTTCACGCCACATTCCGAGAAGCATGTATTGCCAGACGTCTTCTACAAGATGATGCAGAATGGCACAATACATTGGAAGAGGCTTCAACGTTTCAAATGCCCCAACAGCTTAGACAACTGTTTGTTACTATTTTGACTCACTGCGAGCCCTCTAATCCTCTTGAATTGTGGAATACATTCAAGGGGAATCTGTGTGAAGACTACCTTCGAACATTGGCTGTTGCTCAAGCTGAGCAAAGGGTTTTGGGTTACATTGATAATGTCCTGAGACAATTTGGTATGACTTTAACACAGTTTAATCTTCCTGAATTGGTTCAACAGGTTGCTCAGGAAGAAGTTGATGTAAATATTTACATCGACAGGGCGGAACAGGTAAGGCCTTTGCTTAACGAACAGCAGTTAGTTGTGGCAGATGCCATTTTGTGTGCAGTTTCAAATGTGCGTAATGGTTTAGCACAACTTGAAACATTGTTTTACCTAGACGGACCGGCTGGCACAGGTAAGACTTTTACATACAATTATGTTATTGCAGCATGCAGAGCCAGAGGTTGGAAAGTTGCTACTGCTGCATATACAGGTATTGCAGCCACCTTACTGTCTGGAGGTTGTATATTGCATTCATTATTTCGTTTGCCTGTTCCTGTTTTAGAAAACAGTGTATGTAATATAACACCAGCATCGAAACATGCAGAATACCTTCGAAGTGTCGACCTGTTTCTGATCGATGAAGCGACTATGGTTTCTACGCACATTTTCCATGCTGTAGACAGATTACTCAAGGATATTTGTGGAAGTGATGCACTTTTTGGTGGCAAGGTTCTTTTATGGGGTGGAGATTTTCGTCAGTGTTTGCCGGTTGTGAAAAAGGCAAAGCCAACCGATGTTATTGAAGTTTGCTTGACCAGTTCTGTGTTATGGGCATCAGTGGCAAAATACTCTCTCACTGAAAATATGAGAGCCAGACCGGAAGAGCAAGAATTCTGTACTTGGCTGTTACAACTTGGTAATGGTGAACTTCCAACCAAACAAAACGAACCTGCTAAAGGTTCCATCGAAATTCCTGATTGTTGTGTTGTTCCTAAAGATACTTCGATTATATCTGTTATGTACGATGGACTGGAGCCTCACGAATATGCTACCACAGCCATTCTGACACCGACAAATGAGCAATCGTTGATCATTGATAATGAGGTGTTAGACAGACTACCTGGAGATGCAGTTTGTTATTACAGTGCTGATGAAGTGGCGTGTGACGATGAAGAAGAGCAGCAAAACTATCCGGTTGATTTTCTGAATAGTATTACACCATCCGGTATGCCTCCACATTGTTTGAAACTTAAAGTTGGGGCTATTATTATGCTTTAGAGGAATCTGAACATCAGGAAAGGTCTCTGTAATGGCACCCGCTTGATTGTTCGTGAATTGTCGCATAACTTTATTAAGGCTGAAGTTTTGACAGGGTCAGCAGTTGGGGAACTGATTTTTATACCTAGAGTACAATTGTCACCATCCGACACAGGTATGCCATTTGTATTGAAGCGCAGACAACTTCCTATTCGGTTGGCGTACTCTTTTACTATTAACAAAAGCCAAGGTCAAACATTTGATAAAATTGGTTTGTTTTTGCAGAAACCGTGTTTTTCACATGGACAGTTGTATGTTGCCTGTTCAAGGGCAAAAGCATTTGGTAATGTTAAAATCAAAGTTGCCGGTACGGGTAAGCAAGGTTATATTAATGGAAAGATGTATACTCAAAATGTTGTCTTTCCACAGGTGTTGCTGTGAAAGTTGTGATTGTCGTGGCCTATTCGGTGATATAACAAAATAGCATAAATACCTACAGTAGAGGCTACAGTTGATTTTTTTGTGGCTTCTTCTGTACGTCAGCCACTGTTTGATGTTGTGGCTTATTATAAGTGTAGTTTAAATACCTACAGTAGAGGCCACAGTTGATTTTTTTGTGGCTTCTTCTGTACGTCAGCCACTGTTTGATGTTGTGGCTTATTATAAGTGTAGTTTAAATACCTACGGAGTGGCTGCTGTTGATAGTTGTTGTAACTTCCTCTGTACGTCAGCCACTGTTTGATGTTGTGGCTTATTATAAGTGTATCGTAAACATTTGGTGTGGCCACTGTTGAAATTGTTGTTGTTTGGCAACTTAGTACCTAATGAACAGTCTGTATGTTTTGTTGTTTTTTTTAGGTGGAGTACAAGTCCCATTGACTTACGTTCTCGCCGTGTACTCCGTTACCATGAATTGTTCCTGAAGGAAACTTTGTGAACAGTTCATGAACCAAAAGTCAGGGCATGCTCCATATTATCTCTCCATGATTGTAACTTTTGTTTTTTCTTCATTTAGTGATATAAATATAATTAATTACCATGGCAGATTTTGAAGGCCCCATGGAATTGTCCCAGGGTAAAATATTAACTTTTTTTAACTTTCTATTAAAGTAATTAAAATACTGAAAGCCTATTGATTTCATTTCAGGAACAGAAAATAGATTATTAGAAGGAGGTAAGATTGTTTGTTTGAGATAAATATCTACATAGCATTCATTCTCATACTCTTATGATGTTTTAGACTTTTCTGTATGCTACCATTATAACATCACTTTTTCCTTCAATAGATACGGATGACATAGAAAATTTGGAAAAGAGTATGGATTTTTCTTGAAATTACTTTTGTTTTCAGTGTTTTCAATTCATTTCTCTTTATCTTTCATCTTCAAGTTTATGACACTAACTTTTAAAACCTTTTTTTATTTAGATGATGCTTCTTCAACCGCTACTTTAATGGTAGAAATTTTCGCGGTACTAATTTTCGCGAGGTCACGAGCTCGTGAAATCGATGGGATTTATTTTCGCGAATGAATGATCTCGCGAAATTTTGCGAGATTTATTTTCGCGAAATCAGAAACTCGTAAAATTTCGCGAGATAAATTTTCGCGAATGGCAAATTAGGTAAAAAAATTCGCGAGATTAAAAATGATTTTATATTGATTTTACCCCTTTTTAGTAAACTCGAAAGAGATTCAAAAAAGCAAAAAAAAAGTGTTTTTTTTTTTTCGAAATTTCGCGAGATTTATTTTCGCGAATCATGTATTGCGAAGAAATTCGCGGGACTTATTTTCGCGAATTGGCGAAATAATTTTTTTTTTGGGATTTATTTTCGCGAATTTGGCAAAAATTCGCGAAACTCGCGAAAATTAGTACCGCGAAAATTTCTACCATTAAAGTAATAGTAAGAGTCAATTAATGTCTTCTTTTTAACTTTTACAATATCCTTATATACAATTCTTTCTCTATGATGTTACTGTATGCTGCCATTATAAAATTATTCTTTCCTTCATTAGATACTGATAATATAGAAAAAAACGGAAATAGTAAGGATTTTTATTAACATTATTTCCTATACTATACCTAGCAGGTTTACTAAAGCACCCATATATGATATTCAAATGTATTGAGTCCAGTAAGATTTCAGTGTATAATGTTTTTGAGTAACAGTTACTTTTTAAACATTGTTTTATTTAGATGAAGCTTTGCCAACAGCTAATAGTAAGGGTTTACAAATTAATTTTTCATTTCATTATTAGCACCACATGTTTTCACTTTCACAATCAACTTATTTCATTTTCATTTAGCTGCATCATCATCATCATCTGCAACTGAAAGTAATGGTAATATATCTTACAATTACAAGGTTGACAAGGTTATTACAAAGTTATTGTGTCTTAATTAAATTTTGCATTTTTTAGATGGTGTCTTGGTTGCTACAAAAGAACGTAAGTTTCTATCAATATGAATTTATCAATTTGAGTATTAACCTTTTGTTTCTTTACTAATAAAAATTATATCAACAATATATTGTAGATTCCTACCAAGACTTCCTAAGCTACCGGCGGATTCATCCCGGCCCCCGGTCTCAGGCGGCATTCCGGGTATGGAGGAGACTTGGGGGTCGGGACCATCATAGTTTTAGATGGACAAAAAATAAAAAAAATAATAAAAAAAAAAATCAGCAAGCAGTTCTACCACCAAAAAATATAGTGTCTGATAGTGTACTGTCTGAAAACAGACACTACACTATCTATAATAATTTTGCACCATCAGTTTTCAATTCATTTAAGTGAGTACACAGTTCTTTGCGGTAACCATTTGGTTGAGCCTTAGGCTAAGGCTTTCATGGCAACATTTGATAAACTCACTAAAATGAATTGAAAACTGATGGTGGTATGAAACTACCATACTTTGAGCTAAAGTCTTCTGAAAAGTTTCTTTGTTTTACAATAACAATATCTTATTCAATACACAATGACACTATGATATAGCAATTGTATGGTAGTTTCATAACGATGTTTAGATCATATATTATAATTAGTTATATTCTGATGTTAGTTATATTAGTTATATAGAATAAAGTTATTTGTTATTTCTTTTGCTTATCTCTTTCATCACAGTAGCCTAGCATTCTAGCTTTCACAATATCAATTTACTGAACTAAGATCTGTGTTTAGTTCTGTCTGTCACTCTATCAATTAATGTTTTTAAAACATATTTTCCCAGTCGACACATTTATTAAAAAACATCTGCGAAAGAGTACAGTTCTATAGAAATCTACACACAATTTCACTAAGAATGCTCTCCATCACAGTGATTTTTTGACGATGCTGGGTTATAGATCTGATTAATAGAGTGCCATCTCATATGTATTTCTTCTTTCTTCTGTCATTGTAAATCATTGTAAATAAAGGATTAGCATGGTTTGGTTTTGTCAGCTTAGTTTCCAATCAGTTTTTAAGGCTGCTTTAACATGATTATTTGTTCTCTGCATGCAGTAGATGATTATAGGTTTAGACACATCATCAAGATATTCAGATGTTTACAGTTAGTTTAGATTGTGAAGGGAAACAATGGTGAGTCAGATTCAAACTCATCATTCAAGCTTATTTTGTTGCTACTCACGACTTATTTTTTGATTACATTTACAGATTGACAGCAACGAATTATTGCAGACAACATCCTTAATCATCGCCCATGATATTTATTTCATCAAACATTTTGTCTAATGAAGTTCGAAATAATATCGTTATCGTTACCTCACAAACTTATTTTGAAGTTCCATGATGTATGAAATGGCTATTTAAATGTCGTAATGTCGTAGAAAATGGTTAATGCCCAATCAAAATGTTATTTAATACACCTTTCTGATGAACATATTTTGTTGTACTTATGTATTACAATAAGTAATAATTTATAAAATATATGCCTTTAATGACTACAACAGACACGCATTCTTTATTAGCACCTGTAAAAACCTTTTACACTGGATGCAGGTCTTTTTGAACAGGATTTTTGAAAAAGTTTTGATGGGATGTGTGATACTAAGATATTATTTATGTTATCTTATGGTTACTTCTGTTGCTGTTCTACGAAACCTGCACCTTTTGTATTATTGTATCACTCTTTGTACCTCAGACACTGCCAGAACCTTATTTTCATGGTCTTTATTGCGGAGTGTAGCTTTTAGCGGAACGGAGCTCATTTGGCAAGATCAAATATTGTCATCAAACACTAACAGAGAGATGCATTTCGGCTGCCGTAACTGGATGCAACCTCCTACAGGGTCATACAAAAAGTGCGATTTGGCTCACTTACCTTTGATTTTCGCAAATTTTGAGGTAGGTAATAATATGGATGATCAAGCTCACAAGTGTTCAGGGTATAGCGTTTAGGCAAAATTGTCGATCTGTACGGTGGCGGTCAAAACAAAGTGGTTGCTTTTTGAGTTAAGTAGACATTTTCCCCCGAGAAATCTCCGAATGCTCCGAGGTTTGTTATGAACTTCCAACTGGGAAACCAGGAATACCTCTTATCCTTTACGATAATATTGTAAGCTCATGAGAATTATTGCTTGTTGATACTTTTGAAAATTTAAATCAAAGCTTCTGAAAGTGCATCTATGGATGCTCACAAGCTGTGTGTCTGTGAGGAATAAAAGATAAAGCTGTTATTTCTTCTCATGCTAATATCTTTAAGCCATGTTTATTCATTTTCGTGTTGTATTTTGATCCACCTAACTGTTTTTATTTCCACACACGACACAAAACAAGACATAAAAGTCCAATGATGATGATTAAATCTAATGTAAATGTTTATGTTTATGAGGTGTGTGCAGCAGCCAGACACACACCAATGCCCCATCATAAAGTTTTATTCATGATATAGGTCCTTTTAGAGATTTATATATCCTTTTTGAATTCTTAATTGCAAGCTTATTATTGTTCATGGGAAATGATTTGCATGTTTCGTATATGATAAACTTTATGCTGACGACAGGTTAGTAGGGAGAATAATATGTGTGTGTGCAGAAAAAAATGGCTTTGATATTTTCTATGTCTAAATCACTGAGACATCAAAACAGTATACAGTACATCACCATTCATGGAATTTGTCTATTTAAAAGAGTACAATCGTAGTCACATTTTATGTCAAATTGGACTGCTTAACAACAAAAAATGTAAAAAATATATATTGTAAAATATTCTCTGATTTGGAATTCAATTAGTCAACTCCATTGTAGTATTTAATACATGTGTCTGGGTGAAACTTTATAAATTCTAGAGAAATAACTGAAGTTAAAATAACTACAGCTTACAAATTCTTTACTTGGATAAGATAATTAAAAGAAAACAACAATGAAGAGCAAAAGAAACAAATCAGTTAATTTGTTTTTGTGTAATTGTTATTACTTTACATAATGCTACTTGAATTATTTCTAAAATTACAGTTACGTAATTAATGTATATCTATACATAGTGTCTATCGAAAATTTTGGTTTCCCCCCCTTGAAATGGCTATTTTCCAGAATTCATAAATTTTGAGAAGATGGGTCATCTACTGTTGACTTTATGCACATATATGCTTTCTCGTTTTTAGTAGACAGACAGACCAGCACACAGACTGATTTCGTTTCATTTCGTTTTGAACAGTAAAAACAGGTGAAAAGAATGATAAGGATTGTTCCTGTAGAGGTCCTTTGAGATTAGTATAGCATGCAAAGTTTTTTTACAATTGTTGCATTCTTTTGATACTATTAATATTATTATTTTATAGATTGTTGTGAAGAATAGCTGTTAGACTTTTCACTGTTTGCAGACTGGAAGAAAATTTCAAAGGAACCCTTCTCTTTTCAAAATTAAGTCAGGTTAAATTGACTAAGCTTAGCTTGGTGACTTTGAGTTGTCTTAGTTTTTACTAGATGAGAAAATCTTATGGATAGATGGAGAATGTTGACTTCTTTGTTGTTTATTTTTACACTGCAACAACATTCTTTGACGTCTCTTTAAATGCAGCGTCTATTTTACTACTAAAAAGTGCCAAAAAATTAAGAAAGTTTACTACTAGGCGACTTCACTAACTTTCTTATAAAAAAAGTGTGTATACAAAACATCAACTCGCCCTTACACTTATATATATCTCTGAACTATCTCATCACCCTCTACAACAGCGAGATCAAAATCAAAACAAAGCACTGCAATGACTTCAGGGAAAGTTAATATTCCAAATAAGGGAAAACCAGAAGTATTTGAAAATGACCAAATAAGGAAAATTCGAATAGTCCGAATAAGGTAATATAGGATGGATACATAGACAAGAATCCTTTCCCCCTCCTAGAATATCATGTTAATTGGGGTTTCCCCCTGCTGAAGTGTCCCCCCAAGCCTTTGAAAAAACTGCTTTCCCCCCCGATCCTGGAACAGAAGCCCAAAAGCCATCCCCACCCTCATCTCTGGGGGGGGGGGAGACACTATGCTATACTATATATAATTATAATTATATACATAAAATATATATAATTATGTTAAATATATAAAAACAGATGTCCTGTGCGTATGTTGTGTTGTGAATTATGTATACACAAGCGAACGAAATAAAATACATACCGTGAGTCTCGCCCCATAGAGTTGAATCTTGCCCCAACTCACGGTAATTATGTTAAATAATTTTGTTTATAATGATTTTGCTTAGTATAGAGAATGGGAAATTTATGCTCTTAATAATTTGTCTGTTGGTTTTACTATTTCAGGTGTATAAGGCATTATCAAGAGTAATTGATATCAATTTATGAATCACTATAGTCGGGAAGATCTGGTATACTTGAAACAATGAACTGCTGAACCAAGACAGGAGTAACAGATGTGACGTGTTGGGCATTTCCAGCATATATGTGGTCAGGAAACTTTGATTCAAATTGGTTATCGTTCATTTGAAAGGAACATGTGACCAATTCAAGAATGTTTTTATGTATACAAATTGAATTTTGTTGATTGACATGTAAAGTTGCAACATAAAACTGGATGTTGTTCATCATATCTGGGTTAAGTTACCTGAATATTTTGGCAAAGTTTAAAAGATGTCTGTTATGTATTTCTTGTTGGTTTTACTTCCTAGTGTTTCTTTATGCATTCGAAAAAGCTGGGTTTTTTTATAATAGATCATTTTTATTCATGCTCTTTTTGCCACTATGAGTGTTAAAAATTTTTTGAATCTGTACTTATGCATAAAAGAACTGGAAATTATTGATTCATAAAGCATTTTGTTTTCCTTCTCTTTTCTATCTCCATCCCACATTCACAAAATCAAATCTTTAAATACACGTTATCAGACTATCAAACCCGACCTTGTTTTGATTTTTTATATTGTGACATTACTTGATATCAATTTCTTCATAACAGAGATTTGCTATGGGCCAATTTCTGATCATCAAACTACCACATCAAAACGAGGCAAGGGAGCACAGTTTGGTATTTCGACGTTTGAAGTAATAAGGTCTAATTGCAATATAACTAAAGTGCATTACATTGATAGGATACATTTCAAGAAAACTAAAAAAAATTACATATATTCTTTCAGTGGTGCTATTTCGTTTTCGCACTTCCCACTTTCCGTCCAGGATGTTTTAGGGTCAGGATTAAGGGTTAGGATTAGGGTTATTTTTATCTCCATGATGATGAGCCAATAGTAAAAAAATATGACAGATACATTTAGGGGGCGCGAAAAGGAAATTATTATTCAATTTGAATCGCAATATAACTAAAATGTATATTACATTGATAGGATACATTGCATTAGTTTCAAGAAAACTAACAAAAATTACAGATATTCTTTCAGTTATGGATGCGTATTCATCATGCATTCAACGCTCGTCGGAAGTTGTTGAATGAATATCCGGCTTTCACGCATTCCATATTTTCGCTGGCGAACGGGTGATTCCACGCACCCACTCCGCAAACCTTATATATTGATATAAAGTTATTATGTTTCTTTCCATACTACTTCCTATACTACTTCCGTACTTTATACTACTTTTACTTTACTACTTTTACTTTTCGTGCACTGGACGCATACTGAACATGGGTGGCGAGCGACGCCGCCTGGGCGGCTAGTCTTATATATAATAGCGAGTGTGTGTCACACTTTTATTTTGGAGAGTGATAAATTTTGTTGAATTTTACGGTCAAAATCTTCTTAATCGTGGTCATATTTTTCGTTAGGCCATGCGTTTTTTTACGATTATTATATAGTAGCAAGTGCCGTGACGTCAGTTTTCTAATCTATCACGGGGAATTATTGCATTGCATCCCTATTCGAACGCGACGTTTTTGGGGAAATATCTCGAGAACCAATAGGGAAAACTGACGTTTTTTAGGGTCCACGATACGGGTGATGGGGTGACACAAAATTTGGGTCTAAATTTAATTTGGTATTGCGGCTATGACGTCATCAAAATCTTTAACCGACGATATCTCTGTAACGGTTGGTCGTAGTGAAACGATCCCATACACTTTTTTGATCAGTTTTTCGAGCTCTACAACATAGATACACTTTTGGACTGCGATTCTATGATCTATTTTTTCGTCACGGAGTATGTACACGGGAATGGTGGATTTGACCTATTGTTTTCGAAGTTAAGTTTGGTAAAAATTTTTACCCGGGTTACTAGTTAATATATAGATAGCGATTGTGTGTCACACTTTTATTTTAGAGAGTGATAAATTTTGTTGAATTTTAAGGTCAAAATCTTCTTAATCGTGGTCATATTTTTCGTAAGGGCATGCATTTTTTTACGATTATTATATAGTAGCAAGTGCCGTGACGTCAGTTTTTTAATCTATCACGGGGAATCACTGCATTGCATCCCTAATCGAACACGACGCTTTTGGGGAAATATCTCGAGAACCAATAGGGAAAACTGACGTTATTTAGGGTCCACGATACGATCCGCGACAGGGTCCGCGATACGATCCCATACACTTTTTCGATCAGTTTTTCGAGCTCTACAACATAGATACACTTTTGAGCTGCGATTCTATGATTTATTTTTTCGTCAAGGGGTATGTACACGGGAATGGTGGTTTTGACCTATTATTTTCGAAGTTAAGTTTGGTAAAAATTTTTACCCGGGTTACTAGTATTAAAACAAATATATACATTTCACTAGTAGTTTCTTTTCATAAACTTTTCACTTTCCAAATAATAATCAGATGTCAAATCTGTTCTAATACACCGATCCGACTCTGACATCATTATGAATTTGCATGCAGTCAGGAAACTGGGATCTTATTTATGGCGTAAAAAATCAAAACCAGCTTAGAGAACCTCATAGAAACAACGCTGAAAGCTTGTGATAAAATCTTAATATTCTTCAAATTTGTTATCAAGTATTCATGATTTTAAATGGGAAAAAGCAACTGTGCCGCTGTATCTTGTACCAACAGTACTTATAAATTGAATAAATGAATGAAACAGATGTGTTTCACATCAAGTCTTCCATCAAGATTGTAATTGTGAACAGCCATTTAAATCATATTTCTTTCCAAGTGTATTATGAAATTGTGAGTCAAGAGAAAGGTGGATCATTGCTGTGAAACGAGAGAATAAAAACAAATCGAAATGGGTACCAGATGCAAGTGATAGAGTATGCTCAGCACGTTTTGTTGATGGCGAACCGTCTCATGCTAATCCAGATCCTACACTGAACTTGGGTTACCAGATCCTACACTGAACGTGGGTCACCAATTGAATAAGAAAAAACCCAGATGTCCATTATTCAACAAGCCACTCCCAACTAAAATGAAAAAAGGTGAAGTGACTGATGACACTGGAACTGAATGTGTTCATGGAAGAAAGCACTGTTAATCACCAACAACAACCCGGTGTTGAATTTTTCTCACCATGCTCATCTGTCAGACCATGCTTCTTGCTCAACTCCAGCAGCAAATACTTGTGAAAATGTGAAGATCAGTGAGAAGTTTTCAAGTCATTAGTGCGAAAAGTAAACAGACTGAATATTCAGATACGAAAACAAACATTTGGTAACAAAACTGCACAGTTTACTTGTAGTATAGTGGAAATACTGTGGGTTTTTTTAACATTTGTGGGGAAAAAATAGTATCAAGCTGAAATTTGGTCAGGAGCTCCCATTAGGTCTATAGATTACCCCCCTGTGCTGCACTTTTGAGGAAAGCTTGTATTCACGTTTTTATTTCAAAATGGCAGATTACAAAATGAAAATTTGATTCTTTAATTATTCTTCACAAACCGTTTGAAAATGACCTTGAACAGATCTATGTCTTCTCTATCTTCTCTATTTTTGAGAAAAGGCGGCGTCGCTCGCCGCCCATGTGCACCTGCTCTGTGTCACCCCGGAGATCCCAATGAACCTTATATCTCCAGAAAAACGGCTCGTACAACTTCTGTTCAGCCAGAGGCAGATTCAAAAGCAATTATCAAATATCAGTTTAAACAATGGTTCCAAAAAAAACCAAATTTCATGATGTGTTACTTATTTATTTTTTAATCAGTATAACAATACACTCAAAATGTAGGGAGAAAAAACTTCAACTTATTATTAGCTTTTGTTTTAACAAAGTTACGCGCTCTAACATGGGTGCTATCAAACAGGGGGAAAATGGTTTCTCTTCTTAAAATGTTCACACGGGAGGAGAGAGAAAAGGCACATGCTAAATGAATAAAGAGAATAAAAAAAACGTTCGATCAGAAAGCTTAACAACTAAAAAAAGAAATTAAATTCAGGGGTGGATCTAGGATATTTTTCTACCTGGTCTGATTCAAAATAAAATAGTGTAGAAATGCAGTTTGATGTTTATTTACACAGTAATGAATGGTTTTAATTTAGTTTCGAAAGATTAATTGATTTAGCTTCGAGTGGATGTCTCAGTTATTCTGTCGTTTAGTATGTGTATATGCTGCTGGATGAAAAGGAAGACGAGAGAAATTTGTTTTGGTAACGCGCGCTACTATTACATTAAAAATGGTCCTACAGCTATGAATGTTTTTATTTCTCATGAACCTGTGGAAGTGGGGAATGTGTTATGCTGTCTAATTGTATCTATTGTATCTAATTCATATCGATGCTTGATGCTTTTGTCTGCCTGCCAAAAAGTACAAAATCTGCTGGAAAATACAGAAAGTTTAGTAGTTTTTCCAAATGAAGAGAGCAGTTTTATGTATTTCACTTAAAAAAATGGTAGCGAAAGTGTTTTATAAATACCTATGTATGTTTGTGCTGGAAAGTAAATAAAGTATTAGTAAGTTGTTTACAGGTATGAACATAGAAGTAAAGAGTTTAGAAGTGTTTGAAAATGTCTACAGAAGATGATCAATGCTGTTTACTAACATGTGAATTGGCAGTGAAAGGTATCCTATTTTGTTTGAAGTTCAACTAAAGTTAAAATAGTATAAATCTATTTAGTTATAACACAGTTGGTATGCTGGATAAATAACAATAAAGGGTTGTTTAACTGTTGTGAATTAGCCAGAGGAGATTTTAACTCAGATTAAAAATGTGGTTGTTTTCAATTTTTTATAGACTCTTTAGAGATATAAATTCTGTCATAACATCATAACGTGGGATATTTTTCCATCTCATTATACTAATTCGCTTTGTGTGTCACACTTTTATTTTAGAGAGTGATATATTTGTTTAATTTTTAAGGTCATCGTCCTCTTATGTGCGCGTAAATCCACGTAGAGGCAAGAGACACTTTTTTCACGATCATTTCAAAAGCACGTGGCATCATTTGACGTCAGTTTTTTTATGATCACGGGGAATCATTGCATTGCAGCCCCAATCGAACACAATGTTTTTGGGGAAATATCTCGAGAACCAATAGGGATAACTGACGTTTTTTAGGGTCTGCGATACAGACGTCAGGGTGACGCAACATTTGGGTCTAAATTTTATTTGGTACTGCGGATATGATGTCATCAAAATCTTTGATCGAGGATATCTCTGCAATGGTTGGTCGTAGCGAAACGATCCCATACACTTTTTTGATCAGTTTTTCGAGCTCTACAACATGGGTACACTTTTCAGTTGCGATTCCATGATTTATTTTTGTGTCACGGGGTACGTACACGGGAATGGTGGATTTGACCTAATGTTTTCGAAGTTAAGTTCGATAAAAAGGTTTTACCCGGGATACTAGTGTAAATCTAATTCTCATTCTTCTATTATCAAGTACAGATTTTCAATGTACAGTTTATGAATGCAGCATAACTAGTCTTTTACAGCCAGAACTAAGTTGATAGTTTGTAATAAGAATTAAAAAAAAGTATAATATCCAAGGAACCTTTACAAAGATTTATGATGTGTAAATATGAGATCAATTTATATGATGCATATCCAATATGTATCTAAAGGCTAGGGTAATGGTAAAATGGTAAATCGATCTTCTGAACTTATATATAGCACTAGCCACCAAGGCGGGGTTACTCCCCGTCCATGTCCACCTTCAGCCTGTGTTGGGTTCACGAAAAATGGAATTAAGGAATTGACAAAAGAAAGTGTTACCATCTTGTAGAACTCGAAATTCTGAGCGAGAAAATGTACAGGATCATATGTCTATTACAAACTGTTTCGGAGATATCGTCGATCAAAAGTTTTGATGACGTCATAAAGCCCCGTCCCCCAAAATTTTGCCCAAATTTTTTCGTCACCCCATGGCCAATATCGTTGACCCCAAAACACGTCAGTTATCCGTATTGGTTACCGAGAAAATTTTCCCTAAACGTCGCATTCGATTAGGGCCTCAATACAATGGTTTCACACTGACGTCGCACAAAATAAATAAAATAATCACTCTTACAACTCAATCTACCATTTTGCGTGACTTACAAACAGACAGACAAACACAGAATCGGCTATCAATATATAGATAGCCGCAAGGCGGTGTCGCTCGACGCCCATGTTCAGCCTGCGTTGTGTCACCTCCCAAAGAGTTCACAAAAAATGGAATTAAGGAATTGATACTGCGAAGTGTTACCACTTTGTGGAGCTCGAAAATCTAAGCAAGAAAATGTATAGGATCATATGTCTATGACGAACCGTTTCGGAGATATTGTCGATCAAAAGTTTTGATGACGTCATAGTGCCCCGTCCCCAAAAATTTTTCCCAAATTTTCTCGTCACTCCATGGCCAATATCGTGGACCCCAAAAAACGTCAGTTATCCCTATTGGTTACCAAGAAAATTTTCGGTAATTGTCGCATTCGATTAGGGCCTCACACTGACGTCACACAAAACAAAATAAAATAATTACTCTAACAACTTAATCTACCATTTTGTGTGACAGACAAACAAAGAAACGAACAGAGAATCGGCTATTAATATATAGATTGAGGTTAGTAACTCAAATAAAGTCTATGCTCCATAACCGCTTTCAGATAAATCCATTGAATGCTTACTTATGTACCTGATTTATTCTTAACAAAAATTAATAACTATAATGGTTATGATAAACATTATGAAAGTTATCCGTGAACAACAAAATTTAACCTTCCAGAACAAACAATACACAAGGGAGACAAAAAGGTACATCCAAGGATAGAGAATATTGTATAAACTAAGAAAACCAATAAAACCATGCATATTAAAAATATCTGTTTTGGGAAAATTATATAATTTTTTGGTTTGAAAGCAAAACAGTATATATGTCAGTTGAAGAAATAATAATAACTATATTTGGTTTGAAATATGAAAAAGAATAACTTCAAATTTTTCAGCAGAACTACTACAAGAAGTGGAACATGAAGGTAATTTAGCATGATTACAAGTTGTTAATGTAATGAATGCTACCAGAAGCTTAAACGTTTTTTCTAACTGAGATCGAAAATTAATCTGATGATGACCTCTGGAAATATTGTGAAATGAAATAAAATACCTTTTCGATCTCAGAAAAAATATTTAAACTTTACCTAGCATTTTATTGTTGTATGCCTAAAACGCTATATTTGCATTTTTCATTGTCTACCTGAATTTTGAATTTTTTCCCATTACATAAATTTCTAGGGATACAAACACATATAACAAATAGAATTAAACAGAACAGGTTGTAATGTTTCCCCTAATCTTAAGTGAATTACCATAAAGAGTATACAGCAGTCTAATTTTCCCAGTTGATGTAGTTTAAGTTCTGGGAGCAAAAAAACTCTCCCATAGACATCTGCAGGAAAGAGCCCACAGTCAGGTACAACACCCTGTATTATTTCAGTTAATGATTAAAGAAAGTCTCCAATCTTACATTAAACCAACCCAATATGAATACAACATGAACAGCTTTTTACAGATAAAGATAAAGAACAGTCAAGAACAGTTGGAAAACTTCTAAAAGAATCTCACCTTATAGATGTTGTTGCTTTTCAGAAAAAAGATTACTCGAAACAGGATATTAAGGCATAGTGTGATGAATTAAGAAGCAACTCCACCCACAATAAAATTCTCACATCATCAAATAAGTTGTCACCAACAAGAGCATCTGAAAAGTCAATTTACATCCTGTTTGTATCCGAACTGAAATAATAAACAACCAGCCAGCTTTAATTTTAGAAATGAAAAGAAACCACAAATTCCTTATCAAAACAGATAAAAAATCA
The DNA here is from genome assembly GCA_027922465.2 of Turritopsis dohrnii. Taxonomy (NCBI): domain Eukaryota; kingdom Metazoa; phylum Cnidaria; class Hydrozoa; order Anthoathecata; family Oceaniidae; genus Turritopsis; species Turritopsis dohrnii. Next base: position 22,214 of record BQMF02000564.1, on the reverse strand, counting down.
AATATATCATACACAAAATCAAATTATTCTATTCAAACTAAACAAATCCTTTACCTTAGCCATCAACCTCTGCTCAAAATTTCGATGCACATTGTACATCAAAAAAGACCTTGTTTGTTCCCCAGATTTCCACAATCCTACATATTCAAAACATGCATTATGAAAGAATGTATACTATGCGAACAGAAAGATGGTCAGATGAACGTGGTTGGTCACTAAGGATATCAGACATTATTACACACAAGTCTAGAGAAGGGCAAACAAGAACTGCACGATGAGCTTGAAAGATTGTGACTTAACAGATTCCCATCTTGGTTCATCACAATTGTCGTAGAAGGTTTGTCCATAGAAGGTGTATGGAGCCCATAGAAGAGGAGAAGGTGAAAAGATTAAAATGATCTTTGAACACAACTTTCGATTGGAAGATATGTTGCTTCATCATGGAAAAGCTGCAGATCGGCATAAAGAAACCTTGTCAAATGTGCAACAGATAGAAATGATGATTGGGGTTGAACAGTACTTCAAAAGTTGCAATCTTGTACCGATCCTGTTGCTGCTGAAGCTTTATACCACCTGGATTGTGCATCAAAATTCAGACTCAAAAGTACTGAACATAGTAACAAAAAGGGGAAACCTACGAATGCAGATATGACAGATTTGTTTGATATTCTTTGTGATTGGTTGGAGAATTCAGTCAATGAGTTATATGAAAGGATGACCAAAGAAAGCCCAGTATGTTATTTTAAAAAGAAATTAAAGATAGATTTAAAGATCGTGTATATTTTGTTACAAGTGTTGGTAATAAAGGAAATTGATCTGTTTTAAAAGTATGACAAATTATATCCTCAGCCAGCTCAAGCAGAGTCCAGAAATAAAAGAGACAATAATACGAGCTGCAGCAAAATTGATTAAGGAAGACATCAGGGTAGCCAGCCTTAGTAAGGAGTACTATCCTAGCAGTAAAGACAACAGACATTGAAGGCCATTGCAAAATTCAATGAAATTCCTCGTACCATCAACCCTTAAACGTGAAAGCCTATGTCAGTATATCATGCAAGCTGCTAGGCCAAGATCTGCAATAATGTCTATTCCATTCGGGATTGGTTGATAGAACATTTTCATCATCTTGGGTTTTCAATTTCGTACGACGAAGTCAATAGAATCAAGCAGTCAAAAACGAAGATGTGATCCAAGCAGAAGCAAACGAAGCCACAGCAGAACCAAGCGAAGTGCTATCAACAGCAAACCAAATCACAGCAGAAGCAAACAAAGTCACAACAGAAATAAATGAAGTCATATTAGACAAAGATTTGTTTGTGTAATGGGTTGCAGATAACGTTAATCATGATGTAGCTACATTAACTGGTTAAGAGTTAAACCCTAACCCTAACCCATGGCATGGGGATTATAAGCTCAAAATCACAAATAACTGGCAAATTCAGATCTGTCCCAAGAATAAAAAAGAATCCAGCAACATCATTTATTGCAATCTGTGGTGTAAAAATCATAACATACAAGAAAAATCCCAAGTTAGGATTGTCAAAGATCAAAATGGAGTCGGTGCAGAAAATAGTTTCAACAAGTCAATCTGCAATGGCGATGTACAATCTACTTTAGAATTCTGCTTGGATGTTCACCCCGCCAGAAACGTCTAGGCAAAATTAGTTAGACAAAAAAATCCATCATCACCAATCCTGGAAAATCAGATGTTTCATTTCTGCCGATAATAGACTTAAATCCCTCATGTATCTATTCTACATTGTGCTTCGTAATTTCAGAGTCAAAAAAGCTGAATATTCTAACATCTTGCATATCATTTAATCAACCTTGTGGATTAAAGCTTTAGGAATAATCCATGCTGAAAACCTACCTATTGTTTGTAGACTCGGAGGCTTCCATACGTTAATGAGCTTTCTCAGAAGCATTGGTGCGATCATGAAGGGCTCAGGCATCGGAGATTTACTTTCAGAAGTTTATGCAGAAAACAGTATTCCTCATATACTTTCAGGAAAAGCTATTGCCAGAGCAATACGAGGCCATATCCTGGTCGAGTCTTCCTTATACTCATTGCTCCTCAAGATGGTAAAAGAAAGCCACAACATCAATTTCCAAAATCTGCAAGACTTCTACATCAATTCCTTAGAAGGTAAACTAACACAGGATCGTTTTACTGAACTTGCCGAGGCTCCAACATTTCAAAAGGTTAGAGATGAGCTATCAACACCCAAAACAACTCTTCTGGGAAAATCAAGGTCACAAAGCTATTGGCTGGTGTATATGGAATATGTGCATTTGGTAAAAATGTTTATCTTCGCTCAAAAGACATCTGATTGGGAGCTGCATCTTTAAACACTGCAAAAAATGTTAAACTTATTTCCTGCAACAGGACACATAAATTATGCCAAATGTGCCCGTCATTACCTCTAAGAAATGAAATATGTACCTCAAAATAATCCTTGGGTTTATAATCAATTCCTCAAAGGGCAGCACACAGTTCGAAGAACTGCAAGAAACTGGACTGAGATTTGGACCAATTTAGCAATCGAACAAACATTGATACAATCATTAAACATTTGGAGGTCTAACTGTTGGCCGTGGAATGACTGAAAGTGCACATCACCAATGGGTTCTTAGTCTCAATCATTGTGCTTCAATTCATGATGCAATGGTACAGCTGACAAAAGCAAACAACAAATCAAGTGAGCAACACCATAAAATGGGAGGAAACAGAACAAAGAAAGATTACAAAGATTGTGAAAAGTTCTTGAGTTTGAAGAGTGTAACCCTTTCCTTGAGCCTGGTGTTGATCTTTTTGGCCTCTCAAGTGGTTTGGTATCTGTAAAAGGAAAAGATATGGTAAATTGCAAGGAAGCTGAGGCCATAGGTAAAAGCATTCAAAATAATGTTGACGATGTGATGTTCAATGATATAACAGTCAAATCACTGGATTCACTTTTTGAAAAATCTTCCATCACTAAAGAAAAGATAGCTGATCCAAAGATGTTTACCAGGATAATAGCCATAGCTGAAAGAGAAGATGACTTGGAATCTTTTTTCGAATATGAGATGACAACAGAACCAATGGCTTTGTTTAAGGGCAGAATGTTATGAAAACCAGATAAGCCAGCATTGCGTAAAATCATCATGTCAGAAGAGTGTTCCATCACCAAAGACAAAATCTCCTTACAAATTGGAATTGTTTTAGATGGTAGTGCACTACTCCACAGAGTTCCATGGACAAAAGAAATATGCTCCAACAAGTATCCAAAGGCTACCTGCAGTTCATTTGTAAGAATTACAATTTATCAACTGTGGTCGTTTTTGATGGTTACGAAGATGAAGTGTTAAAAGTCATGAAAATCAGTGGCACAACATGATACCACACAGCTGTGATGTGAAAGTGGATCCTGAAAACCAATTGCTGTTTACATAAGAGCGATTTTTGAGTAATAAAAAAAGCATCTTTTATCCACTTCAATTCAAATTACTTTATTAAATCGGGAATTCAAGTGATCAACTGTCGAGGAGATGCAGATGCTACAATCGTGCAAGAACGCTTCCTATGATTGTGGTTGTGGATGATACTGACATTGCTGTTATGCTGGTGCATCATTGGGATGAGGCTCATTCAGATGTTTACTTCTTTCTTCAAGAGCGTTGGGATCGTGCCTGGAGTGTCAGAGACTCAAGCAAGTGGGATAAAGACATCAAAGACCATTTGCTGTTTCTCCATGCTTTTACTGCTTGAGATACAACATCTGCCATTCATAGCAAGGGAAAAGCAAATCTGATTTAAAGAAGACGCATACTTTAAGAAGAGCTTCTGAAGTGATCAGCAGTCCTTGGAGCATCCAGCAAGAAGTAGGTGATGCATCGGTGATTGCTTTCAAGCTTTTGTATAGAGGAAAACTCAAGCAACTTATGGCAGGACCCAATGTGGTAGTTTCTCAAGTCTCGCTATAAGGATACCTATTCATGATCCCAGATCGCCAATAAGTTATTTGTAGTTGTTTTTTGATAAAATAGAAAGATGTTAAATTAAATTAAACATCCACCGTGTCGTTATTTTTTTGGATTTTGGTTTTCTTAGCAACAGCAAATTTGTGAATAAAATCTTACTTGTTCCCAATGCATAAATTTAACATCTTTTAAACGTGAATTTGTGATACAAAGATCGTATGAGAGCAACTAAGTTTTAATAACCAATTATTCTAATAGGGAGAACTGACTTTTCCGACATTTTATACCACAAATGCGGCACATGCTTAGTTACGCCGACACTTAAGTGGTTTCTTCGCATCAAATTAACAGTATCTCACTGCAATTGCTTCCAAGGAAAATAATAATAAGAAACTTCAGTGTAGATTTCTTCATAGAAATACGAAATATTATTTCTTTGTTAAACAAAATCATAAATTATTACAATTCGGTAGATTTCTTAAAAGTCTGTGATGAAGAATTCCTATATATATATATATACAATATTTTTAGAAATGCACTGAACGAAAACATTTGACTTTTCTTTTTCATCCCAATAAAAAATACTTTAAACAATACTTTGTGACTATGCTTTAAACAGGGATATGTTTTAACATATCCCTGGTTAAACAATAACCAAATGTAATAAATACAGATAATGAGCTTAGTTGAATATAAAAAAATCTGCTATTGCTATTCCAAATAGTTATTTTATTAAGCACAACACGAAACTCACTGATTGAGTGGATGTTGGTAATCAAGAAAAATTCAAAGGAATGTCAACGGAAAATGTCACATGCCACTAGAACATTTGATTCCCGTCGTCTTCTACACCAATATTTAATACAATAACCATCTTGCAATAATTTTGCGAATTGTGCATTAAGAACCTTCTCTTTATTCTGTAATGTGTAGTGTTTCAATCTTAATTATAAAGAAAACTGCATATTCTTGGTTTCCCTCACTGAACCAGTGGCGTAGTCAAAGGGGGGGCAAGGGGGGCGCTCGCCCCCCCAAGAAAAAATTCCATTAAAAAAGGTCCACTTTTTGACTTATTATAAAGGTCCACTGTTGTTTTTTAGCATAAAAAATTAAACAAAAGAGTTATTATTATATTAAATAAAAATAGACAGATATTACGCAAAAATAAGGCTGCGCTTCACAACAAGCAACCCTACATTATAATGCGATCCTAATAGCAATATAACTTAGGGGCTGATTACATGATCCCGGTTAGCCGGGATGAAATTTCATCCCGCCTTGCCGTGATCAATTTCAACTCGGTGTTATATGCAAAATTTTCATCCCGTTTAGGCGGGACGGGACAAAACTAACCCTGTCTTTAAAATGTTCTCTGTTTGTGTTTTGAAGATTTGACAAACTACGCATGCTCAAACCTCGAACTTTCCCGGTCAACCGGGACAAAGCAATTACATGGGAAAATTTCATCCCGCCTAACAGAGATCCCGGCTCTTGATAGCCGAGATCTCGGTCAGGCGGGATGAAAATTTTATCATGTAATCGCGATGGGAAATTTATGAAGATTTGACCAGGAAGCCAAGACCTCAGCAAGGCGGGATGAAATTTCATCCCGGCTAACCGGGATCATGTAATCAGCCCCTTAGTACCGATATTAGTTTTATTAATATTTTTTCTGTTAAGGCGCATTGTTTTCACAACAATTGCAGCAATTAGAGCAGCAAGTGTTTAGATAATAGAAAATAGACACACGTGGCTACACTTGTGGTAGAAATCGTGGCCTATTATTACTGTATATCTAAAGTAAACAAACACCAATTAGAACGATCTGAAATAACACAATGAAAAACTAAGAAATGGAGAGATTACAATTAGAGAAGACTACGGAAGCCCATTAGGGCCATCTAAATTGTTCGTTTTATTATTTTTACGAGTTTTCATAATTTTGCCAGTTTCTTCAAATTATATGAAGAAAATAAGAATTATCGCAAATTTACTCATATAACATATTTGGAAAAACCCGACGTTTTGTTATTTTATTGAAATTATTTGGAGAAAAATCGAAAATCATTATAATCTTCAAATTATTTGAAGAATGTAAGAAACATCGTTATTTTATTCATAATATTTGGAGAAAATAGAGCCGTTATTTCTTTCAAAATATTTGGAGAAAATAAGAAATACTGTTATTTTACTCAAATAATGAAGAGTTTTAGTAAGTTGTTATTGGATCCAATGAGATTGAAGAAATTATGTTTGGTCTTATATTTTCTTCAATTACAGTGGATGCAAAAAAAGAATGTAAAACCAAGTGGTACTGTAAACAAACATGGCTGCTTGTAATGTAACAACACTGACTGAAAGTAAGGTTTTTGTTTTATTACAGTTCAATAGCTAGGATTCCAAATATCTTTTATCATTCTGTGAGATGCTTAGTAGCTATGTGGACTGATTTCTTCTCGCCCGTGACAGTCCCATTTATTACAGGGGAAGGAAAAATACACAACTACTTTCATCAAGGATATTCCTATAAAGAAATTATAGCTCTTCTTCAAGTCGAAGGTATATCTTTGAGGTTAGTGTAAGCTTTTCTTTAACATTCTAACTGCTTTGTTCCATAGGGTGTATATGTAGTTTGTATGAAGTACCAATGTTTTGATTATTTAGCATACGACACCTGAAAAGATTACTTAGAAAGCTTGGATTAAACCGACGCAAATCTAACTGTTCTTTCAGTAAAATTTGTGAAGTTGTACAGGTTTACTTTTTGACTAATTTCTTGCTTCTAAGAATCAACTGTCAATTAACTACTCATTTACCATGGTTATCTATATTCGTTGGTTGATAGTACTTTGACGTTAACATCATGCTTATGTTCATTCCTACTGGTCTTTAGAATGAGATAAGTGGTAGTGGTTCACTTCTTGGCTACAGAAGGTTACATCAAAGGCTAAGAAATGTGCATAATATTAACATTTCGAGGTTAGAAGATGGTGTGCGCATGATAATGCACAAAAATGTTTATTTGAAAATATGTTATCAGGATACAACCTTGTTAAAAAAATTTTTTCTCAGTTCATAATATTCATTACCTCCAAACAAAGTTTATTCTGATGAGGTAGATCGTAAATTTCAGAAACATGGTTAGTCAAATGCAGCACCTTTTGGATCCAAGTGGAGTTTCTGAACGGAGAGCAAGACCACTGAAAAGAAGACAGTATCTTTCAAAAGTAACTTAAATTTCTATTTGGTATATTGCAAATGTGATCTTTGATTGATTAAAGTTCCTTTCTTTTAGGGACCAAATCAAGTAAGGCATCTGGATGGATACGATAAGTTGAAAAGATTTGGATTTTGCATACATGGCTGTATTGACGGGTATGAAGAATATTAAAGAATAGTTCAATCTTTCAGCGGAAAACAGATTAGCTAATTGTCGTTTTTTTCAAAATCTTTATTAGCTACTCAAAAAAACTGCTTTGGTTGGAAACATCTTCTTCTAATAATTGTCCTAAGATTGTAGCTCATTATTTCTGGGATTACGTTAGCAGATTTAGAGGTATAAAACACATAATAGATTATTCATATACCATTTTTAGAACGTTTTTAGCCGTTATACTTTCCGTTTACTTTAGGCACTGCTAGAGTCATTCGCGGGGATGCCGGCAACGAAAATTTGAATATAGCAGCGATGCAGCGATTTTTCAGATCGGGTGACAACGATGCACTGGCAGGTGTAAAAAGCTTTCTTTATGGAAGATCAACGGCAAACCAAGTATGTTTCAGATTGTGTTTGTTTGTTTGTGAAAAAGTTAAAATAATCTCCCTTGTAAAGGTCCCGTCTCATTATTTGTATGTATAGCGCATTGAAGCATTCTGGTCGCAGTTACGCCGATCTTTCACACAATGGTGGATGAACATCTTCAGGGTGTGTGTTTCATGAATCATAACTTATTTTTGTCACCATCTGTTGCACTATTTATTATTTTCATTGTTAAACAGGATATGAGCGATGATGGCTCATGGGACGAAGCAGACCCGATACAAAGGTAACTGACAGATACGTAAAATATACGAATGTGTGTTAGTTGCTTTTAAAGAACTTTTAAATTTGATGTTTTATAAGGAATGCTTAAAGTTTTGTTTTACATTTCCCATTCAAGCTGAGTTAGATACAATCAAAACTCTACACAATACTCATCGTATAAGACGATCTATTAATCAATCTTCTCCTAATGGGAAACCTGATATGATGTACAAGATCCCAGAATTACTTGGTATGCCACGTTTATATTATTACAGTTAAGAAATGTGTTAAGGAATTAAAGCAACTTTTGTTATGGATTCCTCTTTAGGTACGACAGACTACAAAAAAGTCGTCATTGAGGCAGATTTAGAGATCGCGAAAATCCTTACCAAAGAAAAACCTGTGTTTGGATGCGACGAAAATTTTGAAAAACTTGCGTTGAATTATATTGCCACTAACAACTTGGACTTTCCAAAGACTTTTTCTGACGCTAAAGATCTGTATAATAATCTAATAGATTACATTGAAAATATGTAGTGAGAATATTAGTTTTGTTTCGATACGCTTTTATCATTCCATTGAAACATTTTTAATGATTTTTTCTCATTGCACTGTGGTAGTTGTATTCAGTATTAATGGATACATAACATTCCGGGAACGGCGAATTTAAATGGTTTCTGATTCCACTGTAAAGTATGAAGTTAATTTAAAGCCCGAACGAACGGCAAGCATGAGTTCTGTAAGATGCTCATGAAATATTTTACATAAATATTTTAATCTTCTTTTATCGGAATCTGTTTCTATCATTAACAACCTCAGTCAACCTGTCAAAAGCACTTGTGAAAAAGACAATTAATTACCAATGGTGATCCTGCAAAGAAAATCCTAAGCATTAAACCCATTTTAGGGGCTGTTTATATGAGAGGCGGGACGGCACGTATGCCGGGACGGGACGAAAAACGGGATCCCGCCTCCACTGAAGTTTTCATAAAAAATCTATCTCGTGTTTATATGAAAAAAACTATCCCGGGACAAAAAACGTCCCGTCCCGGTTAGGCGAGATCTCACTTTCTCAAACCGGGATCCCGCTTGAAGCGGGACGTTTTTCATCATATAAGCACACCTTCCCGGGACGTTTTATAATGTTTTAAATGCGATTGCTGTCTCGTTCCGGCAAAGCTGCTTAATGTTTTCTCATGTAAAGGCGGGATAAAGTCATCCCGTTTTTCGTCCCGTCCCGGCAAACGTCCCGTCCCGCCTCTCATATAAACAGCCCTTTAGTTACAGAATTGCGCTTAGCAGAACATGTGATTGAACAGTCTCCAAATCTCCGTGACATTTTGATTTTGCCCTGTCGAAATATGCTCTTAAAAAAGTTTATTATGTAACAAATAGGATTGCAGCTTAATGTTCTTGGCCAGCGTGTCACATAACATGCAGTGGAGAGATTAATAACTTATTGAGTGCATAGATAGAAACGTATTTTACATAATTTTTGGTGCTTTATATATACAACACTATCACAGCATAAAATTTTAGAACAAAACTAGAAATTTTATTGTTCCGATGAAACTCTTGATGATCATCTATAACTCATAATAGAAAAGTATGGCGTCGTTAACACAAAATAAAGGTATTACACATGAAGATATTTCATCATGTCGAAATACAGAATCACGATATCAGAACGTACTGACAATTTTAAGAACACAAAGCACTAGCAATGCAGAAACAAAACACTTTGAAATGTAAAATATACTCTAGTATCCCATTAATTCAGATTCAACTTAACCCGGACATTCTTGTCCACCTAGAGGGTCCGAATTAACGAGATTCTACTGTGTATATGTAACAAAACTGTAACAAAACTGTAACAAAACTGTACCAAAGCGAGAAACTATTTAGATCTCATCAAATCCAAAACTCATCTTCACAGCATCTTCCAATCCTACCAAAACACTTTCACGGGTGTTATAATGAACCGGCATGCTCGCTGACAACGCACATGTGGAAACTGTAGGTTTGCAGGTACAACCATTCCGACAACCATGAACAAAATGGACGCTAATAACGTCAGGAAGACCAAGAGGAGGAACGGAGTGCGTTCCAGTCAGGAATTTCATAAACTGCGAAAATGTTAGACAGTGATCTTTTTCTAAAATAGCAAACAAATTTTTTGTAACTTTAAACATTAACAGAGCAACAAAATTAAAATGTTTTTTTAAACGTTTTTCCCGTCACTAATGGGAGGTGAAACTATCACCATTAAGGAAAGAAAGTGACTCGTTAATTGTTTTATCCATTATATCAATACTTATATCAATATTTTGGAGTTTAAGTAAGAAATCTGAATGCTACACCTGCCAAATGATATAAGCTTTCTAAAGCATCCAGGAACGATTTGTAACAGTCCACTTCAAGCTTCTTTCTAGAACTTCCGTCTTCACTGAATATGGGACACATCACATCTTCAACAAGGTCAAAATTCCACGTCAGCTCGTTACTAGGGCAAAAAACATACTGGAAAATAGCAGGGTTTGTACAAATAATGTTGATTAAACCAAAAGTTTGTAATCCATCGACTATCTGTTGCATTGCTGGTATAACGTTTTGGAGTCTTTCTTTCAAGAAAATTGATCTAAAATATTTAGGATATGTATAATTTTCTTGATGCAGTAAACATTAATTAAACCCAAATCTAAATTGTTCCAAAGCCTTGCTGCTAGTAATTCAGAAGACATGACTTTCAAAAACTTGACCATCATGAAGCTTAACATGGAGGTTATTGATAGGCTAATTTCTTATAGGCCATGTGAAAGCTATTTGGCTATTTTGCTTATGTCACTTTTAGAATAAAACACAAGAACAAGACATATCTAAAAGTAATGCCAAAATCCTAAGAAGCTAAAGAAGTTTACCTCAAAAGCTGTTGCTTTGCATTAACAGATACTCGACTTGGTATACCACGAAATCTTATCTGGTCAAGCATAGTTAGTCCCTCCTCGCTAGTACAAAAGGCTTGAAGTTTTTCATCCGTTACAATGGTGTAAATCTTGAATAAATAAATTATAATGGAGTATTAATAAATAACTAGCCGCCAAGGCGGCGTCGCTCGCCGCCCATGTGTTCAGCCTGCGTTAAGTTCACGAAAAATGAAATTAAGGAATTGGCTATGATAAGTGTCCATGTTACAAATTGTATTAAAAATTTAAAAAGAAAAATTTAATAAGCTAGTCTTGAATGGAAACTTGATTAAAAGTACTGCTCGCCGCCCATGTTCAGCATGCGTTGTGTCACCTCCCCCAAAGAGTTCACATGGCATGGAAAGAGGGGAATCAAGAAAACAAATGGATGGAATAAATTAACTGTATTAATTAATTAAATTAAAAATTAAAATTAAATTAAAAAAATTGTTAAAAAATCAGTAAGGCCGCGGCCTGTTGTAGCTGCGGCCCTGCCCCCGGCCCCTACTGCGGGTTTGGTCTGGAGGGAGAAAAACCCCTCCATGCCGCACCCACGAGCCGAGGGCGGCGTCGGTCGTTGGCCCACCACGGGCCAGTTGTTCCCGTAGGAACCTTGTATAAACAGCAACTATAATACAAAATTATGCTTGTTTATAATTGAAGAATGATAATGATAAGAAGGTTAATTGAATTCTTACTGATTTCCGGGTCAGGCTCCCGGGCATTTCCATCGAGATTCAAATTTTCTAAATTATGGAATGAATTAGGAATGACATATCTAGACATAAAATTCAACTACGAAAAATTAGGCAACAACTATTGCAGCGACTTACCAAGAAGCTGCTCCATATCTAAAAATCAAAAAAAAAAACAGTAAGCAATAATCACATGATATGAATAAAAAAATAGCAAAAAAAGTGCATTTCTTAGAAAGAATCAAGAAATATTTTGTGAAAAGAAATGGACATACCTCGATTATTTAAATTTTGAACTAAAATGAAAAACAAAGATTTAATGAAACATTGTAAAAGATTGAACTTGAAAACAGTATTCATATAACAAAATGAATTATCGTGAGGTGCTTACACAATGCTGCAAGTGCAGCTTTGCCGTTATTGTTGTTGTTGTTGTTGTTGTTGTTGTTTGACATCTGAAAAAATAAAAAATTGTTAAGAATACTTTTTTGGACATGCGGTAAATATGTCATTTACATGTGATAATACGAACGTTGACTAAAAGTATGCATGAAGGAGATACAGCAAAATGTCATCTAACAGCCAATACGTTTTATGCTATATTATTCTGTACAAGAGAAAATATTGGACAACGGTTCAAGTTATATATTCTCAATATATATATTTTACAATGTATAGTCAGTAACATGAAATCATTTTAAACACTTTTATAGAGATTAACTCCTCTTATTTGCATGTTCTTAAGTTCCAATATATGAAACATCTGATTATTACACCGACTCCAGGGTAAAAACTTCTGGTTATCCCAAGCCAAAAGGGATTGACTAAGTCTATTCTTCCAGAAGAAACCTTATAGATAGGTATAATAAGCAATGTTCATTGGGACTTTAGAAATTTAAACAGTTAAAAAGGAAGGTGGGTCATGTCATGGGGGATAAATGAACATGAACATGCAACCGTGAATTTTGAACTTGCACTGCCGTTTTCAGTTACTTCAGATCAGTTAAACGTATATCTGCAATATCAGAAATTTCAAAGTTTCTGTTTAATATCTCAATAAACATAAGCTGATCTTTCAAGTGCAACGAAATGTCATTTTTATTCACATTAGCTGATATGTATCTTCTACTCTACGACACTATGCAAATTCTAAACATGAAAATAAGTTGTGCAAAAATTAAATCTACTTTAAATTTGTTAGTAAAGGTGCAGGTGAGGAGGAAAATCACTAAAGGTTTCTTACCCATGCTTAATGAAGAAATCATTTACCTGAGTATATATGTCAATACCGCAATGTAAAAAAAAATCTGGAGAAATTTATGTTTTATCTCCCTATCTAAAAAAGAAAAGAAATTGTTAGTGAACTGCAGCTATGCCAATAATAATGGACTATCATGTAAAAACATTGAAACATTCATACCAATACATGCAGTTCAATATGCCATATGTTACTGTATAACAATGATAAAACAAAACTGTCTTTTCAATGACATCAGAATCTCAAAAAAAGAAAATAAATTACAATATGTCATACATACAACGGCTTTTTGCCGCTTGCCTACCCTCCTCCCGGCTCCATGCCGCTTTCATACCCTCCTCCACCCGGCTCCATGCCGCTTCCATATTTTTTCATAATCTATTCAATCTTCAATCTACTCAAAGTTCAAGGTAATCTAATCTAATGCTAATGCTAATCATTTGGCATATTCAATCTAATCTATTTAATGTAAACTAATCTAATTTCTAGGTCATCTAATCTGATGGTACACTCATTCAATTCAATTCAATTCAATGTAATTCAATTCAATGTAATTCATTTCAAAGTAATTCATTTCAATGTAATTCATTTCAATGTAAACTGCTTTAATTTCAATATTATTCAATTCAATGTATACCAATTTAATTTCCAGGTAATGTAATGTGCTGCCTCCTCATTAACCTTGCGTAAAGTTTCAATTCAAAACATTTAATATCAATTGCACAAATATTTTTGCAAGGTAAAAATATTCATAATACCTGTTGGTAGACTACATTTCTAGTGTAGCATCTCTCTCTAACATAGCCTTGCTGCAAAGTTCTACAAACCTTTACTTTCACCGCTTCAAAGCGTCGTGTTCGTGAAAATGCAACATACAGTTGACCGTGACTGAAGCAAGGCCTTTGCATGTAAATACCAACCCGTTCAAAAGTCTGACCTTGCCTTTTGTTTATGGTTATTGCGTAGGACAAACGGAGAGGAAATTGTGTACGCTTCAGCTGAAACAGAAGGTTGGTATCGTTGGGACACAATGTTACTCTAGGAATGAGCACCCGATTTCCAGCGGAGATACCCGTCAGCACTTCACAATCAAGGATGTTCTCTCGGAGATTACGGATGACTAATCGGGTGCCATTGCATAAACCGTCTTTCAATGATAAATTTTGCAGCAGCATCACTATACTGTTGACTTTCAAGTTCAACCGGTGTGGAGGCATTCCAGAAGGAGTAAGCGAATTGATGAACTCCATCGGATACAGGTCAATCTCTTCTTGCTCATCAGAAACAACAGAATCGACGCTAAAGTACGTGGCTGTTTCACCAGGCATTCCCTGAAGAATCCGTTCATTAATTACTAAAGCCTCATCATTGGTCGGTGTCAGAATTACACGACTCGACATATCCTCTACTCCAGCATCACTAAAAATAGAATGGACGATATCATTATTTTCGTGCACAACACATTCGTGCGGAATGTCGATGGAGTCTTTAAATGGCTCATCCACTTTTTTCGGTATCGTTCCACTTCCTAATTCAAGTAGGAATTCTGCAAATCCCCTTTCCCCAGGTGCAGCTCTCATGTTGACATTTAGATGAAAGATTTGCACAATTGGCCACAAGACAGAGCTCTTGATGCATGCTTCCACTATCTGAGCTGGTCTGCCTCTTTTCACTACTGGAAGAGTCTGTCTAAAATCACCACCTAAAAGAACAACCTTTCCAGCAAAAGGCACATCACTGTTACAGATATCTCTGAACATTCTATCAATAGCCTCAAGTGCATGCTTAGGAATCATACTTGCCTCATCAAATATCAAAATATGCTGACTACGTAAGAAATCGGCATGCCTACTGTTAGGCTTGACATTGCATGTTGAATTGTCCAATACAGGAACAGGCAATTTAAAAAGAGAATGGACTGTCTTACCATTTTGTAACAGTGTTGCTGCAATTCCAGTCCATGCACACGTACTTACTGATAGGTTTCTTCCAATAACCTCGCGAATGATGTAATTGTACGTGAAAGTTTTACCTGTTCCACCGGGTCCATCAAAGAAGAAAACTTTAGCATTATTATTGTCGTTTGTTGCCACTGCATCTAGGACTGCATCAGCAACAGCAAGTTGGTCAGCATTCAATGTGTTCCTCATGTTGATGGCCTCTTCCCTCATTTCATCAGCATTTGGTAGATCGTCAGCAATAGCTTGTTCAAAAGCCGGTAAATCAAAGTCAGTAACAACCCTACCAAATTGCTGCAGGACTTCCTGAATTTTACCAAGAGCTGACTGCTCTGATTGTACTTCCGGCTGGTGTCTCAAAAAATCTTCAATCATGTGAGCACGAAATCTTTCCCACAACTCAGCTGGATTGCTTGGCTCTCCATGGATCAGAATGAAAGAGAACGCTTTGCGAATTTTAGAGGGAGTTGCTGATTCGCCAAGTTCTTCCATGGTTCGTATCCACAAAGTATCGTCATCCAATAGTCCAAGTGCAATACACGCTTCCCTAAAAGATCTATATAAAATCCCATTAACAGTTCTAAGGTATTCAAAGGAAGTCGCACCAGGAACATGTAACAACAGCACACGTAAGAAATACCTTTCACCCTGCCGAATGCTAGCATTGTACATTCTACTTACAATTTTTTCTGCTCCACGCTGACGTGTCACCCACTTACGTTGTCGTGTTTGAAACACATAATGGTGGGGGATATCAGGATATAAATATTGACGTGCCTGCTCGTCAACACGATTCAATTCGAACCAAGCAGTTAACTTAGTGTGCTCTAGACCTCTTTCCAGTGCTGCTTGTTCCTGTCCTTCTCTGAAAAAAATCTGCTGCTCATTTGGAAGGTGAACAGGAAGTCGTAAAATTGCATGACTTTGAGTGTGCATTGGAAAAGAGCATAAACGCCACACAGCTTCTGGAGCAGATACATACCTCGCATCTAAAAAAGTTTTGATTTCGTCGTGATCTATTCTCTCATTGATTTCAATATGAGCAGTATCGTGTCCTTTGTAAATGTATTTGTACAAATACTTGACACTTTTAATGGAAACGCAGGCCTCTAGGTTTATATGTGCATTGTACTTTTTGCTGAGGAAAGGATTGTGTGGGACAATCCATCTGTTGTCAAGATCCATATTCCGAATTCGAACAGTTCTTCCGTCATCTGGTCGGTGATATAAAGGATAGCCATCCACATTTAAAACAGTTCCATTGTTGAACTGCTTTGGAAAATTTTTGCTGCACTTACCATCTTGCATACACGGTGAAGACACATTCAAATGGCCACATGGACCATGGACCATGCAGGATTTGATGATTTCATAAAGTTCTGGTTCTTGATCGTGATTTGGAATTCGTGCTGATATCAATGAATCAATGTCATCACCATTGCGCAACTTAAATTCGTTGGCAAGATGCAACAGCATGTGCACATGAGGTAGACCCCTTTTCTGAAATTCTATAACATCCACCTGTGCTACAGATACACCTAGAACAGAATCTTTGATAATATCGTTTTTAAGAGTTTCCAACTTCAATTTGAATACTCGTGCAACCAGATCTGGCCTATCTGATGCGGTTTGACCAGGCAAAAGATTTTGAACAATTTCAGGCCATTTAGGATTGCATGTAAAAGTTAAAAATAAATCTGGTTTACCTTGTTTTGAAACTAATGCCATAGCATCTAGGTACAATTGGTGCATATTTCTCGGTGAACCTGAAAAGGTAGATGGCAATACAACGATATTACCCGCACGGAGGTTTCGTTCATGGGCAGCTTCCTCCAAATAGTCCATCAGGCCTGTGTAGCTATCTGCCCGTAGTTGTTCTTGGTTCTGGCGTATGAAGTCGAGTCTTGCTCCCTCAACTTTGACATAGCTGTCAACAACAAACTGTTGAAATAGTTTTCCAGCTAAATGTAAAGCAGAAAATTCACGTCTAATGGCAATACGATAAATATAATACTGCAATTGTGTAACTTTATTCCGCCTTTCAGTTGCATGCTGTTGGACGTGATTCATGTTTGGACTCCATCCAGGATCACCTCTAGGAAAAATCATTGGATACATCATGGAGTCAATGTTTGTAGATGTGTAAGGAATATTGCGCAAGGGCTGATCTCTTGGATAAACAACAATATTTCTACCAGCGGGAGGTGCACCATCGTTACCTACAAAAACTGCTGCAACTTCTTCATGATGTGGAGCATTGTATCTCCTCCTGTCTTCACCTTCTCGCATATACATACCCACTACGGAGGTTGCTCTATTTTCTAAAAGCGCCCTTTCCTCCTCTTCCCGTTCAACCTGAGCCAAGTTACGATATGCTGCGGCATAAGGTGAAACTCTATTAATGACTGTTTGTATTTGCTCCATCAAATCTCTGTTGCAATCCGTATTAGAAGGGTTTTGCATACGCATGTCAAGCGAATTAGCAGCTTCGATAATATACAGTTGTCTAAACATGGGCACTTGGTTTTCATTAGCATGCAGTGCTCCATACCTATGTAGCAGTTGTCCACATATCCTAAAACATGGAGGCCCATTTCATGGGGGAGGACGTAAGTTAGCTGACAGAGAAGCAAAACTAAATGCATTATTATAGATTCTAATACACTTACGGAAATGTTTACCCAGAGCAGAATCATCAAGTAAAAGATCCCGTAACTCAGGCGGATAGTCTAATAAATTAGGAAGTTGTACCTTTCCATTTGTGCAACATTTAAAATTAGTTTCACGGTCGAATTTGATTGCGCCACAATGTTCACATAAAATGTTAAATTCACCTAAAGAATGAATGTCAGGTAAATTATTGTTTTCAATATCAATCCGTGCAGCATTTAAAAAGCGAGCCCTGCGCACTCGTCTGTTTCGGACATATGCTCTTTGGTGTTGTTGAGCATCAGTTGCACGTCGAGCAGCAGCTTGTTCGGGTTGCTCATGATCTCTTAGCGACTGTTGTCGGAGGGCTTGTTCTTCATGTCGAGCAGCTACTTGATCAGGTTGCTCATTATCTCTTAGCGCCTGTTGTCGGTGAGCTTGCGCTTCAAGTCGAGCAGCTACTTGATCAGGTTGCTCGTTATCTCTTAACGACTGCTGTCGGTGAGCTTGCGCTTCTAGTCGAGCAGCAACTTGCTCAGGTTGCTCGTTAGCCCGTCGCTGTCTTTGAAGTTGTGCATCCCTCTCCCTTCTCAATTGAGCACGAATCTCACTTTGATTTGCACGGTATCTCCTTTGTCGTTCAGCATTTCTAATGCGACGACGTTGTTGAGAGTCATCAGCAGGGGGTTGTTGTTGTTGATGTTGCTGCCGTGCATCAACTACATCTCTATCAAATTGTGATCTAGGCAATGCAAACCTTTGAGGGATTCCATAGTCATGATCAGAATTCATAACTTGTTGAGAAAAAACTCAAACAAAAGAACAATCTATACAGGAATGTATATATCTATTTATGTAATTTTTATTATCACCACAAAACAACAGGCCTTGTGTTTTTTGTCAGTTTACCTAGCTAAATAGACAACAATAAACAAAAAAGCAAACACAACTTTCCTTTGTTATCTTTAGGCAAACGAAATGATCGTTTTTTCTCAACTTTCTTCACTTTCTTTTCGCGCGAATATATGAAAATTTGTTCAAAGCAAAACTGATCAGTTTCCAATTGTTGCCATGACATTGAACGGGGGTTAACAAACGCTTAAAAGTGGATTCACTAAAGGTCATTCTTAAGTATCATGGAAATATTAAGTTATAAATTGACTCATGTACATATATTTCAGTTAAAAAATATTTACAATTTCATGCAATTATCGCTATTTTTTAGAAGCCATTTTTTTCCGTTTTTACCCCCTAATTTTCTTCAGATCTCCGCGATCTCTCCGTTGCAGATCCCCGATTTCTTTCGCAGTTCACATCTACCATTTTGCGTGGACTTACAAACAAACAAACAAACAAACAGAGAATCGGCTATTAATATATAGAAGCATAAATACCTTTGAGATTGGTACTGGTGTTTGTAAGCATCCAAGAATTTCTAAAATTCCTAAAATTACCTTATTATATGCTTTGGAGAGAAAATTGTTTTCCGTAATTTTCTCGGGCAAAACTGCCAAGAACCACTTCTTGCCCACCTGATATATAATGATATATCCAAGGAGCAAAGAAGTTTGGTGCTGGACCACTTAATGAAATTGAATATGCCATTAATACTCCGACTAAAAAATATGTGCCTTTGCTACAATCTTCATAAAGCTCAGGGTTTGGCATTTTCCCTTCACCGTCAGGTGCATCAATAAATAAATGGTCTTTTACATAATTCAAAGATGCTGAAATTGGAATTAAAAAATTGCTTTTTAATTTCACATACAATCTATACATATGGTCAAAACATACCCCACAAAAATATCTACCTGAGGAAAAAACTCACGTTTCGATCCACCTTGATCAACGCCAGCCTCAACCAACAAAGTGAATTACAATGTTATAGCCAATTTGTTTTTGAGCCCAGATTTGGTAAACTTATCTACAAAAGAATCAAATTCTGAGCCTCTCTTGACCCTCACTTTAATGGCTTCCTTCTTTGGCTTACACAATGATATCAAAGCTTTCAATTCTTCAATATTAAAGGTTGAAATTTTTGATCTTGGATTTGGAATTGCTTCAGGTTCTGGATCTGCCTGTTCTTCATCACTTGATAGCAGTGCTGGATACTTGCTATCTGCACAATCACTGGCGTGGGCTTCTATTTCACTGCTTGGTTGAAAATTTTGAACATATAGGACATCGAACCTCTGTCACTTTAGAGGATGAAGATGCTTCTGTGTCTTCACATAATTGATCATCAATTGAAGCAGGTAGCAAAATTACTTAATATATCAATAGTAAAATTTGAATTGTTTGTTTCTTTCATTGTCACAACATGATGTTTCACACTGCAAAATTGAGTCATTTGGATCTAACAATGTATAATTATCAGGAGTACCAATAAACAGTTCAAATATTTCTGGTTCTGGGGCCAAACTCCCAATCCAATAATAAAACTACATCCATTTTATTTTTACTTAGAAAACAATCTTTGTTTTCTTCCCAGGGAAACATGCATTACGACAACAACTACAACATCTTCAGCTAAAACTAGGCTCACAGGGTACCATTTCTCTGTATATGTTCTTGTACAACTGAGTACTTGATTTCATAGTTTTCTTTAGTCTCCTTCATTAAACCAGTGTTGAAGCTGTTTTCAAGCATCTTATCCTGCTCCTTACTAGACTGTGATGACAATTCTGTTGGGTTGATGTAAAACAGGGAGTGTTTAAAGGCATATGTGTGTCAACTTCAAAGTCAGAATCTGACGACATCTCTCTCAAGAAAGTCGATCGAAATTTTTCACCAGGTTTCCACTGTTTGGTATGCAAAATAAATTTACAATGCTTTATAGCTTTCATTTCCATGAAGTCATCTATTGATACACTAGTGTCATCAATGAGAGATAAATCTGGACCTACAAATGAAGTCATCATTGAACTTAGTGCACCTTTAGATTTACTCTGACCACTGGGAAAATATACATTCTTCATGTCTTTATAAACATCCTCGAGTGCTGTTTTTCTGATAAATTTTTCTTTTCCTGCTTCCACCTCCAGTTGAAATGGAAACAGTTGTATATTTCTTCCTATTTTCATCAAAATGTTGCCAACAGTAGTGAACAGTAATATGGCTTGACTGTTTAACTTTTGATGAAACTTTGCTTCCTTGACGGACAGCAGCAACAAGATCTGCAAGTTCCTTTGCTCTATTATTGTTTTTGAATCTTTCAAACCATGAGACGGGCATCAGCCAGACCTATCCCCATTTCCTTAAAGTCTTCATGACGTAATAAATGTATAGATTCTCCACAAACCTAAAGAAAATTGAAGCATGAGAATTTCAAGCACTATTTATCTACATGAAAACATCCATCCTTAGACTTAATAATGGGGCCAGGAAGAATAAATAGATGGTTTATAAAAATTCACAAATCCAAACTGAAAACAAATTAATTTTAGACTCTTATAAAAGAAAACTTTCATTCCTTTCTCCATTATATATAACAGGTTATATTTGTAACATTTACTGTAATTACTACTTACCCTCGATTGTTCAATCTTGTTGAGGACATTTTTATCATACCCTCTTTTCTTAAGAATGTCACCATCTAAAATAATGACGGAGTCAATGGCAATGTAGATGTATGTATTACAAGGTTTTCCATGTATAAACGAATACAGCAAAGGACAAAGAAAGGAAGAGGAAAGAGAAAAGAATATATATATATACACATAATAGAGTGAATAGTAATAGGGTGGAGACAGAGATAGCAGAGATAACAGACAAAACTTTCTAGAACATATAACCATGAATAATAATAAATATGAATTCAAGTAAATGAATTAGATATGAATTCAAAATGGTGTAGTTTGGAGACTGGAGAGACTTTTTTCTCCTTTTTTGTGCACTTGTAATATCTCCCTCTCTGCGACGACAACACAGCATGTAAGAAAAAATCTCTTGGAAAGATAAAATGGTATAAAAGTAGTTAATAAAAGCGAATGAAAACCCAACCAAACAGAAATTCGTGATTCTCTTTAACTTACTTCAGCATTTGTAGCACCAGCATGGTCATCGCACGCAGCCATTTTGTTTACTGCCGATTTTACATTCCTTTTTGCATCCACTGTAAGTGAAGAAAAACGATCACGAACGGAGTTTCTTCAATCTCACAGGATCCACTAACAACTTGAAATCATTTAAAAAACACGCCGACTTCTTTTCAAATACGTTATATGAGTAAATTAACAGTGCATATCATTTCTTCAAATAATTTGAAGATTATAACGATTTTCGATTTTTCTCCAAATAATTTCAATAAAATAACAAAACGTCGGGTTTTTCCAAATATGTTATATGAGTAAATTTACGATAATTCTTTTTCTTCATAATTTGAAGAAACTGGCAAAATTATGAAAACTCGTAAAATAATAAAAACGAACAATTTAGATGGCCCTAATGGGCTTCCGTAGAAGACACTATTTGAAGTTAGTAGCTATAATATTTGAAATAGAAGAGTGATTTATCAACGCTGAAAATGTTAAAGTTTAGAATAACAAGCATAAAAGTTTTTATAGAGTAAGCATGCCTGGTAGAAATCAACAAAGGGATCGTGAGTTAAAACGAGCAGCACAGTCGTGTTCAAAGGTTACGGACCTATTCAAGAAGAAGCCAAAACTATCCGATAATCAATCTTTGTATGTGAAACGAATGATGGCG